>JALAZF010000820.1:1200000-1624967 GCA_022829125.1 Lathyrus tuberosus | reverse complement strand
ATGAAGCAGGAAGGGTTGAAGAATGATATTTTTAAAGGCTTGGAGGGACAAGAGCAAGAAGGATAGGAATGCCATGGGGAAACGTAGTTGTGTCTCTTTAGACCCTTATCTACAATGGGTTAGAAGGAGAGCCATCGAGCTTAGGATGCCCTACGACCGCCAAGAACCTATGGTCCTGAACGAAGAGCCTGTCTTCATCTTTGCATCTGAAACAGAGGAATTAGAGATCGCCTTAAGGAAAGCTCAGCAATAGGGAATGCTTGGAAAGATAAGTATGAAGTGGTTGTGGAAGAGAATGAAGCGCTTCAAAGACGACTGAAAGCAAAGAGTGAGGAAGTTCTCTCTTACAAAAAAAGGAAGTTACAAGAAGACCCAGGTTCCTCAAATTCTGAGTCTACTTCGTGGGAGTCGATAGTAGATGAGCTGATTCTCGAGAAGTCCCGAATGGAAGAGGAAATTAAGAAGTACAAGCTGAGATTATTGGGGGAATCTCCTTAGGCCTTTTATTAGCTTTTATTTAATTATCGTTAAAAGCTCTTGTGAGAATACCAACGGTTGTAACGTTTTCATTATGAGTTTTCAATTCCCATTCTTTTATTTGTAACAGTTTTTATGATTAATAAAATTTGTGTCCTTTGGTATTCTATGACGATTATAAGTACTCAAATTCCACGAACTTTTGCATCTCATCTGCATTGGCATTCTCTTTTTGTTTTTTTTCTTCTTTTCTTCAAAGAAATCAAAGCTTGTTGTTTTTAGATATCGTAAAATGGATTTTGGAAGGAAGGGAACTTTGCTATACACCTTCAGGGTCTTTAATGTGGAACAATTAAGGGAACTAGGAGGTCAGATCAAGGATCCAGAGGCCTTCGCTCCAAAGCATGGACAGATCTTCTCTTTGTTGCAGGTACAAGTAGCTGCTGGTCTACTGGAGACGCTGGTTCAACTCTACCATGTAATCTACCATTGCTTTATCTTCCAAGATTTCCAGTTGATGCCCACATTGGAAGAATATTCCGCTCTATTGGGAATTCTCGTCAAAGACTCACCTCCGTTCTACGGTGGAGAAGGAAGACCCAATCAGGAAGACATCGCAAGAGTGACCCGCATCAAGCTATTGGAGATCCAGACTCACATGATGGTCAGGGGAGGAATCGATGGTTTGCCTGCTCAGTTCTTATTCGAGAAAGCTTGACAATTCGCTAACAAGGGGAGTACTGAAGCCTTTGAGAACCTGTTCGCGTTACTAGCTTATGGTTTGCTCTTGTTTCCTAATGTCGAAGATTTTGTCGATGTCCGCGCCATCAGAATTTTCATGCTCAAGAATCCTGTTCCAACACTATTGGCCGATGCCTACCACTCGATTCATTCAAAGATTCTGAAAGGAGAAGGTCAGATTGTTTGCTGCACTGCTGTCCTCTATAGGTGGTTTATTTCGCACCTACCGTGGTCCGCAGCCTTCTGGGATGTGAAAGATGCTTCTGAATGGCCTGTTAAACTCATGGCTCTTACTCACTCGGACATTGTTTGGCATGATCCAATGTAACGGAGGAATTCCCATGATTCACAGCTGTGGAGATTTTTCCAACGTGCCTCTCCTTAGCACAAAAGGATGCACTAGCTATAATCCTATTCTCGCCCGTCGCCAGCTTGGACATCCGATGAATGAAATACCTAATCCAGAAAACCTAAAAAGAATCTTCCTCTATGATGGAGAGGACCTTCAGCTGAAGACTCGGATTATGTTTGCTTGGCGTCGTATCAACAGACGAGGGATGACTGCGACAACAAACCCTAATTGCACAGTTACAGAATCTTGCATGGAGTGGTCACGCAAACGAGCTCTCACTCTGACAATGTTGTATCCTCGACCCAAGCCTCCCGCGATGGAATCAAATGAAGTATCAAGGTTGAAGGCAGAAGTAGAGAAGCTGACCCTGGACAAGTTTATATTGCAGGAACGGATTGACAAGTTGATGGAAGAACTCAGTGGAAGGAAGGGAGCATCATCCAGTGGATCGAAGCCCTAGTTCCCTTTTTTATATATCCTGTTCGTTTATTATAATAAAGCCCTGAAGGTGTATCGTTGTTATGAAAAAATTAAAATTTTAAATAAAATAAATTTCCGATTACGATATTTAAAATACACTTTTGAGTTCCTTGAGATGCATGTTGCATCATGCTGTATCATACACATCTTTTGCATCTGCATTTGCATTTCTTTGCATCCCAGGTTCTTATCCGTGTCTCCTTTCAGAAGACAAGCTGAGTCATCGATACAATACTCGAGCTAGTCGCAAGAAAAGAATGGATCAACTCGAGCAGGAAAGCAGAGCACTTCGGGAAGAGGTTTCAACCCTGAAAGAAAGTCTAGAGAAGATCAATGGGATGATGGAAGCTTTGATGGCTGCTCAGAATTAGCCACCACATGGTACGACATCACACAACACTGTTATCTCTGAGATAATATCAGCACCGATCCCAGTGGTGCCCTCTACAAATGAAGTGCAGTATTCTATGCCTCCTGGTTATCCGTGGGGTATGCCTCCCAACTTTACTCCAGCTGGATACCGCCCACCTGTTTCTCAAGTTACTGCCACAACTGCTGTAATGACTGTGCCACCACCTGTGGTAAATGCTACTCCTTTTCATCTGGAAGAACCTGTGTTTCATGCTGACTCTAGTGAGAGTGTTGGAATGGAAGAACGAATGGATGATTTCCAGGACCAGTTTCTAGAGTTGAAGAAAGAAATCAAGGCCCTTCGTGGGAAATAGTTGTTCGGAAAGAGCGCCTCTGAGCTCTGCTTGGTTCCTAATGTTAAGATTCCTCCAAAGTTCAAGCTCCCTAATTTGGAGAAGTATAAAGGGAATTCTTGCCCACATAGTCACATAGTTATGTATGCCCGAAAAATGTCTGCTCATAAGGATAATGATCCCCTATTAATACATTACTTCCAAGATAGTTTGACTGGGGCAGCCCTCAAGTGGTACATGGGGCTAGATAGTTCAAAGGTCCGCAGTTTTAATGACCTCTGTGAGCTTTTTATCAAGCAATATAAATATAATGTCGACATGGCACCAGATAGAGACCAGTTGAGAGCCATGGCCCAGAAGGAAAGAGAAAATTTTAAGGAGTACGCCCAGCACTGGCATGAACTTACTGCTCAAGTTACTCCACCTCTGGAGGAGAAGGAGATGACTAGAATTTTCCTGAAAACACTGAACCCATTTTTCTATGAGAGAATGGTAGCAAGCGCCCCTAGTGATTTTACTGAAATGGTCAACATGGGAATGCGATTGGAAGAAGGTGTCCGTGAAGGAAGATTGGTGAGGGAAGGAAGTGCTTCCAGCAATGCCAAGAAGTATGGAAGTAATTTTGGGAAAAAGAAAGAACAAGAAGTAAGTGTTGTGCACCAAGGACGGTCGAAAGGAAGATATCACCAACACCCGCAGGTCGCTGTTGTGACCCCAGTTATCAATGGTCCAGCTTACCAACCACAGTTCGCACAACCTTATCAACCATCACCTCAAACTCCACCTGCTTCACCACAACAACAATATCGTCAACAAAATCAGCCATCTCCTCAACAAGCTCGACAGCCGTTCAACAGCCCCGGTCGTGTGGTCAGGAAACCAAATTTCGATCCGATTCCTATGCTATATGAAGAGCTCTTCCCAGCATTGTTGCAAAAAGGCCATATCCAGACTAAGTCCCCACCAGCGGTGCCTAAGGACCTTCCTTATTGGTACAGAGCTGATCAGTTTTGTCCATATCATCAGGGTGCGCCAGGCCATAATATTGAGAATTGTTATGGATTGAAAGCCGATGTTCAGAGATTAGTCAAGAGTGGAATCCTGACTTTCAAAGATTCAAATCCAAATGTGCAGAATAATCCTTTACCGCAGCATGGAGCGGCCAATGTGAACATGATCCAAGAGTGTCTTACAGATGAGGATGAAGAAGTGTTTGTGATAGTTCCCCACATCAAAGATCTGGAACGAATTGAGTTTACTTATGATAGCCGGAAGACTGTTGCTAATCCTCTGGTTATTAATGTACCTGGTCCAGTTCCTTATACTTCTAGCAAGGCTATTCCCTACAGGTATAACGCTACTATGTTTGAAAATGGTAAGGAGGTGCCTTTGCCCAATTTGTCATCTGTAGTCAACATTGCTGATGTTAGCCGAGTTACAAGGAGTGGTCGAGTTTTCTTGGCGCCAAAAGATAAAGAGGTCCCTTCTGAGCAGCCAGTTGTAAAGAATACGACTCTGGGGCAGTCCAGTGGGGATGGTTCTATAGACAAACCGGATGAGGTCCTGAAAATGATCAAGAAAAGTGAATATAAGGTGGTGGATCAGCTGCTACAGACACCATCTAAAATATCTGTGTTACAACTGTTGATGAGTTCTGATGCCCATAGGCAGGCATTACAGGGAGTACTAGAGCAGGCATATATCGATCATGATGCGACTATAGAGCAGTTTAGTGGAATAGTGGGTAACATTACTGCATGCAACAATCCGGGATTCTGCGACGAGGAGTTACCCGAAGAAGGGAGGAAGCATAATCTGGCTCTGCACATTTCCATAAATTGCATGAATGACATGTTATCTGGGGTTTTGGTTGATACTGGTTCTTCGTTGAACGTGATGCCAAGAACAACTCTCGCAAGGCTGACTTATCGGGGACCACCAATGAGGCCGAGTGGTGTTATTGTCAAAGCTTTTGACGGTTCGCAAAAAATAGTGATTGGAGAAGTGGATCTACCCATGACTATCGGGCTCAGTGTTTTTCAGATTACATTCCAGGTCATGGACATTCATGCCTCCTACAGTTGCTTATTAGGCAGACCATGGATACATGAGGCGGGAGCTGTCACATCTACTCTTCACCAAAAATTGAAATATGTTTGCGATGGATAATTGGTCACAGTTTGTGGTGAAAGGGCTCTGGTAGTAAGCCATCTTTCTTCCTTTTCTTACGTCGATGCAGAAGAAGAGGTGAGGACTCAATTTCAAGCCCTCTCGATTGTTAACAATACTAATAATAATGGAGCTTCTATGGCATCTTTCAAAGACACACAGCGGGTGGTGGAAGGTGGTTCTCAAGGGAAGTGGGGACAAATGCTGGAGTTACCCGAAAACAAAGACAAGAAAGGTTTGGGTTTCAAAGGTAATAATTCTGAAGAGACTCCTACAAGGAATACGTTTATTCTCTCCATCAAGAATGTGTTTCGCACGGAGGGATTATCCATTCACCAGAGGTAAGCGTTATGGAAAGTGATTCTGGAGATGCTTCTGTAGTCCGAGGACCAGAGTATGAAACCAGTGCCATTCTTGAAGATAAGTCTGTCGAAGATCAGCCTAATTTTGTGACGCATGGGGAAATGGCTCGGAATTGGAGTGTTGTTAGTGTTCCTGTTGTGATCCCTTTATCAAAGTAATTGTTTGGTTATTTTATTTGTTTTAGTCTATTCACTCTGCCCAAGGCGATAACATTTGTGTGTGGGCTTTACTTTTCATAATTCCCTTTGCTCTGCCCAAGGCAAAGGTGATTTTGTGTTGGGGCTTTTGTTTGAAATTTGCTATCATCAATAAATTATCATTTTGCATTCCTATCTTTTGTTTCCATTTATTATTACTCTAAGGAAAATGGTAATCACAATTTTAAATCACTTTGCACATTCGTGCACACACTCTCACTTGCTCAAAATCTAAAATAAAATCACATCACATGTGTAGATTACTGCACGAATTGAACATCAAAAACAATGACCCAATGCCTTCCCCGAACTTTGAGTTTCCTGTGTTCGAAGCCGAAGAAGAGGAGGAAGAGATCCCTGGGGAAATATCCCGGTTACTTAAGAATGAAGATAAAGCCATTCAGCCTCACAAAGAGCCAACAGAGGTTATTAATTTGGGTACAGAAGAAGTTCGTAAAGAGGTGAAGATTGGAGCGCTGCTTATGCCTAAGGTGAAGGAAAGGTTGATTGAATTACTCAAGGAATATGTTGATGTGTTCGCTTGGTCATACCAAGATATGCCTGGTCTTGACACTACTATAGTGGAGCATCGTCTACCTTTGAAGCCAGAATGCCCGCCGGTCAAGCAAAAGCTCAGAATGACTCGCCCTGATATGGCTTTGAAGATTAAAGAAGAGGTACAGAAGCAGATTGATGCAGGTTTTCTCGTTACATCTGAGTATTCGCAGTGGTTAGCCAATATCGTGCCTGTGCCGAAGAAGGATGGTAAAGTTCGCATGTGTGTCGACTACAGAGATTTGAACAAAGCTAGTCCTAAAGATGATTTTCCTCTCCCTCACATTGACATGTTGGTGGATAGTACTGCAAGGTATAAGATTTTCTCTTTCATGGACGGATTTTCAGGTTACAACCAAATCAGGATGGCTCCCGAAGACATGGAGAATACGTCATTCATCACACCCTGGGGCACGTTTTGTTACAGAGTTATGCCGTTCGGTCTAAAGAATGTTGGCGCAACATATCAGAGGGCTATGACCACTCTTTTCCATGATATGATGCATAAAGAGATTGAAGTTTATGTAGATGACATGATAGCCAAGTCCAAGACTGAAGAAGACCATGTCGAACATCTGTTGAAGTTGTTTCAGTGTTTGAGGAAGTATCAGCTACGTTTGAATCCTAACAAGTGCACATTTGGTGTCCACTCAAGAAAACTGCTAGGTTTCATTGTTAGCCAAAAGGGAATCGAAGTGGATCCAAATAAAGTTAAAGCCATACGAGAAATGCCGGCTTCGACTACAGAAAAACAAGTCAGAGGTTTCCTGGGGCGTTTGAACTACATCTCTCGGTTTATCTCTAATATGACTGCCACCTGTGGACCCATATTCAAGCTTCTCAGAAAAGAACAAGGTTATGTTTGGACTGAACAATGTCAGAAAGCATTTGATAGTATTAAAGAGTATCTCTTGGAGCCTCCTATTTTGATTCCTCCGGTTAGGGGCAGACATTTGATCATGTATCTGACGGTTTTAGAAGATTCCATGGGGTGTGTGCTCGGTCAACAAGACGAATCCGGGAAGCAGGAACATGCCATTTATTACCTCAGAAAGAAGTTCACTGACTGTGAATCCAGATATTCAATGTTGGAGAATACTTGTTGCGCCTTGGCATGGGCAGCTCGACGTTTGCGCCAATACATGCTAAATCATACCACTTGGCTGATCTCTAAGATGGATCCCATTAAGTACATTTTTGAGAAACCAGCCCTAACGGGAAGGATTGCCAGATGGCAGATGCTGTTATCCGAATACGATATCGAATACCACACTCAGAAGGCAATTAAAGGAAGTGTTTTAGCGGATCACTTAGCCTATCAACCCATTGAAGACCATCAGTCTGTGGAGGATGATTTCCCTGATGAGAACGTGATGTATTTGAAAATTAAGGATTGTGAGGAACCATTACCAGATGAATTTTCCTCAGAATTTTTTCTTTCTTTCCTTTGAATCAGAGAATTTTCCTTATCTTCAAAATTAAGGATGGAGGACAGCATCGTAAAGACGCCGCCAACACCTTTTCCTTCCAATTTTGGATCGATTTGAGCAGATCATATCAAGCGTGTCACAATTCAATTTCAGGTTCAAAAACTTTCCTAGTTAGCAAACAAGGTAACATCAGAATTTGTTTCAAGACGAAGAAGGAAGGTTTTCAAAAAGTTTCCAAAAACTTCTCAGATTTGAAAACCGAATCATCAAAGCATTCAAATCAGTCCAAAACTTTCCCAAATCCAAATCAAATCAGATCACACATTACCACAATCAAATCGGCATTAAACACAAGATCAAATCGGCATAAAGAGCTTCCCATTTGAATCATCATCGACCTTATAAATACCCGGTCCCTAGGCATCAGAAAGGACAACAAAAAAACCTAACAGAGATACACAAAACAAATTGTCCAAAAAAAAACCGTTCACGATCTCACACCAAAAAATCAAAGCTAGCACACATCGAACCAAGAGAAACCCGTCAGAAAACATCACGCGAGTTCCCAATCAAACAACCAGAAAGCAAAGAAGGAGAAAGCCACAACGCAAAGTCACACAGAGGTAAAGAGAGAGAACTTCCCTGATCGAAGCCGCCGTCATCCACCACCCATTTTATCGTTTTTTATGCATTGTAATATGTAATCATCTTGAAATAGTGAAATCGGGGTAACGGGCTGTGTGGGGTGGGGGTTATTTGATTTTTTTTTATTGTTTTTTTCGCAGGTCGCCGGAGAGATGAGAGATCGAGAGAGGGCTGAGAGGGTGGCGGCGTTTTTTTTTTTCGTTTAGGGTTTGTTCTTACGAGAGAGAGAGAGAGAGAGAGAGCGCTCTCATCCTCTTTGTTTCTTTTTCTTTTTGTTTCAGTTAATTAAAATTAAAACCTTTTTGATAATCAAATTTAACTTTTATAATTAAAACTAAAGTCTTTTTTCATAATTCAGATTAACTTTTCGTTATTAATTTAATCTAAGATTTTATAATTCAAATTAAAACCCTTTTTTTAAACAAATGGTTCGTTAATCTATATAACTAAACCTTTTTTTCAACTAATCTGTTTTTTAAAAAAAGCTTTAATTTAATAAAACCTTTTATGTTAGAACTATTTTTATTTAAATACTAAAATTGAATAATTAAACTTTTTTTATAAAAAACCCTTTAACCTTTAAGAATGTATCTTCTCTTTTAAAACATCACCTTTTTCATAATAAATAATTTCTAAACTAATAAAAAACCTCTTCCTTTAAATATTAAAACTTTTAATTTATAAGAAATCTCTTTAAGGTTTTCTTTCTAAGTATCTTTTTGATTAACTTTAAAAAACTAAAATAAAACTCTAAAAATAATTAGAATCCTTTTTATTATTAATAAAAATCCTTAACCCCCCTTTAGTTATTTAAGTGATCCTTAACATAACCCTCACATCCATAAACTTTAAGACCAATCCGTTAGATCCCTCGCGTGAGTGTACGCTTGTCTTTTTTTTTTCCTTACTATGCCTCACTAGTATGAATGCATGCTTTATATGTCAAAACCTTTTCAAACTTATAAAAAATCCTCGATCCAACGTCGAGCCAATTTTCTACCTATGTAAGTCGATCGTCTTAGGGCATCGCATTCGACCTTTTGATCACTGGACACAAGTCTAGCATCACTTTACTAGCACCTTCGCCTAAATAATACAATTAACCGTTAATATCCAAGGGAAAATCCCATGCATAATAACTACGTTATTGTGCATGGTGCATATCATTTGCATCATAATCGACAAACTTAAGATAAGACAATTAGACAACTCTAGGATAGACTTCCTAGGCTAGTCCCCCCACAATTTTGATTTTTAAATCAAACTTTAGCCCCCCTAATTCTCCACACAAGAGAATTAGATGTTAATCATCTCAAAGAAAGGGACATACAATCCCATACCCCACAAAATCCAAACATTTTCAAAAAGTGTGGTGGTCTTTCTTAAGATGATGACTCATCTTCCTCTCCTAAACCTTTAAACATTTAGTACCCTTAATAATAAGGAACTACAAGTGCTCTGATTCCCTCCTGACAGGATATGTAGGCACAAGATGCGATATCTTGTCGAGCACACTTAGGAATAAAAATAATAAATTACCTACCCTTAAACCCTTAGCAAAACAAATAACAGATAACATAAAATGAATCAAGAGGTTCCTGTAGAGTACTACAGATATCTAGGATGCTAACACCTTCCCTAGGTATAACCAACCCCCGAACTTAGAATCTTAGTGCATTTGCATTGCATTGTGGGTATTCGGTCTTTCTCCCTTCCCTTGGATAAAATCAAAGACGGCGGTGACATTAAAAATGCGATCCTAGTTAACAAATAACTATGGTATCCAATTTTCACCGCGACACTATGCTTATCAAGTTACTTGTCATTGAGGGTACATACAATACGCCGCTAATACTAGCTCTTTGACCATTCCTTCTCATCACAACTATGTTTCCTCTTCCCTCTGATGTAACATGTCTGCCATTTGCAAACTTGATCACCTTCTAGACTGATTCATCTAACTTGGTAAACTAGTTTTTATTTCCAATCATGTGGTTGCTGCATCTTGAATCAAGGTACCACATATTGATTTGTTCATTATTCGACTGAGTATTTTCCATGAGTAGCATATCATTAAAGTCTCTTTCTTCAACATGTGCATATGCACTTTGTCATAATCTTTTTCTCTGGATTCCTTCTTACTTCTACAATCTCGAGCATAATAACCAAATCCTTGACAATTGTAGCACTGCACATCCTTCATGTTAACTTTCTTCCCTGAATACTTGTTGCCCTTGACTTTCTTGAATGGATCAGAGTGATTCTTGGAATTATTTATTGACTTCTCATCATTAGCAAGATTCTTTCTCTGCTTCGCCTTTTCTTTCCTAAATTTCTTGGTGAATCTTGCTTGCATTTCATGTTCAACCACTTTCTCCCTCTTTGAGTTCCTCTGCTTTAGCCTCATCTCATGAGCCTCCAATGAAGCTTGAAGTTCTTCCACATTCATCTTAGCTAGGTTTTTGAATTCTTTAATGGACACAAAAATGTAATGAAAGTTTGGAGTCAGAGATCTCAACACTTTCTCAATCTTCTGAAGATCAACGATTGATTTACCATTCGCCTTCATCCGGTTTGTTAGTGATACCACATGCGTAAAGAATTCTAAAACTGAAACATCTTCTTTCATTTGAGTGATCTAAAATTGCTTTCTCAGCATCTGCAACTTCACCCTCTTCAAATTTTCATCTCTGACATACAAGTTCTTTAACTTGTCACACGCTCCTTTTGTTGTTTCTTCTTCAATGATCTTCTCAATCGCGTTAGGATCCATAATCGATAAATCAAGGACAGAGCTTTTCCATATTTCTTTCTTCATTCCTTGTGTGCAGGTTGTTAAACATCATTCACATTCTCTTTAAAAGCATGTACTCCATCGTTCATGATTTCAGCCACATCTTAAAATCTGAAGATGTCCTTCATCTGCGCAAACCACGTTTCGTAGTTTTCCCCTTTGAAAACTGGTAGATTCGCTGAAAATTGTGTTGATGTTGTGTTTCCGTTTGCCATTATAGATTCTCTCTGAATCGCAACCGGGCTCATTGATACCAATTTGTTGGAACTGATGGAACAATTAAGGTTTCAAGAAGAATGAAGAAGAAGAAGAGAGAAAAGACAGAGAATAGAGAAAAACTATATTTGAAAAGTTGTTAAGTTGTTAAAACTATCAAATTGTAAAAATATACAATGTCATGCTTATTTAGCTTCTTAACATGTGTTAATTAACCTGGACATGTTCTTATCCATGCCATTGAAGATGGCATTCAAAGCAATGGATTTTCCAAGAGCTTCATTATCTTCAACATCAGTCCTTTCAACTTCTGGTTTCAAGCTAATAGTTCCATCTTCATAAGTAACCGCTGGATGTTTCCACCCTGTTATCACAAAATTCCATGCTATGTTTCCCATGGATTTGAGAAATGCAACCATCATAGCCTTCTAATAATCATAATTGGTGTCATCCAAAACAAGTGGTTTGTTGACTGATTCTCCATCTTTAATTGTCTCCAATTGAGTAAAATTTATCTTCCTTGGAGCTCACCCAACATGATAGGGTGCCTGCTCTGATGCTAATTGAAATTTTATTCCTCAGGGGACAGATGTTGAACACGATGTCCTAGAGAACTGGTTCGACAAGTTAAACCAAAATCACTATAATTAACACATATTCAATTAAACAAGATGATATAGCAGAAAAGAAATAAAGAACATAATAACTGGTAACCTTGATTGATGAAATAACAAATATGTATGGAGGGTTGGAAGCTTCCAACCCAAGAAAGGAAATTCATTATTAGTAGTTTAATACAATTAGTCTTACAAGCAACAACAAACCCTATGTTGTTCAATGCCTCTTCCTAACACTACCCAATGACTTTCTATTTAGGACTCCCATTAATATGAGAACCCTTCTTAGTTTCTCTCAATCATTAAACCCTAGTGATTAGTGTTTAACCAAATTATCAATGTTTAATATTACAACTCAACTAGACAAACGAACTATGCCAAGTTACTGAAACATAGTGGTGTACATACAATAATAACAAGGACTCTAAACCCTAACACTCTAATACCTTCAATGTATTGCTTGCTTTCCAATGTAGATTTTGATCTCATTATATAGAAAAAGTATCTTGGGCTTTTCTCTTTGGATCTTAGCTTTAATTTCGTCAAGAATCTTTGCACAACTAGTTGGATATTATTTGTTCCATAAATATCTCAAATAGAAAGATATGATTTGGTTTGATTCAAATTCAAATTTAAAGCATGTTTAAATCTGATTTGATCTTCACAGTTGCCCAATAAATCATATAATCATATTGCTAAATAAAAGCAATATAATCTAATTGAATCTTTAACATAAGATCTCCAAAAAATGCAGCAATATGGCTTGTTGAGCAAAGCTCAAATGTCATACCCACATGATGTGACATCGTGTATAACATGTGTCCCTTCTGCACTAGAAAATCATCTTGAAGTAACTTGACAAACTTAAACACTTCTCCATGATGTTGTTCTGCAAAATGCAACAAATCTAAAAGGAACAATAACTTATGAAGCCAATAATGAGGAATCCGCTACTAATGCGTTTGCCCTTATAGATAGTTATCCAGGAGGCTCATATGACACCTCCTACTTGATCTCTATGGAGACCATGTTGCTAGACATGTCTGAGAAGGAGAGGTATATTTATCTACTTTTGCATTACATCTATTTTATACTAATTTAATCTTATATATTCATTTATACAAGAACGTCTATGTTAAAAATTCTTAGACAAAGAAAGGCGGATTATGGAACTGGAACAAAGTGAAGATGACTGGTTTAGGAATGTTCTCCTCTACTATGGACTTGCTAGTTTATGTGTTGCTGGGTACAAAACCATAAACAATGGCATGTAGGTGGAATTTGGAAAGATATGCCATTCAAAGACGTCGTCTTTCCACCTTCCTATTGCGAGATTTCCATCACCTTGGATGACATCTCATGCCTCCTACATCTTCCCATTAGGGGAAAATTACCGAACCACTCAAAGCTCAGTCGAGAAGAAGCCATCGAGATGATGGTTACCTATTTGGGAGTTGATCTAACTAATGTCCAGAAGAAGGTAGTTGACACCAGAGGTGCTCATGCTAGATTTAAATTCTTGGTAGGCCTTTATAAAGACAACTTGTAGATGGGTGTGGATGCTGGAGGTGATGATATGTAAGTTGAGTACCACCGACAGTGTGCATTGAGGCGTTACCTCTTGTTCCTAGTTGGCACACCCATACTTGTGGACAAAAGTGAAACTTACGTCGATGTGTTCTACCTTAAATACTTCATCATCTTAATGACGATTCACAAGTACAACCGGGGAGCCATCTATTTGGCCTACCTATACTCGAAGATGGGATGTGCTTGTCTTTGGAAGACAAAATAGTTGATAGGAAGCTACACACTACTTACGATAATTTACTGTTACTAATATTTTCATCTCTTTTGTTACACTTGTTGCTAATATTTTATCTGAATCATTTTTAGGGATGGATCATCTCTCACATTCCTTGCATTTTTGGCTCGCAACCTTAGCAGAACTACACTGAGGACTGGCCACGTGCTCGTACCTTTCCCCTGTACAAAGGGAATCAGGTAATTGAGCCCTTCTGGGTGTATCTTAACCGCACTATAGTAGATGACATTGCCTTCTGCCCATACGACAGTCATCACCACACACGTCAATTGGTCGCCATTTCGTTATACTCCGAATGGATGGCTTGTGGGTCAAATATGATGTATGAGTATCTGCCTAAGCGAGTGATGGCAAGTTTAGGTATTTGCAGGCTATTCCGAGGCACCCCTCAGAGCCGCTCCTCCCATCGTCCTCCATAGAGATCTTAATGCCATACTTGAGGATCTCAATAGTCATCTGATACTAGAGGATTATCTAGGGTGCCGACTCCTGTACAATAGGCTTATGAAGACAACTACTCCCTCTGTCCCATATTATAAGAGAAATTCACTTTTTAGATTCATTAAATAATTAATGTATCTGGTCTATATATAGACCAGATACATTAATTATTCAATGAATCTAAAAAGTAAATTTCTCTTATAATATGGGACGGAGGGAGTACCTCACATGGATCTATAGGGTGTCACATCATATCATGAGACCATGCGTTCCTAGAGGACTACTTAGGCCATCTCACCAGGAGATACTAGAGGATGAGCATGCTAAGGATGAACACGCCCACAATGTGCTGCCGATTTGTCAGTGTATTTTAGAAATGGCGAGATCCGGCATAGAGGCCGGACTTTTTGAGGAAGGAAGTTCCCGGTTGGCCCTCGTACAAGCCATTATTGGAGAGACACGAAATGCCTTGTAGTACATACGACAGAGGAGAAATTTAGGGGTTAGACATACCCAATAGTTTATGTTTGTTTATATTATTTTTTGCATTTTCCGAATTCACCCCAGAAAATATACGGAGATGCATCTTTTGACCAAATTTTGGCAAAAATTAAGTGTGGATGAATTATGACGGGTGATGTGATTTTAGGTAAGTTAGGAGATATATTTATGGATACTAATAAGGGCATTTTTTGGTTTAGAGATGTGAGACGCACCCATGGATGGGATGAGTATTCCCTTATTTTTTTTTTATGATTAAATATGTTTTTCCTATAAATAACCCAAAATCCGCTTTTAGTCTCTATAAAAAAATTTCTTCAAAGAATGATTCTTTTAAAAGTTTTTTGTTCATACTTTTGATCCTTACCGTTTATTTGATCTAACAAAAAGTGTTGTGTCACACCACGTTACTTAAACTCAACATCAGAATTGACTGCAGAAAAATACGTTAGAATGCGGGGATTTCAAACCTCCATAAATTCCTTCAAATACAAATGTTTTTTTAAATTTCATTCAACTTCTCAAACTTTAATTCTTTATTTTTCTTTAAAGCTGCGTGTTGTTGACTATGATCGCTCCTCTGAACGACAACCTTACTAAAAGGTCCACCATCCTCAATAATCTCTATAAAGCCATAACTAATGAGCCTCTCATGTGCCCACATGCATGTGTTCCTCTAGTTTACATTAGATCCAGGCAAAATTGCTCCATTGGTGCATGGCAGCATGTCAAGCCTCCATAAAGATAGATAACCTCTTTCGAAGCATTTTACATTTGTTTGAATTAACTTAAAACAGTTTCTGAAAATCATAAAACTTGAATCTAATTCTTCTTCCACTGAAAATGCTAAGAAACTGTTTGATAAAATGTTTGAGAGAAATATTACAATGAAAATCTTTATAAAAAAGTTTGAGATAGCAATTTCATATAAGCAAATGGCATACTTTAAAGTTGAATATAGACTCTGTTTGATACAGTTTAAAAAAATAACAATTTGTCCAATGACTAAAATCTCCACCATACAAGATTTGTATCAGTGAGAAAAATATAAGTTTGTAATAGTGAATAAACATGTTACAATATTTATAACGAATAATATATATATATATATATATATATATATATATATATATATATATATATATATATATATATATATATATATATATATATATATATATATATATAATAATGAGGGCAAATATGAACATGTAAAATTGGAGAATAAAGTGAAAGAAAAACCATGCTTTCATGCAATGACATCTTGTTTACTCCTAATGCAACCATAAACCAAACTTCACCACCTAGTAGTCTCCACAAAGTCAAGAATCACTTTTACTATTAAAAAAGTGAAAAAAATTTGGAGGTTGAAAATTTTCTCCACTAGGTGGAACACTTCCAATGTATGCATGCCCCTTCATTTGCCATAGTTGAAATTCGGAGGTTGAAAATTTTAAATTACTGATTCTCTATAAATCCATTCACACCTGTGTGTAGCTTATTGTGTGTTATCTTTCAGTTTTGCTTTTAAGACATGTTGGTATTCATCAATCTGTATTTTAAAAAGAGATCATAAACTTTGGTGACATTACAACCATTGTGAATGTAAGCATGAACATAGCATTGTAACAAACTGTTGTTTGTTCAGGCATTTCATCGAATAATTTGCGAGCGTTTTCTGATTTGTTTATTGGCCCTTGAAAGCGAAGTTCTTGGCCTACTGACTATCATCTAAATGGTGTCCTCTAAATCTTTCTTCTACTTATCTAATCTACGGTGTCAGTAGCATGACGAAAGTACTTGTTTTCAACCTCACTAAACTTCCAATATTCTGGTTCATGGTATTTCACTCCTCTGTAGCAAGACAGTTAAACTATAGGAAATTTTTTCAAACTTAGTGAAAAATTACAATTCAGCTTTTCGTAAAGTCAACATCAGTAAAGTTTTGAAGTTTGAGAAATTGAATGAAATTTGAAAAACATTTGTCCTTGATGAAATTTAGAGCTTTGAAGTCCTGCTGTCAAATATGATAATGATAAAGTTAGTCTTATTAAACCGAATAATCAATTGGTATAAACATTTTGAATTAACTAGATTAAAACTGAATTTTGGATTTTATATAGGATCACAAAACACATTTAACATTTTTCTTTATAATACATATAAGAATGAGAATAGGTTGGGGGCGATATAGGCTTTCTCAACCTGATTGGCATGTAGTCTATCATAGATTTATTTTTAGATCTGAGCCTAATCTTTTTGAAAGCCTGATTGATCTATTAACCTATTTAAAACCTAAAAACCTACTTCATTTGAACGTTTGTAAATAAGAAATTCAACAAATATTAAATAGATGGCTTAAATGCACTTTTGGTCCCCCTAATTTAGATTTTTTACACTTTCGGTCCCCCTATTACAAAACCTGCGATTTTGGTCCCTACATTTTGATGGTCTTTGCAATTTTGTGGTCCCCCTCCAATTTTGCTCCAAAACAGTACATGAACAGTGCATGTCCGTACATGAACAGTGCATGTCCGTACATGAACAGTGCACTGTTCATGTACTGTTTTGGAGCAAAATTGGAGGGGGACCACAAAATTGCAAAGACCATCAAAATGTAGGGACCAAAATCGCAGGTTTTGTAATAGGGGGACCGAAAGTGTAAAAAATCTAAACTAGGAGGACCAAAAGTGCATTTAAGCCTAAATAGATTAACAAATCAAAAGATCAATGAGATTAAATATTTGTTTTCACTGTCTCATTCAAGTTTACCTATTAGCATAAATTTTGTGATACTATTTATTGGAAAAAATTTATGAAAAAAATTTATGACAACAACTAATAACATTGTTTATAATATTTTTTCAACTTATGAAAATAAGTTCTTCAAGATAACAAAATTTTATTTTCGTATTTTTAATTCAAAGTAAAATAGAATATAATAATAATAATAAATTTATTGACTTTTTTTTAAATAGGTCAGTCTATAGAAAATACTTTTCCCATGTCTATGGCCTAACCTCTTTAGTTAAATACTGTTGTGAATCGGATACCTTAGAAACAAAGTATAATTGGTTCCTTGATCAATCAAGAAACTCACAAGGGTTAGGGTTAACAAAGAAAACAAGAGTAACAACAAGGATTGGTTATAAAACTGTTATTCTTTCCTTTCTCCTTAAAACAAGGATTACAAGTATACAAAAATAACAAACTAACCACTCTCACTCTTTCTAGGTTTTGTCACACTTAGAATGAGAGACTAGTATGCTATTTATAATAAAACCTAGCACACTAAACTAATGGGCTTTTTAACAATTACCCATTACAAGCTAACTTAGGGTACAAGCTAACTTAAACAATTGGATCCTTAACACAAGACCCAATTCAATATGCTAACAAACCTAGCAATATTAACTAATACATGTTAGAACAATCTTCGACTACAAACATGCATTATTTTTCGACAGCAGCATGTAATCCAACTTCGACAGCAGCATGTGATCCAACTTCGACGGCATGCTTCTTCTAGAGTTCGATCCAAATTCCACAAATCTCCACCTTGGATCTAACTCTAACAACAAGAAAACAAACTAGCTTTCTTCATGCAGCTTTATCAACTGCATACAGTGAAAAAACTTGCAACTTGGCAATGTTTTGGTGATCATATCAGCAGCATTATGATCTGTCGAAACCTTCAGCACTTGGACTTCTCCACGCTCGATTACCCCTCTGACGAAATGCAGCCTCACATCAATGTGCTTGGTTCGCTCATGATAGGCTGAGTTCTTCGACAGGTGTATTGCACTTTGACTATCACATTTAACAGTGATACTTCGACCTTGAAGTTTCAGCTCCTTTGCAAAACCTTCAAGCCACAATGCTTCCTTCACAGCTTCAGTGAGGGCAATATATTCAGCTTCAGTGGTTGATAAGGCAACAACTTTCTGGAGCGTCGCTTTCCAACTGATTGCTGTGCCAAACATTGTGAAAACATATCCAGAAATAGACTTTCTAGAATCCATACAACCTGCATAATCAGAGTCAACAAATCCTTCGACTGTTTTCTATCTCTTCGGATGTCAATCCCAAGAATTCTGGACGCAGCTCCCAGATCCTTCATTTCGAACTCCTTACTGAGTTCAACCTTCACCCTCATTACCTCTTTGACATTGTTGCTTGCTATTAGAATATCATCCACATAAAGCAACAAAACAACAAATGAATTACCCGGTCAAAATCTGAAGTAAACACAGTGGTCGAACTGACTTCTGATGAAACTTATGCGTGCCATGAACTTGTCGAATCTCCTATTCCACTGTCGAGGAGATTGTTTCAGTCCATATAAAGATCTCTTCAGCTTGCACACATAATCTTCCTTCCCCTTTTCGACATACCCTTCAGGTTGCCTCATCAGGATCGTTTCATCTAGGTCACCATACAAGAATGCAGTCTTCACATCCATCTGTTCCAGTTCAAGGTCGAACTGTGCCACCATGGCAAGCAATATTCGAATGGACCTGTGCTTCACAACAGGCGAGAACACATCATTGAAATCGACACCTTCTTTCTGAGTGAACCCCTTAGCAACCAATCTTGCCTTGTATCTTTTCGACGCCACTCCTTCGATTCCTTCCTTGACTTTGAAAATCCATTTACAGCTGACTAACCTGGCTCCAGCAGGTTTCTTTATCAGTTCCCATGTGTCGTTATCATGAAGAGATTTCATCTCGTCATCCATGGCTCTCAGCCATTCAGTCTTCTTTCGACTCCTCATAACTTCCTTATAGTCTCTAGGTTCTTCGTCGAGAACCTCACTTGCAGAGATTAAGGCATAAGCTATAAGATCTGCATACCCAAGTCTCTGAGGTGGCTTGATGACTCTTCTCGTCCTGTCCCTTGCTAACAGGTAGTCATTATCAGTTTCCTCATCTTCGACAATATCTTCTGTTTCGTCTTCGACTTCATCTGGAGTACGCACTTCAGCATCAACATGCTCCACCTCAACAGGAATCTCTCCCTGTTCCAGCTCTTCGTCAGCAACATCAGTTTTCTTGAAAGCCATCTCAGCTTCATTGAAAACTACATCTCGACTGGTGATACACCTCCTGTGACCTGGCTCTAGGCACCATGGCCTATAAGCTTTGACTCCTTCAGGGTATCCCATGAACACGCACTTCAGAGCTCTAGGTTCGACCTTGTCTTGCCTAATGTGAGCATAGGCCACACAGCCAAATACTCTCAGTCTGTCGAAACTAGGTGGATTTCCCGACCAAACTTCTTCAGGTGTCTTCATATCTAATGCAGTCGAAGGACATCTATTTATCAGATATGCAGCTGTCGAAACAGCTTCAGCCCAAAACACCTTCTTCAATCCAGCACTAACTAACATGCATCTAACCCTTTCAAGTATTGTTCGATTGAATCTCTCAGCTAAGCCATTTTGTTGAGGAGTACCTGCTACAGTCTTATGCCTTGCAATCCCAGACTCAACACAATAACTGTCGAACGCTTTGTTGCAGAATTCAAGGCCATTGTCGGTTCTCAACCTCTTAATCTTTCTGCCAGTTTGAGTTTCGACCAGAATCTTCCAACTTTTGAAATTCTCAAAAGTTTCATCCTTCGTCTTCTGAATGAATACCCATAGCTTTCTGGAATAGTCATCAACAATGGATAGAAAATACCTTGCACCTGAGTGTGAAGGATTCCTTGCAGGCCCCAAAGATCAGCATGAATGTAATCAAGGGATCCATGTGTTCTTTGCTTGCCTTTGTTGAACTTCGCCCTACAGGATTTACCAAATACACAAGATTCACAAAACTCCAACTTTTCGACTTTGTCACCACCTAGCAGGTTCTGCTTCCCCAATTCGACCAGGCCTCTTTCGCTGACATGGCCCAATCTCTTGTGCCATAACTCTGTCTTCGACATAGGTTTCGTGGATACAACATTTGTCGAACCACTTACAACCTCAGCCTCCAGGATATACAAGCCTTGGTTTTTCACGCCTCTCAAGACTTCCTTCGACCCTTTCATGACTCTCAGGGTACCTTGCTCTCCTTTGAAAACATATCCCTTTCTGTCGAATTCACCAAGAGAAATTAAATTTCTCTTCAAGTCAGGTACATACCTAACTTCAGTCAATAATCTTATTGACTCATCATGGAGCTTGAATCTCACGGATCCAATACCTGCAATTTTGCAAGCTTTGTTGTTTCCCAGCAGCACTGATTCTCCATCTTGATCACATAATTCTTCAAACACATTCTTGTTTGGAGTCATGTGCCAAGTACATCCAGAATCCATAATCCACTCTTTTCTTGAGTCGCCGCTTGAAACTACAAGAGCATCAGATGAGTCGAAGTCATCTTGAACGATGGCTGCGTTGCCATTATCCTTACCTCCATGATCTTTCAGGCGTTCAGGGCACACTTTTCTTGTGTGTCCCTCCTTCTTACAGTGATAACATCGAAAAATAGGTGTTTCGCCACTAGAAGACTTCTGCTGACTTTTACCTTTCTTCTTGTCGAACCTACCATCCTTTCGCAAGAATTTTCCCTTAACTGCCAAACCTTCACCAACCGTCGAAGGTTTATACTCCTTTCGTTCGTTCAGGTCCTTAGAGTACAAGGCTGCTTGAACTTCTTCAAAGGTCAGGGACTCTCTTCCATACAAGAGAGTTTCTTTGAAGTGAGCATGCAATTTGGGCAAAGCACACAACAACAACAATGCTTGATCTTCATCATCAATCTTCACATCAATGTTTTCAAGATCAAGAATCAGTTTGTTGAAAGAATCCAACTGCTCAGCCAAAGCCTTTTCTTCATTCATCTTGAACGAATACAAGGCTTGCTTCAGGTAAAGACGATTCACCAAGGATTTGGTCATATACAAACTTTCCAGCTTCGTCCATAATCCCGCCGCCGTCGTCTCTTTTGATACCTGTCGAAGAACCTTATCACCAAGGCTCAACAATATTGCGCTGTGTGCTTTCTCTATCATGGTAGTCTTTTCTCTTTCAGTTAACGCAGCGTCCATGGCTGCCATTCCCTTCAACGCTTCCAAACAACCCTGCTGAACCAGTAGGGCTTTCATCTTCAAGCGCCACAGACCGAAGTCGTTCACTCCGGTGAACTTCTCGATCTCATACTTTGTTGAAGGCACCTTCTCCACGCTCACCGCACCAATTTGTTGTGAATCGGATACCTTAGAAACAAAGTATAATTGGTTCCTTGATCAATCAAGAAACTCACAAGGGTTAGGGTTAACAAAGAAAACAAGAGTAACAACAAGGATTGGTTATAAAACTGTTATTCTTTCCTTTCTCCTTAAAATAAGGATTACAAGTATACAAGAATAACAAACTAACCACTCTCACTCTTTCTAGGTTTTGTCACACTTAGAATGAGAGACTAGTATGCTATTTATAATAAAACCTAGCACACTAAACTAATGGGCTTTTTAACAATTACCCATTACAAGCTAACTTAGGGTACAAGCTAACTTAAACAATTGGATCCTTAACACAAGGCCCAATTTAATATGCTAACAAACCTAGCAATATTAACTAATACATGTTAGAACAATCTTCGACTACAAACATGCATTATTTTTCGACAGCAGCATGTAATCCAACTTTGACAGCAGCATGTGATCCAACTTCGACGGCATGCTTCTTCTAGAGTTCGATCCAAATTCCACAAATACATTTATAAAAAACTTAAGCTTAAACCTATGTAAACTAAACCATAGACCCCAGTTACTTGGTGACCAATAGGGGTGAGAATAGGTCAGACCGACCTACAGGGGTCTATAGCCTAGCCTACTTAAGGCCAGACCAGACCAGACTTTTTTAATAAAAAGGTCAAGTTTATGCTTTTTTAAAAGCCTATTTAATTAAATAGGTCAGACTTAGGCTATTTAAAAAGCCTATGAAATCTTATAGACCGACCTATATTTTCATATATATTAAAAATATGCTAAATAAGTTGTCCAATATATGCATATATATTAGAAAAAAGGATAAATATATTGACCTATATATGCATATATATTAGAACAAAGACTAAATAGATCGGCTTATATATGTATATATAGGTCAGCCTAAAAAGCTTCTTAAATAATATGGAATAATTGAGAACCATAATGAGAATAAAGCTTGTAAATAGACTTTCAAGTCAGGCCAGACTTTTAAAAAGGTTAGACCAGACCAAAAAAGAAAGCTTATAATAGGCCATAGGCCAAACTCGAGTCTTTTAAATTTATCGTAGGCCAAACCCAAACCTTATAAAGCCTAGCCTATTTCCACCCCTAGCTACCAATTTCCAACCTTCACTTTCGCAAAGCCTATACATAGAACTCCTTATTCAGCAATTTTTTTTTTTATTTTTTTATTTTATGAAATGCAATGTTTTTGTTAAATCATGCAAAGCCAACAAACAAGGATTGACCAGAAACTTATATTGTAGTGTGAAGCTAATAGTGAAGACAAACAAACCATGAGTACGAGGTCCAAAAACTTGAACTCCGTTTTCTACTCCGATGTCTACCATCCCATTCAAGCCGGAAGTATCGACGGCACCGATATTCTTCCTCATGACAACGCCATTCTTCGTGCTCACATATGTTCATCTATTGGCCTCTGTTCGTATTCAAATCTCCACTTTTTTTCCTTCTCAATCTTCATCATCGCTTGTTTATTTTCCAAAATTCAATTTTGCAGATGACCCATTTGGTGATCCTAAGGCCACTGGCGATCCTTATTGTACCCTCTTCGTGGGTCGTCTCTCAAGACTCACCACTGAAGACACTCTCCGCAAGGTAACATTTTTAGGGTTAACTATATTCATCTCACATGTTTTGAACTTTTACTAGTAAAATTCGTGTTGTATAAACAACACAAGTATGGAGAATATTGTCTCTGATTTATAATTTTAATTTAATTTAAATAGGTTCATTGTTACTAAGAAATAAGAACTTAGATCACATGGTTGGTTCTAACTTATTTGTGTTGTTAAGGAGTATCTCAAACTCAGTTATATTGATTGATTTATATAAGCTTAGGACACTGCCACTTCTTTTGTTTTGGTTGTTAGGGTATGTTTAGATTGGTGGAATGTGATGGAACGGAATGGAATCGAGTGGTACATAATGGGATTCCATTGTTTGGGTTTGAAAATAATGAATTGAGCGGAATGGAACATGATGGAATCCGTTCCATCATATTCCATTCAATCCTTTAATTTTCATTCCCCTAATTTGGGGGTGTATGCAATGGAATGAAATTTGTTTTGTTCTGTTTCGTCAAATTATGAAAATTACACAAACAATGGAATGGAATCTGTGTTCCACTCCGTTTCGCTCCACTCCATTCCATCATGTTCCATTCTGCTCCGCACCGTTTAAGTTCTTCCATATCTTGATTTTTTGTGATATGGAATGTTTGGGTTTATCTTTCAGGTTATGAGTCAGTACGGCTGGATTAAGAACTTGCGCTTGGTGAGGGACATTGGTAATTTTCTTTAGTCTATCTTAGTTCTTGAACCATCTTTGATTTCAATTTTTTGCCTGTTGTTTTGCCTTGCTGTTTTACATCTTCAAATTGGGTGTTTTTGAAAAAAAAAATCTAATAGATTTTATATTTCCCGTTGAGCTTGCATGTCAGCAAGACTGAGGACTTGCTGATTGAGGGCTTGTATGATGCTCTTCATTGGATTGTGTTTTTGAAAAATAGCATTTCAAAGGACATGTTATCTTCATCTGTTGTATTTAAGCCACTTCTGTTAAATAACCAGTTTAGCACTGCTATACCGCTATTACATATTGGGATTTGAAGCAAATGCGATAAAAGCCAATAAGCTACTGCGATTCCGCTACCACTACACTAGCTGTGGATTAATGTATATCAGTGATAGGGATTATGGCATACACATCGGATGTTATTTAAAAAACCTTATAGATAAAATAAAGTCGAGTCGGTGATGAGATGGGTCTTACATAACCCCTGAATCCCACGACCTAGGTAATCTCTCATCAATAAACTGCCTATGCCTCTCCATCTTCTCTCTTCGCTTCATACTTCACTTAATCTCATTTAAGTCACTTTTAATTTTCATTAATGGCTTTCTGCAACTATGCATCATGCTTTAATACTTGTTTAAACTATTGAGATTTTGAGTTTTATGCCGGTCACTTTTTTTTATTTTGTTTATGTAGCTTTTATTTACGTGCAACATCCTATATTTTATATATAATTATTTATTTCAACTGCTTTGCGGCTTCTGCAATTTGTACGCTAGTTTACCCGCTATTTATCATATCGGATTTTTGGAGATCCGTTATTTTCCGCGGTCTGCTATTAATAACACTGAGTTAAGCTTTTTTGAAAACTATGGAACATTTAATTTTCGTAGCAACTAAGATACTACTATTTTTTATTTATTGTTTCTCTTGTATAGTATGTTTTCCTTTGAATGATATATTTTGACAAAGACTTTTATGTATATTATTGTCAAGTTGTAGGATTTCAGTTTGAATTTTTTTTGTTTGTAGTGACAGGAGCTTCTCGTGGTTATGCTTTTGTCGAATTCGAAGTTGAAAGGGAGATGCGTCAAGCCTATACGGTACTGCAATATGTCAACTTTGTTTAATTTTTATCTTAACTTAAAGAACCAAGATTTAAAGCTTTATGAAATGTACACACACACACACACACATAAATACACACAGACACAAATCAGTTACACACACACACACAAATATACAGACACAAATCAGTTATATTGTTCAAATAGGAAACTGAAATCTTCTTGGCTTTATTTGGTTCGTAATATGCTTTTTTCATGAAATAATGAAGTTGCTAATATTTATCCAACTTTCTGGTTTGTAGGATGCTCATCATTTGATTGTTGATGATTGTGAAATCATAGTTGATTATAATAGACAACAACTTATGCCCGGATGGATTCCTAGAAGGTTAGGTCAGTTGAAGCGACCCATTCTTGATGTTGCAATTATTTTTCATTTGAGCATTAGTCATCTGATTACTTTTTTGTTATCTCCTGCAGGTGGTGGTCTTAGTGGTAATAAGGAGTCGGGACAACTTCGTTTTGGGGGAAGAGAAAAACCATTTCGTGCACCCTTGTATGTATCTGTTTCTTTGTATAATTCTTTAGTGTAGAAATTTTGTGAAAAAAGTTAAAGCTAGTTCGTGTACCGCACAGCCTTTGCGGGCCAATACATGGCATATATCTACATTTATCTTGTGCGTTACGGACTTACGGTTTTATTGATTATGTATTTTCTCTACTATTTAACCAGGAAACCAATTCCATATGCGGAGTTGAAGAAGCTTGGTATCCCACCTCCACCGGAGGGAAGATACATGTCACGTTTTGAGGTGATGTTATTTTACCTTTTACCTTTTGACTTTTGGCATTAAGCAAGTGTTCTATTACCTTGCTGCTAAGAATGCATGTTTCTTATTTAATATTTTAAGATATTAAATAACATATCAATATTGAAAACATACAAATTTTGTAATGACAAGTGTTCCATACATATGAATAGGTTCCATCCCCTCCTAGAAGAGAAAGGAACCTCTCAGATAAGGAAGAAGACTTTGATACAAGGGCTTCTAGTGACAGAAACAGGACAAAAGGAAGTCCAGTTGAGATGGAGGAAGGACAGTACAAAAGAAGTTCGAGTCACCGAGGAGACTACTCGTGTGGAAGGAGTTCTTTGGAGAGGAGTGATGATTACTATGACAGGAGCTCTTTGGAGAGGCGTGATCGTTACCATGATAGGAGCTCTTCGGAGAGGAGTGATCGTTACGATGACAGGAGGTCTTCGGAGAGGAGTGATCGTTACCGTGAAAGGAGCTCTTCGGGGAGGAGTGATCATTACCATGATAGGAGCTCGTCAAAGAGGAGTGATCGCTCTTCGGAAAGGAGTGACCGTTATCATGACAGGAAGTCTTCAAAGAGGAGTGATCGCTCTTCGGAAAGGAGCTCTTTAGAGAGGAGTGATAGTTACCATGACAGAAGCTCTTTAGAGGGGGCTGATCGTTACCGTGACAGTAGCTCTTCTGAGAGGAGTGACCGTTACCGTGACAGGAGCTCTTCAGAGAGAAGTGGTCGTTACAAGAGTTCAACAGAAACAGATAAACATTCACGTAAAAGAAAAGAAAGAGGTGAACGCTCTCCTAGGCGGGAAAAATATAGTCGCTATTCCCCTCACGAGGAAGACTAGGGTCTACAACTCATTATCACTCTTCTATTGTCTTTAGCGTTTATAAATTTTACGGATGAATATGATGCTGGTGCATGCATAGGTTCAATGATCATGATTTTGGTTTTTATGTGTAGTAGGGTTTTATATGCAAGAGCACTGATCTTTTATACCGAGTAGTCGAGTACTTGTTTGTTGCAGCAGTTATTCAAGTCATAGGCAGTATTATGGTGCAATCCCACAGTAGTAGTAGTGATGCCCATATTTTGAGATACGCTTCTCAAAGTAGTAACAAATATATCTCTAAAGTGCCTCTGGCACTTGAGCCCGTTCTACCAAAGACAACTCCATCATTATTACACATTTGATCCAGTAAACTTTAGCTGGATACCAAAAGATCTTTGAGCATTCTAAATGGTTTTAGTCCGAGGCATATGAGAACCATTAGAATTGTAGAACAAGTTATCATCTTTGAAATTTAGATTAAAAAAAATGAGAGATCCCTAATAAAATGTTCATAACTATCAAACATAGAAATGGAAATCATGCTCAATACGCTATTCAAGTTAGGATAAACTTGAACAACTGAGCTTGTGATTCTCTAATTGCCATTACGAATGAAGTGATTAACCCCAGCCATCTAATGATCATGTCTCATAGAGTTAATCTGCAACATATGAATCAAAGGTTCATGTAACCAATTGCCAGTCTAAAAATTGACGATTTTGCCATCACCTAGCTTCCACCTGCTATGCCCGACAATATATTGAAATCCAGAATTGATACATAATCAAATGGAGGAGTTGATGTAGTATATAATATAACCACACCTACTCATAGTTTTGGCCCTTGGATAAGTTAATAATAATTGCCTCATTTATGTATCTTATTCATACAGGAGCAAACCTTTCCTACAGGAGCAAACTTAACGTCGATAAACTATCACAAATTATCTCTTCTCAAGATCACCGGACTACATGAAATTTCTAAGAAAGTATGTGAAAAATATAAATGAATATGTTGTAAATCACACTTCTAACCAACACAACTCTTCTTACCATGGAAAGAAAAGAAGCCTCACACTTTGTTTTGCAGATGGTATACTTTTAATAAGGACAACAATTTTTAATGATGACAACTAATGTTTTCTGACAAGTCAAGCATAAGTGGTTAAGCGATTACAGAGGCAAACCAAAGAACTAGGGTTTGTTGGATTTTACTATCCGATGATGGCAACCAAATGGAATTTAGCTGAAGTCTCATCTCAAATAAACTCCAACAATTGTTTACAAGAAAGAAAGTATTTGACAAAGTCTTGAAGCACAAGAAAGCCTTACCTTAATTAGTCCGAGTGAATATTTTGTAAAATATAAGGGCGTTCTCGTAAAAGTGCATGGCTAAATCACACACACGAAAATATTTTTTAAACTGGTTATTCTAAAAAAAAACACTTTTAAAAATGTTTTGAAGTCGTATCGAATGAGTTGGAAGCTATCTGAAAAGTTCTGGCCAAATTCCAATCCATTGGAACCTTATCCCAATAGATCGAGAGAGTTCAAAAATAATCCCTAAACAATTATGACACGACACCATCTTAATAATTAGGTAACGGCTAAATATTTTTTCTTTCCATTTTAACTTGGTAATCGATTAGAATGGAGGAAACCAATTGATTGTGACATGTTGTTAATCGACTGACAAGTTATAAAATATATTTTCTATTATATAAATAGAGGTCCCTTCCCTAATTCTAAATCAACCAGAACTGTTTTTCATACCTCTTACTCTCTCTCAAACAACTTTTATTTTACTTTCTCAAACCAAATGTTTAGCCGAAGTGCTTTTTCGAAAAAGTTCTTGTGAGTGAGGGCTGTGTAATTCTAAACGGGTAGATTTGTAAGTTCACCAAAGAATTTTTGTTTATACCTTGGTTTAACATTTTATCCTATTAGAGAATGTTTGTTTGAGTTAGAAATTAAACTTGTAAAAAGCTTTGGTTAGACGATTATGTGATCAAATCCTTGTTTAAGTTCGAAGGCTCAACCCGTGGTAAAACCAAGTTAATATTAAAACTTAGCTTGGTATTAAAAGCTTGCTTAGGTTCGAGATTAATTTGATATTAAAATCTCACATGTTATTGGTTTGCCCAATATAAAATCAATGTTTAAGGTTCGTGAGCTCAACTCAATGTTAAAAGCTCCCAAGATTTGTTTAGAAATGAGAAACTAAATACTTCAAGATTCTCTTGAAAAGGAGATTAACCGCTTCGATCCCCCGTTTGGAAGGAAGACTCATTGCTTCACTCCACAATTTATTGTTTTGTTGGAAGTCATCCTTAAACTTCATTTTTCCTTGTATAAGGGGGTTTGTGAGTATAACCTATTAAAAACTCTCAAATTTATTGAATATTCTCAATATCAAACTTGGAGTGAGGAGTATATCTTTTTTCTTATTTGATTGAACCTCTATAACTTTCGGTGTTCTCTCTTTTCCTTCAACTCTTTACTTTTCACACTTTACATTCTGCAATTTTAATTTTCCAATTGTTTAATATTAAATCAATTTTCAAAATGATTTTAAACTTGGATTTTAATTTTTTTTTTAACTATGTTTTTTCTAAACCATACACTTTATTCCGCTCTTGTGTGAAATCAGGTATCCAACACAAACAACTAAATTTCATTTGATTTTGTCAACAAAACCTCTTAGATAAATAACTAAGTTTACTCTTAAAAATCGAGATCCCTAGATAAATAAAAGGAGTAGTTACAACGGAGAATTCTAACAAATCAAGAATTAACTTTTGTATTATATTGTGGATGAAACAAGTGGAAATGCTAAATTTGTTAAAATGAATAATTTGACCAGAAGCTTGATCATACCTTTTAAAAAAGTGCTTGATGTTTTGCACACTAGACATGGTGTCTTTCCAAAAACAAATCATACATTACATGAAAAGTAATTAAGGATTTTTTTAGACCTTTGATTAAATTGAGCTTAACCTCTTCAAGCAAACTAAAGATCCCTTTGCTGATGACCTCTCTTCAACAAGACAAAAAAGAAAGAGTGGTTGATGATCACCTTGTCTAACATCTCCCTGACAAGGAAAGAAACCAACTAACTTGCCATTAACTAAGATAGAAAGCCTAACAATATGAAGAATTGTGTCGATCCAAGAATAAAATTTATCATTGAAACTGAAAACTATGAAGAAATTTATTAGAAAATGCTAATCAAGTGTGTCAAAATATTTTCTAATATCATTTTAATGGCCATTTTAAAGTTGTAGTTTAGAAGAAACCAATATCTTTGTAGCAGAATTGAGATGTTGCATTAAAAACACTAGGACCTAAAATATTCCAACATCTTTGAAATAAAAAAGGAACAACAACCATAATGATAAGGAGCTTAATCTCCATTCATGCAAAACACAGCCAATTTGACCTCTTCTTTACTAGGCAAGTTAGTAAGCATAACATTCCTTAGGGTCCTTAATAAGATTGTCCTAATGAATCAATTTAGAAATACTCTTTTTGGTACCGTTAGTTTTAGCAGTGTTATGGAAGAAGGTAATGTTCCTATTTGCATCGTAGTTATATATATAGTCATGAACAGTCTCATTCCAAGCATCCTTACATTTATAACTTGCATTGAAACCTTTATTTTAAATATGTTGCAACAAGTTTTGAAGTATTTTAGTTGTGGTAACCGGTTATCAGATATGTGATAACTGATTATATGCTTTGACAAAAGCGTGGTTAACTACTGAAATGGTGTGTAACCGGGTTACACCAAATCTGGTAACTGATTACACCGAGAGTTTTTTTAGTTTCAACTTATTTTTTAAGTTGTTTTGTATTTTTCCAATTTTGGACATGTTGTATAAATAACCTTCAGTGCTCCCATTTGGGGTTAATGCTAATTTTAATTCTCACACTCTCTCTCTCTCTCTCTCTCTCTCTCTCTCTCTCTCTCTCTCTCTCTCTCTCTCTCTCTCTCTCTCTCTCTCTCTCTCTCTCTCTCTCTCTCAAATTTCTCACTCCATCTTCTCCAAATTAACTCAATTCTCCATTGATTCACTATTGAAGTTTTGTATGTTCTAACATTTGGCATCAAAAGCAGTGGTAATGATCCATTAATCCGCTGCAACAATGAATACCGTTTCCAACGATAGAATCCCCACTAACCTTCCGATTCTTGATTTGAAGAATTATGACAAGTGGTCAAAGCAAATGAAAGTTTTGTTTGGGTAACAAGAAGTTCTTGAGGTGATCAACAATGGAGTCACACCACTTGGGGCAGAAGCTACAGATGCTCAGAAGGTTACATTCAAGGAAGAAAAGAAGAAAGATTACAAGGCACTCTTCTTGATTCATTCTTTCATCGACGGTGACAACTTCAAAAAAGTTGGTGATTGCGAGCCGGCGAAGCAAGCTTGGGAGATCTTGGAAAAAGCTTATGCAAGGGCTGTTAAAGCAAAGGTGGTCAGGTTACAAACTCACAAGAGGAAATTCGAGTTAACGCAAGTGGAAGAGAAGGAAACGATAAATGATTCGTGACGCGTTTTACACGTTTGGTGAATTAAATTAAGGCGTGTGGAGAAACCATTTTGGAGCAGAATGTTGTTTCGAAGATCTTGCATTCTTTAACGACAAGATCCGACAATATTGTAGTGGCTATCGAAGAGTCGAAGGACCTTGCAACGTTGAGTAAAAAAGAGCTTCAAAGCTCTCTTGAGGCTCATGAGCAAAGGATGTACGAAAGAGGAAATGATAAAGTTAAAGCGGAGATTGCTTTACAAGCACGACTCAACGAGAAGAGTAAAAGATCGAAAGGAAAATGGGCTTCGAGAGGGAAGCAAAATTTTTCAGAATTTGGGTGGAAGAGATTCACAAAATTCGAAGGTTTCGATGGGAGAAAGAGGTGAGAGCAGCTCCAAAGATAGTGGTCAAGGCAACAACTTCAAGATTAACAAGAGTAAGGTGAAATGTTACAATTGTCATAGACTTGGTCATTTTGCAAGAGATTGTAACGCGAAATCAAGGGAAAATCAAAGTGATGAAGCTAAAGTTGTGAGGCAAGAGGTGGACGATAAAAACACGCTTTTGGTTATGATCACCGAGGAGAATTATGTCACTAAAGAGCTGCTGGGTAGTAGCAGTAACAGCTGCAAGTTGCGAGACAGTAGCTGCAGTAGTTCGAAAAATACTGCAGAAACGTGTTTGGAGCAAAACGTTATGGTAACGGTTCGAGAGGAAGTCCAAAGAAATGATGAGTGGTACTTGGATTTTGGTTGTTCAACACATATGATGGGTAGAAAGGATTAGTTTGTCAAAATCAATCAAGCCATGAAGAATAAGGTGAAATTCGCGGATGACACCACTTTAGTGGCCAACGGGGTCGGTGATATTTTGATCATGAGAAGGGATGATGGTCATTCCTTGATAAAAGATGTGCTATACATTTCAGGAATTAAGTGTAATCTCTTAAGCATAGACCAATTGCTTGAGAAGAATTACATGATTCGCATGGAAAACAAGATTTTACGCGTTTTGGACCGAAACTTGGTTTTAGTCCTTAAAGCTCCTATGGCTGCCAATAGAACTTTCAAGATAGAGTTGAGAGTGATAAAGCATAGGTGTTTAGCTACAACGGCAAGTCGAGGAGAGTGGTTATGACACTATCGTCTTGGACATCTCAATTTTCGCGATCTCAAAGCGTTGCAACAAAATGGTATGGTTACCGGGCTGCCACATATTAATATTCCAGCTGAGTTGTGTGAAGAACGTGTGAAAGAAAAATAACACAAGAGGAGTTTTAGCAAGGATGCGGGTCATAGGACCAAGGCTCACCTGGCAATAGGTATTTTGGCACATTTATCGACGATTTTAGTATAAAGCTATGGACTTACCTTATCAAGAGGAAGGATGATGTGTTTGATGTGTTCAAAAAGTTTAAGTCCATGGTGGAGAGGCAATGCGCTCAAACACTCAAAGTGCTCAAAATGGACAGTGGAGGTGAATATGTAACACCCATATATAAATACATACATCAAAGCATATATTATACAAGATTACCACGTTTGGTACTGAAATATACAAGTCCCTAGTAAACACATTATACATATACATGCCCAAAATAAAATCTCCTAATACAAAAAAACTATGGCATAATATATATACAAGATGTTCCAAAGATAAATACTAAGAACTAGATCAACAACGATCTCAAAAACTCCACAACGGAAGCCTTGTCACCTCAAAAAGCCAAGATAGTAAGGAAAGTCAAACAACTTTATCCTTACCCTTCGCCGAACCTGTAGTACATGTAATATAATCAACAACCTGGGGTGAGATACATCAAATCTCAGTGAGTTCCCTATCTTATATGTCCTCCCGGCTGTACAAGGTTCTAACACACCTAACTCAAGTCAAAAGGGGAAGGGAAGTGACTTTGAGTACTCACACGCACTATATGGATCCATGTTCATGAGTCTTGTTAACTCACAACATCACTAATCAATAACCTTACCAAGGCATCCCCTTTTCTCGTCCGCTTCTATGTCTAGAAGTCAACCCGAGTCATGGATCCTTGTAGTTACTTGGTATACAAAATGGATTCGGGATCATCGGTCTGTTAACCGTGAACCATCACTTCTCATGGCCTGTTAATCATCGCAAGTCTCTTTACCATATAGGCTCCATTCTTACTACACGCGGGAATCAAACCTGCCAAGTAATTATGCATACGTTTCAGAGGAGCTCGAGACTCATGAAACTACATCTCAAGTGAAATAGTTACTATTACGTGATCATAAACACAATGCGATTGTATTCGACAATCACAAGGCCACATTTGTCTTAAGACCTCTTTTGTCTCTTCTCAAATAAACACAATTAAACACGATCCATACTAGGGTAAATCTTTTTGTACCATTCGGTAATAGACGCACGCCTCAGCCTCTCTTGTACGAGCGTCGTCGTTATGTTATTCCACAATTTTCTAGCCGTTACTAGGTTCCAACATAATTCATGGTAATATTCCTCACTCTACCTATTTCATATTTTAACATGCATATACTCTTAAACATGCTTAATCAACAAGAGAATAGGTAAACACAAGTCAATTATATAATAGAATCACATAATTCAACATATCACCAAGTTACACCAATTCCAGTTCTCTCCGATTTATTTAATCGGGCATCAACACTAGCATTTTCACTTCCATTAGATAGAGTATTTTCATAGCTCTCTATCGGTACCAAGAATGCCCCGATCGGAGTCACGGTTCAAAAGTTATGGAAGAAACAAAATGGGAAGATCTGTCATGTTCGCTAGGCGAATCCCCCAGCGAACGTTCGCTTTCACCTTCGCCGGGAGAACCCCCGTGGCGAACTCAAACAGAGCTGAAAGGACACAAAGTTCGCTTCGCGAACACCTGGACGAGCATTCGCCTTGCCCTTCGCTTAGCGAATAACAGGGCGAACCAAGTCAGAACCAAAATGGCACAAAGTTCGCATAGCGAACTGCTGGCGAACCTTCGCCTTGCCCTTCGCTGTGGTTCGCTGGGCGAACCTGCGAAAACTCATAATTTCAGCAACGTACCAGTAGGTCCTTTGGGTCATGAATCTCATTCCAAACATAACCAAACACACAAATAAGCATTGACAGATGATAACACATAGATATCATTCATACTACACAGTTTATATCACGTTTCATCCGTTAGATTCTTAGATTTAGCAAGATTTCTCATCTTTCTAACCTAACTCAAAACTCAAGAAATTGCTACAACTAATGTTTCTATCTAGAACCCACCTTAGAATTGGATGATGATGATGAAGACAAGATGAATTGATGAAGAGTAGATGATGATTCCAAGCTTCTTCTTCTCAGGTTTTCCTTTTTTTTTCTTCTCTTTTCTCCACTTCTCCTTTCTTTCTTTCTTTCTATTTTCTATCTTTTCCAAATGAAGAGAAAAGGAAAAATGATGTGATACATAGAGAAACTCAATTAGATAGTAACACTACTAATTGTCAAAAAAGTCTCTATAACGCCAAAAGTTAAAACCTCAGAGTCAGATAATATTAATTTGATCTGCTCTGAGCTCATCAGTTTACTCTAATTATTTCATCCAATAAATTCTCAGAGTAAACCGGAACCTAGTTGATCATACTAATATTATCCATAGTAAAATAATTTACGGGGTATTACATCCTCCCCCCCTTAAATAGAAATTCTCCCACGAATTAAAAACAATTACCTGAAAAGATGAGGATAAACTTCTCGCATCTCGGATTCTAGCTCCCAAGTTGCATCACCCGGATGAGTCTCATCCCACTGAACCTTTACAAGTGGAATCTCTTTATTCCGTAACACCTTGGTTTCTCTTCCTGTGATACAACTCGGTTGAGGCTCAAATGTTAAATCTACTTCTATCTCAATCGTATCTGGTAGAATTTGCTGAAGAGGATCTGGAACAAACTTCCGAAGCTGAGATAAATGAAAAACATCGTGCATCTCTGACAGATAAGGCGGTAAGGCTAATCTGTAGGCTACTTCACCAATTCTTTCTAAAATTTGATACTGTCCCACGTATCTCAGACTTAACTTCCGCGACTTAAACGGTCCTTTCAACCTCAACCTCGGAGTAACTTTCCAAAACACGTGATCACCCTCATCAAACTCTAAAGGTCTTCTACGGTTATCCACATAACTTTTCTGACGATCTTGTGCTTGTTTAACTTTATCACGGATCATCCTAATCTTTTCTGTAGTATCTTGGATAATCTCTGGTCCTAAAATTCTATCTTCACCAACTTCCGCCCAACACAATGGCGTCCTACACTTCCTTCCATATAATGCCTCATAAGGAGTCATACCTATACTTGCATGATAACTGTTATTATAAGAGAACTCAATCAACGGAAATAGTTCTATCCAATTTCCTCCACTTTCCAGCACATAAGCCCTTAACATATCTTCCATTGTTTGTATTGTCCGTTCCATCTGACCATCCGTTTGCGGATGATTCGACGTGCTCAAACACAACTTCGTTCCCATAGCTTGTTGAAAAGCTCTCCAAAATCTGAAGTAAACTTTGGATCTCTACCAGAAACAATACTAGATGGAATACCATGCAACCTTACAATTTCCGAAATGAACAATCTTGCGAGATGACCCGCCTTGTAGGTAGTCTTTACGGCTAAGAAATGCGCAGATTTCGTCAACCGATCTACAATCACCCAAATAGAATCATAACCACCTTGGGCACGGGGTAATCCAACTGCAAAGTCCATAGAAATACTATCCCACTTCCACACTGGAATTTCTAACGGTTCTAGTAAGCCACCCGGTCCTTGGTGCTCAATCTTCACTCGTTGGCATGCCACACATTCCGATACGTACACCGCAATATCCTTTTTCATACCGGGCCACCAATAGTCCCTTTTTAAATCTTGATACATCTTCGAAGAACCAGGATGTATAGTAAAGGCACCCTTATGCGCTTCTTCCAAAATCATTCTTTTCAACACCACATCATCCGGAACACAAATCCTTTGGTTAAACAAAATGATTACGTCGGTAGCCCGCACGAAACCCGGTTGAACTAACACCTCTTGTAACTTCTCATCCAACACTTTCCCTTGTTGAATTTCCTTTCTAAGGGTAGAATTGACATTCAAATTCCCCATAATCACACAATTAGGAGTCCAAACAAATTGGAGATTGAGATCTCGAAATTTTTCCAATAAGGTATACTCTAATATCATCAACTCGGCATTATGTAACACTTTCCTGCTTAATGCATCTGCCACTTTATTCGCTTTACCCGGATGGTACTTTAGTTCCAAATCATAATTTTTCAAATACTCCATCCATCTCCTTTGATGAATGTTCAACTCTTTCTGGTCAAAAAGATACTTTAAGCTCTTGTGGTCGCTGAACATCTCAAAATGTACCCCATACAAATAATGACGCCACACCTTCAGTGTAAACACAACTGCCGCCAATTCCAAATCATGTGTTGGATAATTCTCCTCATGAACTTTCAACTATCGAGAAGCATAAGCCACCACATTACCATCTTGCATTAACACACCTCCTAATCCCATCTTCGATGCATCACAAAATACCTTGTACAACTTGCTAGGATCAAGAATAATCAAAATGGGAGCGATCGTCAATCTTTCCTTCAAACTCATAAAACTTATTTCACAAGCCGAATCCCACTCATATGGACAATCCCTTCGAGTAAGTTTCGTCATTAGTAAAGCCAATTGAGAAAAGCCTTTGATAAACCTTCTGTAATAACCTGCCAATCCCAAGAAACTTCTAACTTCAGAAACATTCTTCGGTCTCTCCCAATTAATCACTGCTTCAACTTTTGATGGATCAACCGCTACACCTCCCTGAGATATGACATGACCAAGAAAATTAACCTCCGACATCCAAAACTCACACTTACTTAGCTTAGCAAAAAGTTGTCTCTCTTGTAAGATGGATAAGACGATTATTAGGTGTTCTCTATGCTCTTGAGGATCACGAGAATAAATAAGAATGTCATCAATAAAGATCACCACAAATTGATCCAAGTAAGGTTGAAATATCCGATTCATATAATCCATAAAAAATGCAGGAGCATTTGTCACACCGAATGGCATTACCAGGAATTCATAATGACCATAACGGGTTCTAAATGCAGTCTTTGGTACATCTGAACTCTTCACCTGAATCTGATGATAAACCGATCGTAAATCAATCTTCGAGAACACACAGGCTCCTTTCAATTGATCTAACAGATCGTCTATCCTTGGTAATGGGTATTTGTTCTTGATGGTGACCTTATTCAACTGACGGTAATCAATACACAACCGCATTCCACCATCCTTCTTCTTTACCAACAACACTGGAGCTCCCTAGGGCGAAACACTGGGTCGAACAAAATGCTTAGCCATCAACTCTTCCAATTGATCCTTTAATTCTCTTAACTCAAGTGGTGCCATCCGATACGGAGAAACGAATATTGGAGTCGTTCCCAGTATCAGGTCAATAGAGAATTCCACTTCCCTCTCCAGAGGAAGAGAAGTGATATCCTCGGGGAAAAATTCGGGAAACTCACAGACTACCGGAATACTCAAAACCTGAAGGTTGTTACTCTCTTCCTTAGTGAGAACCAAAAGAACATATTTTTTCTTCTCAAACAAGAAATTTATCATTCCAACCGTACCTTCCAAAATAGTAGTCAACACATCCTTCGGAGTAGCCTCAACGGATGTAATAATGATTAGCTTTTCTTCATAACTGATAAAAACCGAATTAGCAGAAAGCCAATCCATTCACAAAACAACATCCACTTTCTTAAGCGGCAAACATATCAGATTAATATGAAAAACTCTTCCATCCACCGATAAAACACAATTTTCACACATTAAAGGTGTTTCAATGATCTCATCCATGGCAGTAGTAACCACCATGGGTGGAGACAACGGAATAGCTTGCAACCCAAGTCGCTTCACACATTACATCGATACAAAAGAGTGTGTTGCTCCACAATCAAATAACACAAAACAAGGATGTCCATTAACGAAACACGTACCAGCAATCAAAGAGTTGTCACCTTTTGCTTTCCTCGCATCCAAGGTATATACCCGACCGATATTCTTTTCTTGCGCTTGATTCCTATTCTGAGGACAATCCCTCGCCATATGGGCCACCTTATTACACTGATAACACTTTATTCCTCCGAAACTGCACCTACCATGATGATTCCTCCCACAAGTGCGGCATACCGGAGGCACACTAGTCTTGGAACTTTGAACTTGTTTCCCTTTAAAAGCTAGTTGTCTCGGTCTAAGTTGTTGATTCGATCTTCCTCGATTACTTTGATTCAACCTACTCAATTCCCCTTCTGCTTGCACTTTCTTCAGGCTATGTTCTGCCACGTAGCACTGCCTTAACAATTCGGCATAGCTAGTGAACTCCCTCTGAGACATGCTATGTGAAATTTCAGCCCTCAACCCAAAAAGAAAATGATCAATCTTCCACATCTCGTCCGGAGCATACATGGCTTGCCTAGAATAAGCAGCCATAACCTCAAAACTTTCCGCATAAGCAGCCACAGTCAAGTTACCCTGTCTCAACTGTTGAAACTCAAATTCCTTCTGAGTCCTTAAGGAACTTGGGAAATACTTCTCCATAAAATTAATCTTGAACTGCTCCCATACCTTAGGTACCTCTTAAATAGTCATCAAGGCTGAGGCATTCTCCCACCACCTCATGGCAGGACCCTTCAACAAGTGAGAAGCAAAAATCACCTTATTTTCCTCACTACACTGACTATTAAGAAGATTCTTTCCATGTCGGCTATCCACTCGTGAGCCTTTATAGGATCTAACCCTCCCTGAAATTCCGAAGGATTCATACGGATAAAATCCCTAAAGCTTCCACCTGTAACTTCTGGAACAACCACTGGAGGATGCAGACCCCCAGCCATTTGCTGTACCATTTGTTGCATAAAATGATTCTGTTGTTGTTGCATCGGCTGCAGAAATTGAGGCCATGGAACATTTTCCTCGCCGCCTGGCATATTAGTCCCTGCTGGAGTGGTTCTAGGTGTACCACGATTGTTTCTGCGCCCATCGGCCATGTTCCTAAATGTCATACAGATAGGATTAAGTTGATCAGGCTCAATACCATAAATATAACACGTAAGACCAATGGCGACACGACGCATATGAAACGGAAAGAAATACTTATACTATTTCATGGCTAGGTCGAGGATACGACCTGCTCTGATACCAACTGTAACACCCATATATAAATATATACATCAAAGCATATATTATACAAGATTACCACGTTTGGTACTGAAATATACAAGTCCCTAGTAAACACATTATACATATACATGCCCAAAATAAAATCGCCTAATACAAAAAAAACTATGGCATAATATATATACAAGATGTTCCAAAGATAAATACTAAGAACTAGATCGACAACGATCTCAAAAACTCCACAACGGAAGCCTTGCCACCTCAAAAAGCCAAGATAGTAAGGAAAGTCAAACAACTTTGTCCTTACCCTTCACCGAACCTGTAGTACCTGTAATATAATCAACAACGTGGGGTAAAATACATCAAATCTCAGTGAGTTCCCTATCTTATAGGTCCTCTCGGCTGTACAAGATTCTAACACACCTAACTCAAGTCAAAAGGGGAAGGGAAGTGACTTTGAGTACTCACACACACTATATGGATCCATGTTCATGAGTCTTGTTAACTCACAATATCACTAATCAATAACCTTACCAAGGCATCCCCTTTTCCCGTCCGCTTCTACGTCTAGAAGTCGACCCGAGTCATGGATCCTTGTAGTTACTTGGCATACGAAATGGATTCGGGATCATCGGTCTGTTAACCGTGAACCGTCACTTCTCATGGCCTGTTAACCATCGCATGTCTCTTTACCATATAGGCTCCATTCGTACTACACGCAGGAATCAAACCTGCCAAGTAATGATGCATACGTTTTAGAGGAGCTCAAGACTCATGAAACTACATCTCAAGTGAAACGGTTACTATTACATGATCATAAACACAACACGATTGTATTCGACAATCACAAGGCTACATTTACCTTAAGACCTCTTTTGTCTTTTCTCAAATAAACACAATTAAACATTATCCATACTAGTGTAAATCTTTCTGTACCATTCGGTAATAGACGCACGCCTCGGCCTCTCTTGCACGAGCGTCGCCGTTATGTTATTCCATAATTTCCTAGCCGTTACTAGGTTCCAACATAATTCATGGTAATATTCCTCACTCTACCTATTTCATATTTTAACATGCATATGCTCTCAAACATGCTTAATCAACAAGAGAATAGGTAAACACAGGTCAATTATATAATAGAATCACATAATTCAACATATCACCAAGTTACACCAATTCCGGTTCTCTCAGATTTATTTAATCGGGCATCAACACTAGCATTTTCACTTCCATTAGATATAGTATTTTCATATCTCTCTATCGGTACCAAGAATGCCCCGATCGGAGTTATGGAAGAAACAAAATGGGAAGATCTATCATGTTCGCTAGGAGAATCCCCCAGCGAACGTTCGCTTTCACCTTCGCCGGGCGAATCCCTGTGGCAAACTCAAACAGAGCTGAAAGGACACAAAGTTCACTTCGCGAACACTCGGGCGAGCATTCGCCTTGCCCTTCGCTTAGAGAACATTAGGGCGAACCAAGTCAGAACCAAAATGGCACAAAGTTCGCTTAGCGAACTGCTGGCGAACCTTCGCCTTGCCCTTCGCTGTGGTTCACTGGGCGAACCTGCAAAAACTCAGAATTTCAGCAACGTACCAGCAGGTCCTTTGGGTCATGAATCCCATTCCAAACATAACCAAACACACAAATAAGCATTGACAGATGATCACACATAGATATCATTCATACTACACAGTTTATATCACGTTTTATCTGTTAGATTCTTAGATTTAACAAGATTTCTCATCTTTCTAACCTAACTCAAAACTCAAGAAATTGCTACAACTAATGTTTCTATCTAGAATCCACCTTAGAATTGGATGATGATGATGATGATGAAGACAAGATGAATTGATGAAGAGTAGATGATGATTCCAAGCTTCTTCTTCTCTTAGGTTTTCCTTCTTTTTTTCTTCTCTTTTCTCCACTTCTTCTTTCTTTCTTTTTTATTTTCTATCTTTTCCAAATGAAAAGAAAAGGAAAAATGAAGTGATACATAGAGAAACTCAATTAGATAGTAACACTACTAATTGTCCAAAAAGTCTCTATAACGCCAAAAGTTAAAACCTCAGAGTCAGATAATATTAATTTGATCTGCTCTGAGCTCATCAGTTTACTCTAATTATTTCATCCAATAAATTCTTAGAGTAAACCGGAACCTAGTTGATCATACTAATATTATCCAGAGTAAAATAATATACGGGGTATTACAGAATACGTCTCAAATGACTTTGAGAGGTTTTGTGACCAGGAGGGGATAATGCATGAGGTTGTACCACCCTATACATCACAAAAAATGGTGTTGCCGAGAGGAAAAATCGATTGATTATGAACATGGTTCGTAGCATGTTAAGTGGAAAGAACTTGCCGAAGGAGCTATGGGGAGAAGCAGTCTCTACAACCACCTATTTGTTGAATAGGTACCCTACTAAGAAGCTTGAGAAGCTGACACTGAAAAAGGTATGGTCTGGATTCAAGCCGAATCTAAGTCATTTGAGAGTTTTCGGTTCGGTGATGTATCGACATGTGTCGGTTCAACTTAGAAAGAAATTGGACGACAAGGGTGAGAAGATGATAATGGTAGGATATCATTCTACTGGAGGATACAAGTTATTTGATTCGCGAAATCGGAAAATTGTGATCAGCCGTGATGTTACTTTTTGAAGAAATTAGGCAATGCTGGCCCATGTGTAGCCGGATACACCAAGCCAGTTCATTCTGGTGTAACTGGTTACATGCAGAAAAAACAGAAATCGAGCAGCTTTGTTTTTTCTGATCCTAAAAGTTCAGAAACAGCTATGCAACCACCAATTGAGGTCTGAAATGAAGAGAATGTTAGACGATCAATAAGGCAAATGGTGTTACCTCAAAGACTCCAAGAATGTGAGAGATTCTGAGAGAATAAAATCAATGATGATGGTGATTTCGTCCACTTTGCGCTTATGGCCGAATCCGAACCGGTGAACACGGAAGAGGCTCTAAGCAATCCAAAATGGATTTGTGCAATGAAGGAGGAACTAAAATCTATTGAAAAAAATAGTACTTAAGAGTTGGTTAATTTACCGCTTGAAAAGAAACCAATTGGTGTTCGATGGGTCTATAAAGTGAAGGCAAATCCCAAAGGCGAGGTGATCAAGCATAAGGCTCGATTGGTAGCAAAGGGATTCTTGCAACGTGAAGGTATAGACTTTGAGGAGGTGTTTGCACCCGTGGCTAGGCTAGAAATCATCCGATTAGTTGTTGGCATTATGAATAACAACGATTAGGTGATATATCAAATGGATGTCAAATCTGCGTTTTTGAATGGTCCACTTGATGAAGAGGTTTATGTTGAGCAGCCCCCCGGATTTATAGTAAAGAATCAAGAGATGAAGTTCTACAAATTGAATAAAGCATTATATGGTTTGAAACAAGCTCCATGATCTTGGAACAAACACATTTATGGCTTTTTGATTGATATTGGTTTCAAGTGGTGTGTGTCCGAACACGAAGTATATGTGAAGACGGATGCGAATGATGGTGAGATGATTCTTTGCTTGTAAGTTGATGATCTATTGATTACCGGCAGTTGTGAGAAGAGTATCTCTAAGTTCAAGAGTGAACTTATGGATGAATTTGAGATGACAGAGCTTGGTATTATGACATATTTCCTTGGCATAAAGTTCCACTAGTAAAAAACGAGACTGGTCATGCATCAAAGAAGATATGCTCTTGAGATCTTGAAGATGTGTGAAATGAAGCATTGTAATTCGGCCATTACACCATGTGAAGCAAGGTTGCAGCTGTCCAAGAGTGAGGATGAGCAAGATGTGAATCCAACGCAATATAGGAGACTGATTGGATCATTGCGGTATTTGTGCAATACGCGACCGGACTTGGCATTTAGTGTCAGTATTGCTAGTAGATTCATGGAGAGACCGAAGGCGTCTCACTTGACAGTGGTCAAGAGGATCCTTGGATATGTTAAAGGAACTCTTGGTTGCAGAATTCTTTTTCCCGCGTTGGATACGGGCCAAAAATGCGATTTACTTGGTTTCACCGATTCTAATTGGTGTGGTGATAAGGATGATAGAAAGTCAACGGATAGATACATATCTTTATGTTTAGTAGGATATCAATCTCTTGGTGTTCGAAGAAGGAACCAGTGATAGCACTCTCGTCTTGTGAGGTCGAGTATATTGCGACATCGTTATGTGTGTGTCAAGCTATGTGGCTCATGAATCTATTGAAGGAGTTGGGTAACAATGAGGGTGAGGCTACTACACTTCTTGTTGACAATGTTTCTGCAATAAATCTTGCAAAGAATCCGATTGCACACGGAAGGAGCAAGCATATAGAGATGCAGTTTCATTATTTGAGGGAGCTAGTGAGTGAATGCAAGCTAAGATTGGGATATTGTCGAAACGAAGACCAAGTTGCGGATTTGTTGACCAAGGGAGTAACAAATGAGGTGTTCAAGAGGTTGAAGATGAGCTTGAGCATGTTGGACTTGGAACAACTGAAATGAGGTGGTGTGTTGAAACAAGTTTTGAAGCATTTTAGTTGTGGTAACTAGTTACATACTTTGACAAAAGCGTGGTTAGCTACTGGAGTGGGGTGTAACCGGTTACTCCAAATCTGGTAACCGGTTAAACTGAGAGTTTTTTCAATTTTAGCTTATTTTTTAAGTTGTTTTGTATTTTTCCCAATTTTTAATATGTTGAATAAATAGTTTTAAATGCTCCCTTTTAAAATTACTGTCAATTTTAATTTTCACTCTCAATTACTCTCTCTATTTTTTTCTCAATTTTTTCACTTCATCTTTTCCAAATTAATTCAATTCTTTGTTGATTCACCATTAAAGTTTTGTATGTTCTTACAAAATCTACATGCAACCCATAGAAAATAGAAATTGGACATATAACATACATGAAGTCCATAACAATAATAGACACTAGTAATTTTTTTTAGAACTTTTACATTTAAGACATCAATATTACATCAATGAAATCTCTACCACATCAGTTATCATAACTGCAACATTGACGATAGAAAAATAATATGAATTGTTCACATTTAGGAATGGATTTTAATCTACCATATGACCTTTCACATATTTAATTAACAATAATTCTTTTGATTCAACCGCAAATGTGACTAGCCTTTTTACAATTATTTTTAAAATGTAGTTTTCAATTTGTTACTTCAAGAGTACATTCAAGAGAGTAAATGATTTTTCCATAATTTTTTTTTATTCCAAGTTGTACAAAGATGAAATAGATCTTAGAGCATAAATTTCGGCTAAAACCCAACGTTTCTACACACATTTTTTTTAAAACATTGTGTCAAAAATAAATTAATATCTATAATATAAGAAAATTTGTTGTTCTGAAAAAACTATATTTGCCCTTGATTTAGAAATTGCCACTCCATCATTTTAGGGGCATTTTGTGTCCAAATAATACTTTTCTAACCAAATAATCTTCTTAAACTATAGACTTGGCTTTTGGTTTGAAAATGTGTATACCTTTTATGCTGTTAACATTATATTTTGTTACACACAAACTATTTGAACTGAAAAAAGATAACCAATTGCTTGTCCCAATGTAAAGTGTGGTCTACTCTACCAACTCTCCTTTTCCTCTTTTAAAAAATTCATTTTCTCTCTATGCGTGCATCTTCTCTTTCTTCTCACCCTCTTCTTCCTTTCTCTCTCTATCTGTGTCTCTCACCGTCCTTTCAATTTGTCTCTCTCACCGTTCTTTCTCTTTTTTTTCCTTCTTCCTCTTCTTCTTCTTCCTCTTCCTCTTCCTTATTCCGTTTTTACAAATCCTAATGATGATCTTCCAAAATCGAAGTGATTGCAGATCTATTATAATCAATATTGCCTTCGAAACCCTAACCGAAGTGATTGCAGATTTTTTGATTTTGTATTGATTTGTATAGATCTTCCTTTAACATTTTGTTTTTTAGGTTTTTTGTTCTATCTTTTTTAGTTTCCCACATAGTTATACTTGCTCTGGCGGTGTTGTTCTTATGGTCGAATTCGAAATGATTTCTGTGTGACTTTTTCAGTTTAGGTTTTGTTATTAACTTACTCTACCATAAACCCTAAGTTTATGTTTTTTTAATGATTTTTTGTATAAGAAAACGATGTTAATAATCATAGTTATGTTCTTTTCATTAATAATAGTTGTATTCTGTTTTATTTGATCTGTTTATGTTTTGAATTTTAGGAAACTAACATTTACTTTTAGGTATTTATCCTTCAATGGTGAAGGTGATGATTATTGATGAAATGGTTGTTGTGTTTTATCGATTGAAATGACAATGGGGTAAGTTATATTATCTCATAATGTATTTTTTTTATTTAGTATAGTGAATATGGTTAGCTATATTACTCATTTTGGTGATTGTTATGATTGATTAATATGACAAGTCTCACATAATTCAGTCTCATATTTTACTTGCTTTCTTTTTTGTACTTAAAATTTTAAACAAGATTAGGAAGATGCTCTGAAGTGCGCTGCTCGAGAGATAGAAGTAGGGATGCGTGGAAAGTTATAGACCAGGTATGAGAAATTCCTTTTATAATCGTTATCATAGCTTTATGACATTGAGGTATGGTGTAAAATTTGAATCACATTGAAAACTGATTATTTTCGTGTCTTGAATTGCGATAAATTATAAATGTCTAGGTTTAGTTTTTAAAACACTGGGTTTAATATATCATGTATCTATATTAATTAGGAATTATTCAGAAAGTTTTTCTATTAGGCTTTAGAACGTTGTCTTTTCAATGACCAATACATTATGCGGTGCCATAGTTTTGAAGATTTTGGGTTCTATGTAACTAATCTATTCTCAAGTTGCTCTAAAGCAAGTATGTTGAGCATGTTTTGGCTACAATAAATTTTAGCATTTAAGTTGTCCGCCTCTCTTTAAATTTCTATCCCCCTTCTGTGTTTAAAATTTTTGTTTTTCTTATTTGATATGATACCAGGCTTTACAAAGGAAGATACAACTTAGCTCTTGCCAAATTTTGAGTCCTGATAGGTTTTCTCACTCTACTCAGCATGATCGTTCAGCTGGTATGATACATATTTTAATTTTATTCAGAACCATATTTTGCACAGTAAAGTGGTTTAGAGCAGTGATACATGTTGTAGTAGTGATACATGATGTTTCTATCAGTGTTGTTTGTGTGTTGCCTACATTTGCATAAGCCACTTCTTGATGTTTCTATCACTGTTGTTTGTGTGTTTCCTACATGATGATTTTTATTTTACTTCAACTTGTCCAACCCTGCAGCTTCAAGAATTAACTTTTCAGGTACTAAAGACTTTCAGAAGGGAAATTCCCTGAAAGATATAATCCTAAAGCTATATAGTCCCTGGTGGCTTCTCTTTGACTTCAAGTAATATAATTTCACATCTACCGATTTGTGCCATAAAATCTTCATAAAAACTTGACCATGGAGCCAGTTCTTGTATCTTTTGTTTCCTCTATTCTTGAGTCAATCCACAGGTGTTGGAGGAAGTTAGATGGAAGCTACTATTTCTCTTTCAAATGCACAATTTTCCACTTTGTTGTGCATATTTGGTCTTTTATTATAGTCAAAGATACCAATTTTTGACATTTATTTATTGTAAACTTTAGGCAAGTTTCCAGTGGAATCTTCCTCTGTGGATTTGGTTGTTTTAATCTGGAAGTCTCTTATTTTTCTATCAACCAACTGACTCAAGAAGTCCTTAGAGTGTTAAAAGATGGTGGAACAACTCTTATTCGCAAGTCTTCCTAATCTGCTGTGGGTTTTGATGATGAGGTAATAATAATAGCTAGATTGTGCCTGGGTGAATTAATGTTGTTGGACATGATCTAAAATTTTTCTCATTATCCTTACAGTCGTTCCTGATCTTGAAAACAAGTTGTTATTGGCAAGGTATTCAGAAATACAGGCTTTATAATCTTCTGCGGTAAGTTTTATTTTCTGGTATCCATCTCCCTGTCATCTCTATTAGCCATTGTTTTCTTATGTTATAACTGTTCTGCAATTAAGTAAAAAAATTGTTCTTCAATAGAATAGAATGCGTTGGAAACATTTCATAAAACAGTTAATAGAATGCATGGAAACATTTCATAAAATAGTTATTGTTTTGTCATGTTTCCTGAAACCCAGTGTACTGGTATTTGATGACCATTGTTGTAGTTAATGTTTTTTCATTCAAAGTGAAAAGGCATTTTACCTTAATTCATATGAAAATTGTTGTTGTATAATCATCTTTATGTATGTAATCATCTTTATGTAGTTAATGTTTCTTTAATGCACTATCTTGATTGTATTGTTGACATTGTATTTATGTCTATATCAGGGGACACAGAACCAATGAAATAGGCAATGTGGCTCAGAGTTGTTCTGCATCTTGCAGAAGCTCTACAACAATACACAAGCAATTGTATAGATTATGCTGAATTTGGTTGTAAGACTCAAGCCTCAAATTACGGTCTAATCATTTTGATCTTTTTCGGTTTAATGTTATTTTTCATTTTGTTGGTTCAATTTGATTATCAATTTGAGAGTTACTTAGCTGAAGGAAAATTGGTTGAAGAAGCAGATTATTTTGAAGAAAGAGTGACTTATATAAAAAGAGTGGCTTTATTTTATTTTTTGTTATAGAAATAGCTTATAAATAAGTATTTGCATTATATGCTTTTATGTCATAATCATTTAGTAAGTCCATATAATAACTAAGACTTGGCCCCTAAATTGTGCAGGATTCATTGCACTTTTGCTGACTGTTACACGTCATCAGAAGTTATAGGATCTGTAGATCCTAGTATGGTATGTTGAACACAACATTTTAAATGTTGTTTTTATAAAATTCACATCTCCAACGCCCTTCATTTGGCAATATATCATGCAGATGAAGGAACTTAAGGATAAATACAAAGAGCAAGAGCAACAGTTGCCATAATATATGGAGTTAAGGTACCTACATTTATATCTCAAGTTTTGTATCCATAATATATTTTATGCATACTTCACATTTCATTTAATGCCCAATAACATTATACATCGTATTTGCAACTAAATGGGATTCTTTACCATCACCAGTCATAATTATTCTGCCTTTCATTATTCCAACTTTACAGTTTTATATGTATTAATGCATATGCTGAAGACTCACAAGCCACATTATTTAACCCTGCCTCCTATTCTTTACATCACACACCAATCTTCAGAAAAACACATATTTTTCTATGGCATCCAACCAAAATCTCGAAGCCCTTGACCCTGTTGACGTCAAGACGGCGCCTCACCAACCGCCTTCTCCGGAATTGCAACGACCTCAGGCAGTCCATCATCCTCTACACGCCCAAGTAAGTCTACAGGTTCAGGAAATACTTTTACTGCTGCATATTGTACTCACTAAAATTATATGTCCCTTACTCTTTCATTGTCATTAAATATTCTATTTTTCTTAATGTCAACAGACCCAACAACATGTTGAAGCTGCCGTCCACCTACAACCCGATACTGAGAACCGACCACCTACGGAGGTTCAACATTCGCCGGATTTCGAGCACCGTCAACCGCACCAACAGGGCCCCCACATTCAACCACTTCTGCAGCTCCCTCCGGTAAATTTCAGTTTTCCCTGCATATTTATGACGCTTTGTCTATGGTTTGTTTTCATTTAAACAGACACAGTATGTTCATTTTGGAAGAAGTGGATTCTACAATATCCGACAATACATCATGATTAATGTCGTTGATAAATGGTTGTCTGTTCATGTTGACAATACTGATTAACTGATATTTTTTCTACAGGTCCGTGACCCTCCTGCAGTTCGGCAATCACGAAAAAGGAGAAGAAGAACGGCTTCACCTACATTTTTGAGGAAAGTTATTTACTTGGATTCAGATGATGACCAACAAACTGACTACGAAGTTGTTGATTCCGATGATGACGACGAGCGGGACTATACATGCGAGAACTACATGTATGGAAGGATTTTTACAGATAGTGATTAACTATCCCATGCTATCTTGTGCTTTTCATTTTTAATCTGTAATTTTGTTCCATTTTCGACTGTTTTACTTCAGTTACAAACCACTGTGTCATTTACTACGAAGCAATGAACTTTTTGTCTTCTTCAATTACATATGACAAATTCTGAACCATTACTTTTAGTGTATCTCTCTAAATATATCTTTATGTCATGATCTTTAAATTATTAAGTGTTATATTAACAGTCATAAAAAACTATTTATTTAATGCATTTTTACTATGTTTTTAATAATATAGAATAATAATTTATTTAAGTAAACAAAAAATTTATTTTCACAATTATTAAGTGTTTTTTAATTTTCAAATATTTCAATTTTCATTTTAACTTTTAAATGATAAAAGCAAGCATACAAGCATACAAGCCATTATAATTCCCAAAATGAATCAAGTGACAATGATAAAAGTAAGCATACTTATAACCATACAACTGTTGTATCTAAGTGTGATTAGGAATGGATGCAAATGCGAAATCAATGCAACTAAGAACCATGGTTGAAATCAAGTACCAAAATGAAACAAAAAGCTAAAAGAGAATCATCAAAGTCAAAAGAAGTTTCTCTCAAGAAATTAATCAAAACCAAATTGCATATTAATCAACTAACTTAATTGAAAATTAACAAACAAGAACTTTTTGAATTCTAACATTATGCGTCCAAGTTTCTAGAAATGAATTAAAAGCCACATCAATCAAGACCACATTAATCACTTTTATTCAAAACATTTCAAAGTAATCAAAATCAATTAAATGTAGTGATTAATCATTTTCATTAATATTATTATCATTTTTCTTAAACATGACCTAAAGGATTCAATCACTACATTTTGTTCCAGAAAAAACTTGAATTTAGATTCAAATTTTTTTATAAACGAAAAAAATACTATCGTTATAAATGGGCACAACTTTAATTTTGATTCAATTTTTTTATATACGGAAAAAATACAATTGTTATAAACGGGCACAACTTTACTTTTGATTCAAATTTTTTAACATACGAAATAAATATTATATTTATAAACGGGCACAACTTTACTTTTTATTCAATTTTTTTTATATACGGAAACAACTTTACTATTCATTCAATTATTTTGTATAAATAGTGTCAAAACAAAACTAATATTTATATACGGAAAAAAATACATTGTTGATTACAATATTTTTATATACGAAAACAGTTACAATTGTTATAAATGAGAACAACTTTACTACTGGTTCAAATATTGAATAATAAAATTTATCGACCATTATATTCTCTCTTATAACATAATTGTCTTATTTGTTAAAAAAACTAAACGATTAATTTATCTAATACAAATTTCAATAGTTTTTTTAATTATATTATTATTATTATTATTTATATTGTTGTTTACCTTTCATCTTCTACATGTATTACTATTTCAACTTAAATTTACTATTATTCTTAAGTTTTTTTTTCTTTCTATTTTTAACTTTGAATCTAACTTTAGTTTCTTTCTATAAATATTATTATTTATATTGTTGTTTACCTTTCATTTGTTTTTGGTCTACCTACTAATTAATATTTTTTGTTTAATATTTTCAATCATCATTCCATTATTTGAATTTATATTAATAATTAATTTAATTTCTTATTTTACAACACACAACAATTTCTTATACTTACCAATATAAATTTTTAATTTCAATCATATCTATTTTTATAATTTTATCATTTTTCTTTTTAAATTGATTAACAATTACACGTCCATAACATAAAATCCTCGAACAGACAGGTCCGTCCGAACGCACGGGTTAGTTACTAGTTTTTATAAAATGTGGATTCTCTAGTGTAATTCTCAAATTTGAGTAAGGTTAGAAATGAGTCGAACTCGCTTTAACTTGATTTGATTTATTAAAAATAAATTTTGCTTAAATTTTGGTTTGGTTTGATACAGATTTTTTTAAAGGTCAAATTCGACTCTGTAAAAGTTTACAAATAATTCAATTCATTTTGTTAGATTTAATTAATTTGTTTCACAGATTTAAAAGTTATTTTTTTAAAATCTATTTTATTTTTATATATTTGACATTTTAAAGTAGTATTTTTTTAATAAAAGAAAATATTGAAATAAAATAAAAGTTATGATAATGAAATTTAACTTTCTTTCAAATATCTAATAATTCAAAAATTACACAATTTTCAAGAGACACATTTGAAAGTCTAATTCAAAAAACATTTATTTGAAATTTAAATTTGTCTCAAAAATCTATAACTTCATCAAATATTTAGAGAACTTATAAATTTAATGAAATAGTACACAAAAAATTATTAGAAATTGATAAATTTTTATCACAAAATGATTACACAATTTAGTATCTTCATTACATATGTTATTTTATCAAATGTCATAATGCCTCCAATAGTGATAATTCTAAATTCAATTGTCATCTTTAATGCCATAACTAGTACATACAGGACAATATAGTGTTAAGATTTGAAGAAAATTTTTAAACTCACTCTTAAAAATAATATAATCATTCTCATATATAACCGAGTTGACTTATGAACCTAACGAGTCGAGTTATGTATAATTCAAGTTCAGTTTATTTAGTTAACGAACATAATTTTTTGCTAATATTTAACTCATTTGTCTCATAAACCTATTTCAACGATTTAATTGTCGAACCAAATTTCAAATTATTTTCGAGTCAGTTTATCAACTCTAAGTTTGAGAGTATTTTTATTTTTTATTAAATAATAAAAATATTAATATAATATAATTGTCGAGTGGATTATGAGGTCGGGTGGAACCTGTTTTAAGAATTTTAATCAATTATATGAAAATTTGAATAATATAATTAAGTTATTTAAATAAGATAGAACTGTAGTATAATATAATAAATTAAATGGTACTTATTTTAAAAACTCAAATAAGTATGATGAACGAATACTATTATTAATTTTATCAATTTTTATAATGGCCGAAATCCATTCTTTAAGATCTCAACCACATATCTCTATTAAAAATGTCCTAGAAAAATCACAAATTTACTGTCTTTCATAAATGCATAATTATTAATTAAGTCTTCTGAAACTATACCACAAATCTAGATAATGTATGAGAATAATAGTTTGAGCAATCATACAACCTTAATATTCAATTTGTTTGATTATTTTTCAAGAATTATATGACAAATATTAATAAATAACAATTAAGAAAATTTATTATTTGAATAATTTTTCAAACAATTTAATATTAAAATTTTAATTCTTCTAGAATTATTTTACAAATACTTTTCATTGACAATAAAAACAAATTAAATGAATAGTTGAATATTATATGTTCTGGACCACTCAGATGGTCCACGTCGAGAGGCTCAATAGTAAGCATCACACAAAAAAGTGTGCAAAATATTTGAGACTTCATCTCAAGTTGAGGACAAGAGATTTCGGCCTCCAACACATCGTCGACCGTTGGATCTAATTGAACGAACACTCGTGTAAGGCATCAGATCTCATGAAAACTATTTTAATCATTCATCTTATATAAAATACAATGCGCGTTATTTCAAGTATTCTCTCATTCACACACTTAAAGTATTTTCTCTATCACTTTTAGGTGTTGAAGTGCTAACATAGCAAGTCCACTCCGCTCCGCCGTAGTGAAAGTTTCCTCTACCTCATTGGAGCTCAAGTCCGTTTAATCTACACATGTCTTTAGTTCCAACAACGGACAATATCATTGTTTGTGAAAATTGATTTCCGATTCTTGCAATTTACACAAAGATCCACCATCTCTTCACGGTGATTTTAGATCATCAATCTTGTCCCTTTTAGAGTATTGATCTCTTTCTCATTAGACTGGTACGAGACCAGATAAAACCAGACAAACCTATGACCCATTATAATTAACTCATTATTAACACACTATATTTACTACTAAAAAATTTAAGTCTTGTGCTTGAAATTGTAAAGGAATTATAATTATCATTATTTAAAAGGTGATTTATTTAAGATATACATGTATTTTTCTATAGCTTAAAAATCAATAAATATGTCCGAAAATCTTTGCTCAATTGACAAAAGCGAATATTGATAAGTTTGATGTTACCAAGATTTTAGTATTGACTCTAACGATTGTATGTGCAAATTTCTAGTAATTATGATTTTTTGGGACCATCAACAAGGACCAAAGATAAAGCCGCAATGGTAAGGCGAAAGGAGTCAAACACTGAGTAGGTAGACTTTATTTCTCATTGGAACAAACAATTCCTTATTCGAGAGCTCTACTAACTGTCCAAATCTATCTGATGAATGACCACGAACCACGTCTCACTCCACCCTTTCAGTTTCCAACTGTTCATTCTATTTAAGAGGGAAAATACTTCATATCTCAACTATTCAAATCCATTCTCATTCATGCATCACTTCTCACTCTCTTACTGACTTAAGTGTTGAAGTGCTAACATTTCATGTTCGTCCCTTCTCCACCGCATCAGAAGCTTAGGTCCACCATAGTAAGTTATGCCTCCTTGTTTACCGATCAACTCTAGTTATACTACAGAATATTGGCGTCATCCGTGGGAAACAAAATCTAATGCAAACTCCTTTCGAAGTACATATATTAGTTTCCCGGTCACTTTCCTTGAAACTTGAATTCCTTATGTTAGATCCTCCCTATCAGATCCATCAATTATGGTGGCCTTTAAAGCCTCTCGCTCCACCGTTCAACGACAAGATGTTGTCGTTGTTGCTGAAGCTGCCAAGGATCCAACACCTCTTCCTCAAAGAGTAGATAATCTAGTCATAGTAACATCTTCGTACGTTCCTTCACAACAAGATCACGTTCAACCTAGCATACCAAAGATTATTCTAACCTCTTTTGTTTCCCGGACCCGCGCGATAATTTTATTAGGGCGAGCCTTTGTTCATACCTCCATTATTACCTATGGTACTGTCGTGGTGAGAATCGGAGATCATAGCTATTGAGTTAGCACGACTTCACAAATATTAAGATATCATCCCCAATCTTTAATTTATCCAAGGGAAGGGGTAAAGAAAGAATAACCCATAAATATGCAATGCAAAACAAAGCAAATAAGAGAATCTAAGGTTCGGGAGTTGATTATACTAAGGGAAGGTATTAGCACCCTAAGTATCTATAGTACTCTATAGGAATCTCTTGTTGAATTTGTGTTATTGTTAAGTTGTTGCTAATTAGGATTGATTGGGGAGATGAGAATAGAATTTTTTTTTTATTGTTTTTGTGTTTGGGAGGACACAAAGTCTTGTGCCTACGTACCAATAAAGGATCAAAACCTCGTAGTTCAGGGTACAAATTGAAAAGGGGTTTGTTAAGGTGGATTTTAATGAAGAAAAGACAAGTTGTCATCCTAAGGAGAATACTCATCTAAACCACCACAAACATGTGGAAGAGGGATCTTTGCTTCACATTGAGAGAAGGGCTCTAACTTTGATGTATCAACAAGTATGCCACATACCTTTCTCAAATGGAAAAGAATCAATCATCTTTCTCACAATGTCATTGGGTAGGAGATTTATATCTCAACTAAGGATGACTAATGTCTATTCTATTTTGAAAAGGTTTTAAATTGAAAAGCCAAAGTGGCAAAAGATTTGAATTGAAGTTGGTGTCTTTTAATCTTTGTGAAAGAGTTTTGAGTATGCTTAAAATGTGTTGAAGCATTTGTTAAGAAAAGAGTCAATGACCTAAGGTCAAGGTTTTTATTGAAAGTGGTTTTGAGTTTGTAAAGGGGAAACCCTAATTGAAGATGTCTAATTTGAAGGTAATCTTAAGGGAGACTTCCTAAGGGATATCAAGTTCTACAATTACAAGAGAGATACATGTACAAGAAGATGTAAAGATGCAAATTCAAATGACAAAGATGTCAACAACATGACCCTCCCTTGGAATGGATAGCAATGATTGATCATATAAACATATATGAATTGATAAACATCATGAACAAAACATTAACATGATTTTAAGTATTGAGATATGGTGAACATAAACAAAACATGACAAAGGTTTACATAACATCACAAGAAACAACTTAGAGATAAACATAAGGCAAGAGACATGCTTTTGTGGAAGGAAATACTTGAAAACAAGATGGACATCACAAGAATAAAAGACATAGATCAAAGCATACAAGCATGAATCAAAAATCAATATGAACATGGTGAAAGTAAATCTTAGTCCTAAAAGGGAACCAACATATATACAAGTCAAAGAAGAGATGCAAGGGCATGTTGAGTACAAGATCAAACCTAAACCCTAGAAGATGTAAGCATACTACAAGAAACTTGTGAACATGTTAACAATTTTACACATTTTAGTCAAAATGGACAACATAGCCACAACATTTAAACATGGTATAAGGCATGATATGACCACACAAACATTTATGATCAATTAGGCCAAAGAAACAATCAAAGAAACATCATTTAAAGATCTAAAAGACATAAAGGAACAAGTTTTCAACATAACAAAAATGGGCAAAATAAATATTATTTTTGGTATTTTTTCATGCATTCATAAAATACATAGGACAAATAACAAGTGTGCAAAAAATCAGCTCAAAAATATAAAAGGAAACATGTGAAATGATAAAAAAAAAAGAGTAAAGAAAGTAAAACCAACAAGTGATAAAAATAAGGTTTGCTGCTAATAAGGGTTGAACTCACGCACCCTTACTCAAGCCTAAAACTTTACCACCAGGCCATGTGACTCAAGTTGATAACTACACGCGCGCAATGAGTAATATATTAAGAACACATGAAAAACATACAAAATAAAAATAACCAAAAGGTCTGGGGCAAGAGGGATTCGAACCCCAGACCTTAGGCTCACACACAAACACAAACCAAGCTCATGACTAACACGGCGCAATGCCAATTCAATATATATAATGACAACTTAAAAATAAATATTAAAACAAGTTCAAAAAATGAAATAACGCGCAATCATCAAGATCATCTTCTTCCTCCATCGTGTCCACCATTTTTAAATTCTGAGAAATCCCATCTCTCTTGTTTCTCCATGAAATTATATGATGTAAACATGAAAGTTGCTTAAAAAACACAAGGAACACAATGGTGCTACTTAATTTCATTTATTTTCAACACATTGTGAATATTTAATCTGAACTCAGAATGAACCCTAAAATGCAAATTTGAAATGAAATCACATTCAACACATATTCAAATCAATTGACATGGGGTTAATGATCACTATATTGTGGCAAGTATGTTTGTAACTCAAATTGATGAAAATAATGCAAGGATCACATAGTTTCTGAAATCCAAGGCTTACCTATTGGAGTAGATCCAATGCCTCTTTAATCCAGCTTCCAAAAGATGGTTGATGATTCAAAAGATTCTATGGACCTTTAGGATGCTTTGTATTGAAACAGTCATAATCCTCCAACCCGATTCTTCTTGCAAAGTGACACAGTGAGAATTTGATCTTGATGCAAATGGTGTTACAGATGCAGAATGATGCGTTGAACAGCTAGTATGAAGTTTATGGATGGTGTTTGGATGATTAAATAGATTGGAACAGGTTAGAATGAAGGGTTGGAGTGTTTTGGATAGAAAAGTCAACTATTGTGCAAATGAGAGTTAACTTTTGGATTATGAGGTTTTTTGATGAAATGGATGGTTTGGACAATTGAGAGGGATGATTTGTGGTGTGTGTGGATAGGTAGTTTGGTTGTTTTGTGACTGTGGAAGGTTTTGGCAAGTTTGGTGCTTTTTGAAGTTTTGCTACAATAGAGGTCGATATGCAAATCTTGGCATGTGATGTTCTGAGGCTTGATCCTCTATTTATAGAGGTTTCAAATGGCTCATGTAACCTGCATAGATCAAGTTTAGTTCAATTGGAATGCTGGTTTGGAAGCTTAGTTTCATTTTGCACAAAACATCATACTTGGTCATGATGAAATAGTGGAGTGAAATGTGGAAGATAGGGATGCTTTTCTGAAGTTTAGGGGTTGCTTCTGAGCATTATAGATTTGCTTTTGATCTGAGAAAACAATTTAGGAGCTCAATGCACAAGTTTTTGGCAAAAGCAACCTTTATAAAAATGGCTATGGAGCTTTTTGCAAAAACTTCCATAAATGGTATCAAGACTTGGACAAAGCCTCAATTCCTTATGTAATGCACCAAAGGTTTTGTGTAATTTTCTGATCATGGTGAGATTTAGTAGCAAGATGGCCTGAAAATTGAGATCATGTAGCTTAGGCTTGGATTAGGTCATGAGGCTTGCCATGAAAATGACCTAGAATTCAGCTTGGAGGGGCTAACTTCATCTCTTCGAAACTCATAGCTCAGGTGTGATAAATTTGTGATCTTGGACTCTTTGGAAAGCTTGAAATATTCTCTGCAACTTTCATGATTCAATTGTGATCATGGTGAAAAATGCTTGCAAAGTCATCTACTTGTTGAAAAATTTTCTAAGTGTTTTGTTCAAAAGCAAATGAATCCTCCACTTCATGGCCTAATATCTCTTTATCCATGCGTTTTTTTGGAAATCATCCCTCATGACAAAGTTGAAGTATGAAACAAGATTTTTAATTTGGTCTTTGGAGCAAAGAAAATGGTTACTTAAGGAGGAAGTTATGATCTTGGAAAGTAGGGCAAAAGTCATAGGATTTTCATAACTTAGAAAAATTCAAGAAATCCTAATTTTCCCAAATCATGATTCTTGGATGTTTTCTTTGATTTTATTGATTAATCATTAACTAATTCACATATTTTCATGATCTTTGACTTGAGGAGTCCATATTTGACCAAAATCTCAAAAGTCAAACTTTGACTTTGAGAAACAGTTGACTTTTCATCTAATGAACTTGAATTCTTCCATTGCTTATGAATCTAACTTCTTGGATTAATCCAACCATATGAATGGACTAATATGATGGATTTGAGGTCCTGAAACATGTTTTAAAGTATTGGATCATGCCTTGCTCGAAAAGTCAACCTAGAGACTGAATTAGGTCAAAACCCTAATTTGGTGCACGAGATGACTTGGGACTTGTTGATCTTGATTCAATGCAATCTTGCACTTGATTGTTGATAAGAGGAGACCCTTGATTAATATTTAATGAATAGGGCTTGAGATGTTGAGAATCCCACAATACTTTGACTGGTCAAACCTTGAGCTTCATGAGAGCAAAACCCTAGCTTGTGATCAAAGTAAAACCAAAACACATGTTCTTGAATTTCAAAGGGTTAGTGGTGCATAAAATACACACACATGAGATGATTGATGTTATGCAAAAATGATACAAATGAGGTGGGATCTTAGGGTCAAAAATTAGGGTGTGACAAGTACCTGGATAGGAAATGCTTCTCGACTTTCAAATGTTATAGGCTAATCTTGATATGCAGGAGACATTGATATGTTGAATAATGTTTACAACATTATGCAACAACAAAATGCACAAACTCTGACAGAGAGGCTATTCATAATCAAAGAGATCCTTCAACATATTAACCTAAAAAAGTGCGCGACGTAAGAAAACGCCTCCCAAAGAAATCAAGTCATCATTCTAGAACGGTCTCATTTAGGAAGTCAATGACACGAAGATAAGTTCCAAGATCCCTAGATCATCATGATTGTCAAAGAGACCATACTCTTTCACCCGATCGAAAAGATGGAAGTGGCAGTCAAATCCCCCCAGTGGTTCGCCATCCTTGTAGAAGGGTGAGGTGTGAAGAAAATGCTCCAACCCAAGAGCCGAAGAGAAATCTCATGTTAGACTGTATCCTCGAGAGAGGAATTGCGAGGTCGCTAAAGAAACCTTGCAAAATTCAAATCTATGATGGGACCTGTTAGGTGCAGATTTTACCTAAAAATGAACTATCTTTCTTTGCACTTTTTCTACTCAATTCTCATGTTTTCATTAGTTTTACTAATGATTGTTGTTGTTATTCTAACCTTGAGAATATACCTTTGGTGCTTGTAATGTGTGTGTTATTGTGCAGTAAAAGGCATAAATGATCAAAGTTGTAAGACACAAGAAAGTGGTGCAAGCTGCCAAAGAACAGAGGAAAACTTCAAGAAATTCGCTCTGCGAATGAGCTAGCGAAGGTTCGCTTTGCGAAGACTAGCGAGGTCCCAGTGAATAGTCCCAGAATTATGGCAGAGAAAAAAGGAGCTAAAGTTCACTTTGTGAGCTTGAAAGCGAGTGTTCGCTTTGCGAACATTCCTTCGCATTGCGAACTCACGAAAATTCTGTGGCGGTTTAAGCCTATCAGAGGCACCTAGGGTGACTATTTTTGACATTCGCTGTGCGAATGAATCGTTCGCTTTGCAAACTTGAAATTCCTGAATGTGTATAAATAGATTTTTCACACTTTTAAAGTTATAATTAACATAGAAACTTGAGAGAAATATCAGAACTTGTAATTAAAAGATCAAAAGTTTGTATCTCTTTATTTCAAGGGAGAAAAGGTAAGAGCTTTGATTTCTTGTTGGGAAAGGATGTAATCTTTTGATACCTATTGTATTACTTCTAATCTATGTTTGTGAACAAGTTTTTATTCTCTATTTTAGGTTGTATTTGATTGTTTATTTGTTGGTCTTGACAAAACCTATTTCAAATCTTTGATCTTAGATGTTCATTTATCATTGAGCAAGCTTTTGACAATGTTTGTGATTTGATATTCATTTGCATCTCAGCTTTTTAGCATTGTGTTGATTGTTAGTTTGAATAGCTTCTAGTAATTAATGCAATAAGAGACCGCGATATTGCTTGACAAACTGTATCGTGAGGGTGCGTGAGAATATTGATGACTAACTTTGTTCACATCCATGGGATAAATTAGTTGAATGCATGTAAAAAAAGATTAATCGTGTGTACGTATTTTGATCATTGGCTTGTATATGAATTACTCATTGGTGTGATATTAATGTTATAGTAATATCTGTTGGGTTTAGATGCCAGAAATGGATATAGGCTTAACATTCATGTAGGCTTTAAATGCTTTGTATTGATTGGTGATGTGCGAGAGCAATTATTGATCTGTATAAAATCACTCATAATATGCGGGGACCGAGAGGATATGTATGTCGTGAGTGATACATGATGATATTAGGAGAATGTTTGATTTATGTATAAATTGGTCAGAAGAATGCATGTGTTATCAATTGATGAGATCCAATTCCAACAAGACTCCATTTATAATTCAGTCTTTATTTTATATTTTCAGTCTTTAAATTTTCCGCATTTTATTTTGGTTCCTTCTTAAAACCAAAACTTTTGAACCATAAGCTTAGAAACATAGAGACCGTCGAATGGCATTCTTTCCCTCGCACTGATCCATGTGGAGACCATAAAACTGGGTTACTTAAATGTTTTTGCTTGCTGTTGTATTACAATTTCAACAAAATGGCATTGTTGCCGGCGAATGGTGTTTAGATATTGAATCGCATTGTGATAGTTTCTATATTTTTGAGCTTTGTACACTTGTTTATATTATATGTATTTGTTTTCTTTTATGTTTTCTCTAGTGTGATCAGGAATGATGAGAACTCCTTCTAGATTGGTTGCTATTTCTATAAAAATATTCAATGAAGCTTCGACCGAGTCTGGATGGTGAGATTTGAATGTTTGCGAGGTAAATTGTACTACTTCATAGAATGTTAGAATGATTTAAGAATTTTGTGCTTTGTGTAAATGTGTATTCTTGTTTCATTTTGCAACTTGTTTGAATGCTTGTTTCACTTAGGTCCAACAACCACAAATTGTAAGAAACCTCCATTGTTTACTATATGTTAGGATGACTGATAACTTTGTTTAATTAGTTTGATTCATGCTTTATCTTTTGATTATTGTGATTTTGTGGAAGCATTAGAAATGATCAAGGCATTTGTTTATATTGAGCACAACCGTATCCGAAAGTACCTTCCCGTGAGTAGAGAGAATTTGTTAACCCCTTTGAGCCTAAACAATTTAGATCTCATTTTAGTGATGAACTTTGTGTTGTACATTATTTGAAAGTGTAGTTCATCATTGAATTTTGTGAGGTTCTAAAAATTTCTTCTTGAACCTTTGAACTTTGTTTTATTAATTTTCTTGCCTTAAAAAGCAAGGAGCATTCACTTGAGGTTTGGTTGAATTCAAGTTGGGGAGAATGAAAAAGAAGATTGGTAGGATGCTAAAACTTTTGAAAAAGTTCAAATAAGCATGAAATGAAAAAGTGTGAATATGAATGTGAAAAACAAAGAAAAATCATGCTTGTTTGAGTGAGAAAAATAGAGAATGAAATAATTATGCATAAGGAAGTTTGAGAAGGTTGGTGATAAAGGAATGAAAATGGTGAATGAAGTTGTGATGTGTAAATACCATGTATAGTGAATGTTTCTTTTTGCATCGGCAATTTCGATTCAATGGCCTTTAGAAATGTCCCTTTGTTGTGAACCCGACCAAGCTACAACCTTTAAAGCCCTTAGTGATCTTTTTGCTTCCATGTTTTCATTTTTTATTGTTAGATGTTGTATGAATTGAGTTGCTATTAGCATTGTTTGTCAAGTGAGTGAAATTTCCCCGCGGTTGCAAACGCGTCAATTTCTTCATTCTTATTTTGAAGAGGAATGTTAGAGTGATTCAAGTATGAAAATTTAGTTGTTCTTTGAACCATTCCATGATATATGTTTAAGAACTTAATTCTTTGTCATTGTTCGATTCTATTGAGTGGTGAATGTAACACCCATTTCCCCATCGCGAATAAATAACACATTATAAAATCAGAGTAACTAAAAATTTATTTTTTTCCGACAGAAATAAGGATGTCACATTTGAAGAAATAAAATACAATCTCTGCTCATAAATTTGATACATAGCACAAAATAGAATACTCTCAAAGGGGAAACTTTTTCCAACAAAAGGAAAGGTCAATTATGGAATAAAGCGGAAAGATCCATAACTAACTTGTTTTACAAAATAAATCATTTTAGAATCTCTACTATACATACAAAATTACTACCAAATACAATCAACAATGTATACATATATATATAATCGTTCCCCGACTCCCGTGCTACGTATCAGAGCAGACACCAAGACCGACAAAAGAACGGAGGACTAATCTTCACAAAAAGACCTCCAGCAACTCTAATCTGCAATGCCTCATAAAGCATTATAAAACAGCAGAAGGGTGAGAAATAACAACTAAATCAAGATTGCATAATAATATGCAAATACATAACAATTCACATGCATAGTAATCCTCACCACAATTATCCTATACCCACACATAGAGCATATATAGATTATAATCACATAATCACATATTCACACATAATGCATATGTTTATACACAAAACATATCATTCATAATTCAATGCATTTAACACGAATGCACATCAATTCACAAATGCTATCACAAGCTCAATCACATAATTACCCCATTCCCAATTGCATATTAATCATGCACTATACATTTATCACAAATGCATATCACAATGTCTCACACATAATCAATTAAATCATAATTTTCCACATATAAACAATGCAATCATAATCCATGCAGATGCAAAGAGACCGACACAACGACTCTATGCAAATGCATATGCGGTACCGACTCCATCAAATCTCAATACTAGTTCACTCAGGAACTCTGCTGGAACCATCGCTCGTTACATCACTATAACTCCCCGTCGGGCCTACGATGTTCACCCACCGCTCACACCCCATATGCGGGCACACGGTGTTTATGGATCGCTCACACCCCACAGGCGGGCACACGACCCGATCGCTCACACCCCACAAGCGGGCACACGATCGTCTATAATCATCGCTCACACCCCACAAGCGGGCACACGACGTTATAGCGGATTCCCTCTGGAACCCAATCCGTCACTCAGGACGTCACAACGATGCATATCATGATGCTTGATACACAAGAACTCATGACAACCAATGCATCTTCACACATATATGCAACTATAAACATGCATATATAATCAAATACAACACATTGCATTTATTTTCCTTTCGGCCACAATTCATCACCACAACATACCGATTGCTCACACCTCACCTAGGCACACAATCGTTTGTAATCATCGCTCACACCTCACATAGGCACACGACGTTACAATGGATTCTCATTAGAATCACCCCACACAAGAATGTACATCATTATGCTTCACATACAAAATGACTCAAGACATTCTTGAAATGCATACATATTCACAATATATTCATGCATTTATCTCATACAATCACATACAATCTATATACATTCGCATCAATGCACTATTGTATGATTCACATCCAAAACAATGAACATATTTACCATAAAGCCATAAACCATCATCACAACATTCCATCATGTATATTCACATCATATAACGGCCCATAAGCTACACGTTACATATTAAAAGCATATATCATGATAACACATCAATCGCACACATTATACGCGATAAAAACCCGACAACCCGACTATTTTTCAAAAACACGAATTAATTAAATCATATTTTACCCTCCAAACCATGTTTAATAGAAGGAACTTTTCATTAGCTTTCCAACGCTTCGAACGGGGGTCAAAACGGACTTACGGATCAAAAGTTACGATCGAAACAATTTTGAAAGAAAACCTACAGCAGGGCTGACACGGGCGCCCGTGTTGTGTGACACGGTCGTGTCACCCAAAACTTCCAAATGGCCGCAAATTGACACATCTGACACGGCCGCCCGTGTTGTGTGACACGGCCCGTGTCAGAACCCAGAAAAATGCATTTTTTTACCGTCGGAAGCCTTCCGAACCTCCGATTTCGATTCCGTAAAAAGCTGTGATCTCAGAATTTAACATACTACAATATTTTCACTATTAAAAAGCCATCCAACACATTTTCCATTTTTGAAATATTTTGAAACATAATTTACTCAATTTATCCCAATTCCAAACTCGCTCAAAACCACTCGAAAACACACCGATAACCATTCCCGATTAATTCCTATCCTTACCCGATTAAATATCAACCTATACCAATGTTACCAGACATATCCAAACACTTTTACTCGATCACACATCAATTTGCACAAAAACATCAATATATATCAAAAACTCAACAGTTACGAATTCGACTCGATTCAATCAAACGATCACACTAAATCATGACCCAACATCACTCGATTCTACTACGCGATTTATTCCGACTTTCGTCCGTAAAAACATCGATTTCTACTCATTTTAACCATTTCGACCTAAAATGAGAACTATAAGAAAATCTCCAAAACAATCCAAGAAAACATACACATATACATATACAAGCAAGATATAATTGAAACTTCTCACCCTTACCCGATTAATCGAAGTCCAAGCATTGATTTTGATGATTTTCCTCTTCTCCCTTTCCTTCTCCTCTTTCTCCTCTGTTTTTTTCTTCTTCTTCTTCTTCTAACTCTTTTCTTTCTCTCTCTTTCTAACTAATATATATATATATATATATATATATATATATATATATATATATATATATATATATATATATATATATATATAATACTTATTATATAATATAAATCCAATAGGGTCAAATATCTCCAATTGATATTTTGTCTTCTAATACCAATTGATCAATTATTAGAGTTACCTTAAAATACTCTCTTTCTCTCAAATCTCTATTTATAAAAATATATATAATTTTTCTAAAATATCTAACTAATCAAATGACCATTTTACCCCTCAGCTCAAATATCTCCCAATCGCTCTCAAAATGCGATAAAACATAACCATACCGATGAAATATATTTCGGAAATAAAAGTTGAAAAGAATTTATAATTTATTGCAAATATTTTACCTATCAGGGAAATTAACCAATTAACTCAATTAGCAGGTAAAATACAATAAATTCACACATTTCACAAAATTCACATAAATGAAATAAATAAATACAATTAAACAAATTGGGGCGTTACAGTGAACGTTGCTTGTGCATTATCAAGCTTGACTTTGGTTGAATCTTATGCTTGAGCAAATCCTCTTGTTTTAATGAGGGGCATACTTTGCTTGAGGACAAGCAAAAATCTAGTTGGGGAGAGTTGTTAGGTGCGGATTTTACCTAAAAATGAACTATCTTTCTTTGCACTTTTTCTACTCAATTCTCATGTTTTCATTAGTTTTACTAATGATTATTGTTGTTGTTCTAACCTTGAGAATATACCTTTGGTGCTTGTAATGTGTGTGTTATTGTGCAGTAAAAGGCATAAATGATCAAAGTTGTAAGACACAAGAAAGTGGTGCAAGCTGCCAAAGAACAGAGGAAAACTTCAAGAAATTCGCTCTGCGAATGAGCTAGCGAAGGTTCGCTTTGCGAAGACTAGCGAGGTCCCAGCGAATGGTCCCAGAATTATGGCAGAGAAAAAAGGAGCTAAATTTCGCTTTGTGAGCTTGAAAGCGAGTGTTCTCTTTGCGAACATTCCTTCGCATTGCGAACTCACAAAAATTCTGTGGCAGTTTAAGCTTATCAGAGGCACCTCAGATGCCTATTTTTGACATTCGTTGTGCGAAGGAATCGTTCGCTTTGCGAACTGTGAAATTCATGAATGTGTATAAATAGATTTTTCACACTTTTTAGGTTATAATTAACATAGAAACTTGAGAGAAATATCAGAACTTGTAATTAAAAGATCAAAACTTTGTATCTCTCCATTTCAAGGGAGAAAAGGTAAGAGCTTTGATTTCTTGTTGAGAAAGGATGTAATCTTTTGATACCTATTGTATTTCTTCTAATCTATGTTTGTGAACAAGTTTTGATTCTCTATTTTTGGTTATCTTTGATTGTTTATTTGTTGGTCTTGACAAAACCTATTTCAAATCTTCGATCTTAGATGTTCATTTATCATTGAGTAAGCTTTTGACAATGTTTGTGATTTGATATTCATTTGCATCTCAGCTTTTTAGCATTGTGTTGATTGTTAGTTTGAATAACTTCTAGTAATTAATGCAATAAGAGACAGTGATATTTCTTGACAAACTATATCGTGAGGGTGCATGAGAATATTGATGACTAACTTTGTTCACATCCATGGGGTAAATTAGTTGAATGCATGTAAAAAAGGATTAATCGTGTGTACTTATTTTGATCATTGGCTTGTATATGAATTACTCATTGGTGTGATATTGATGTTATAGTAATATCAGTTGGGTTTAGATGCCAGAAATGGATAAAGGATTAACATTCATGTAGGCTTTAAATGCTTTGTATTGATTGGTGATGTGCGAGAGCAATTATTGATCTGTATAAAATCACTCATAATATGTGGGGACCGAGAGGATATGTATGTCGTGAGTGATACATGATGATATTAGGCGAATATTTGATTTATGTATAAATTGGTCAGAAGAATGCATGTGTTATCAATTGATGAGATCCAATTCCAACAAGGCTCCGTTTATATTTCAGTCTTTATTTTATATTTTCAGTCTTTACATTTTCCACATTTGCTTTTGGTTCCGCTTAAAGCCAAAACTTTTGAACCATAAGTTTAGAAATGTAGATACCGTCGAATGTCATTCTTTCCCTCGCACTGATCCCTGTGGAGAGGATAAAACTGGGTTACTTAAATGTTTTTGCTTGTTGTTGTATTACAGTTTCAACAGGACCGGGGATCTAGACGAACATGTTGACCACGTGGATGATCAATTGGCCTACTACCACACCGACGAAGATGTAAAGTGCAAGCTCTTTGCACTAACCCAAATTGGATTAGCAACAACCTGATATAAAAGCCTCTTGAACGGAAGTGTATGTGTATGTATATATATATATATACATATATATCTATATATACATATATATATACATATATATATATATATATCTATGTATATATATATATATATATGTATCTATATATATATATATATATATATATATATATATATATATATATATATATATATATATATTAGTGGAGAGACCTCCGCGAAGCCTTTACTGCCTACTTCACCGCCCGAAAGTGTCAACCCACTACTATAGTCATCCTCAATGTGATTACTCAGGGAAATAAGGAAACACTATTATGGCCATAGGGGGAACAAACAAAGGATTAAAGTGCTAGATTTTTGAAAGAATATTGGGAATAGACTGTATGCGCCGAGAGAAGCTAAAGCTTATTGAAGCCCATAGTTTGAATGAATTATTGAGTAGGGCGCAACCTTACATTAATTTTGAGAAGAAAAAAATCTTGGCCATGGGCATCATCCTAGGATCGGGGAACACCTAACCCAACTAGCCATCAAATAGAGACGTTGGACAACATAAAGAAGAAGGAGAGCGTGGAACCCGGTCCAACTTTAATGCTTATATTCTCCCGAAAACTTCACAGAAGAAACTTTGGAAAGAGTGTAAGAATACAGAGTTTAAATAAGCCGAGATCAAAAATTCGTATCCAGTCAAGGAGTCTTCCTAGACAAACAATTCCAAGTACTGTCGTTTCTTCAAAACTCATGACTATAACATGAACGATTGCATCCAACTACAAAATGTGATTGGAGGGCTAATTAAGAAAGAATGGTTGGCTAAGTATACTAGGGATGGTAAAATGGGCTGAAAAGTTTAACTAAAGAAGATGTGTTTGATCTAGAGGGGGAAATCCCCCAAGAAACCTATCAAAGTTATTGGCAAAGCCAAGGGCAAGGATACCAGTACTGAGGAAGAAGTAAGGCACAAAGGGAAACATTAATACATCGCTTCCATCACTAGTGGTTCCTCGAGGGAAAGGAATCCCTCCAAAGGGACAATGAAGAAGAAAATCGTTAAGTTGATGGATGTCAGCAAGAAGGACGAGGCCACTTCAGCTAAAGGGTCGGAGAGGCCAATCCTCGGGTTCTGTGAGAGAGAAAAATATGAGAGGGATCCCAAGCTATATCTCCCCTCTAGTGATAACACCCTCAATCATTTACTTTGACGTTTCCCATGTACTTATTGACTACCACAACTCCTGTGACATCATGTACTCAAACCTTTTTGAGAAAATGAGGCCGAACAAGGAGAAGTCGTGGCCCTATTGAGGATATGACCTATAGGCTTTCAATGACACAATAACCCATTCTTGGAGATACATTGAGCTAACAGCCACCTTGGGAGAAGGACAGGATATTAGAACAATCAATTCTCATTTATTGGTAGTATCTTGCAGGAGAGTTGACAACTGCATCATAGGTAGAACCTTCGTAGCAACCTTGGATGCAATAACATCCTCGGTCAACCTCAAGCTAAAGTACCACAACATCGAAGAGGTGCCAATAATAATAATCACTGGCCTATTTAGGGAGAAGATGATCTATAAGGCTTTGTTGTAGGAACGAAAATAAGGCGAAAGCAAAGCTATGGAGATCAATGTAGCCTCCCTGGTTAGGTAATGGAGAAAAATGTCTATCTAACCTCTTACAGGTAAGGCATATATTCTCGGACATACAAGTATAAATGGCTGATATTCCATGTGAAGTCAAAGCTAACCACCCTATTCCCCATGGCCAATAAGCAATGGTTATGCCACCTGGTTATATTAATTCAGTTTTTTTGCAAAAGCAATGGCACGCTACTATAATGTACTTTGTTGTTCGATTAAAGAAATAATAAAATTCTACCGAACTATCTCTTTTCCTTATGATTATGAAAGGTGACGAGTCCAGGATACGACAAAAGTAGATAAAAGCCCCATTACTAAGACTTATTGATGTTGTCATAAACACCACATACATACGACTAAAGCAATCAAAACCCCTCGATGCAAATGCACGCACACAAAGAAGCAAACTGCAAAGTAGAAAATAGAAACTCACCCCCTATCGCTAGCTAGACAATCCAAAGGCAATGTTGAGTCTGCCACACGTCAACCTCAAACCAGTTTTTCACCTGGGGTAGGTGTAACACCCTAAACCCCAAAACTCTTATTTAAATAAAATCATTTAAAAGAAATATTTTTTTATTCAGAAAATGGTGTCACATCTCTCTCATAAAACCGTCATTCTCAAAATTTTAGAATAAAGTTGTGGAATTCAAAAGTATGTTTCAACTTAATAATTTCATAATTTAAAGCAACTTCATTTAAATAGAAACAAATAGTTCAAACTCTCAGAACACAAAACAGAAAGGTAATATATCCCAATGTTACGCTATCAGAGCGACACACGGAATATAAAATTAACTCAAATCGATAAACCACGAAGAAGGTATTTACGCCATCCTCCAACTTAACAACAGATAAGGCTCATCTACCTGAGTATATGTACCATCGGCCCAACAAGCCACACATGCAAACAAAAGGGGAGAGAAATACATTCATAATGTTAACAGTGTAATAAATAGTTAGGATAGCCATACATATCATCAATTATAATTCAAACACAATAACTCACAAAACAACAACGACAATCATAATGCAAATGTACTAGTGCAATGTACTCCTCCTCCTCCAAGAATGCATGTGGTACCGGGGTTTTAGGCATCAGAGGTGTATTACTGATTTATCCTTATCTCTGGTTCCTCTCTGAACATGAAACCGTTATGGTTCCTCTCTAAACCCGACCTCACTGGACCAAAGTCCAACCTAACTCCAGTATATATGCATGCATGAACATGGCAACAGAAATCACAAAATTCAAAACAACATAAAAACATACTCAAAAGATTTTTCTCTGAATCCTAATTTCGCCAATATAAGGCCAACACCATAATTCCTCTTCAAATTACTCATCTCAAAAATTTACATCTCAATTATTTATATTAATAATCACAAATAATCAACAATAGCATAAAATATATTATTACTCAGCAACTCAATTTACTCATCAACTCAAATTGTTCATCAATTAAGAAAAATTCCCAAAACACATCAACAAAGTAGTAATTATAATAATTATTTATGTATACTCAAAACTCATCAAAAGGTTAACAATTCTTGTCTTTTACTCAATAAAGTTCTCAAGGCGAACTCTAAATAACTCTAAAACAACCTCCACAACTCTAAAGTAACTCTAAATGACTCTAAAGTACTCCATTGACAAATCTTGCATATAAAGATAACTTTTATGAACTATATTGGCTTAACGGACTTAAATAAAAATATTACTCTAAATACAACCTTAATATGTTAAAAGGCTCCAAACTCAACTTAAGTTAAAAAACTCAAAAGAAACTATGAAAACTCTATAACAACTCTAACAAAATAGAATAAGACTCTTAAACTCATCAAAAAGATAACGAAAACTCACTAAAATCACCAACTACTCAAAACTCTACCTCCTTAATTCAACTTGATCAATCACACGATTAAAACTCTAAAATAAAATGTATGACTTCAAAATAGCACAAAAAATTACAGACTTATGATAAAATTATGAAAATCTCCAATTTGAAATATCATTAAATCCTCTTTCTAATGCAATTGCTAGCACCCTAAACAGACTTACCAAACTCAAGTTAAGCATGAAACATGATGACCAACGCATGATTGAAATTGACTATGCCTTTGGTCTAAAAACCAGTGAACTCCTACTGTTCTAGCATTCCTAGACCCATTTTCCATACTTCAAAATAAATGTTATTGCATTAGATTTCCAACACAACTGACGACACCACAAACAGACTTACGAAACTCAAGTTATGCATGAAATATAACGATCAGTTCCTTTCTATGTGTACTTGCGATTTTCTGGATTTTCCTCCCTATTGAACATATTCGAAACACGCCTATTTTCGCCTATTTGAGTTTCGACCACTCAAAAAACATACCAATAAACATAGCCGTTGAAAATTAAACATTCTAACTCTCACCCTATTGAATAGATCTTCAACTCATAGGCAGCCACCATACACAAACATGACAATAATATCAACAAGGCATCAACAAGGTTATCAACAAGGTTAAACAAGACATTAAGACATTTCAATGAGAATACATATCATATTATAGAGTAAAAATATTATCAATCAATCGCCTCAAATGGGTTTGCTTAAATCCCCTTTGGCCACGAGTAAAACATCAATTACAGATTACAATAAAAGGGAGAAGACGGGAGGGTAAAGACCCCTCACTATCCATATGTTTAACCACCCATATATGAATAATTCTCCTTCCTTAGCTCGAATTTGCATATTGATGAAACTTTTGGATTTTTGGGATTCTTCTTCGCTCTTCAAGTTCCCTTCCCAAGTTTTGTCTCTTTACCTTCTTTTCCAAGTTTTACACGTACGGTACAAAAATCTACCTCACTCTCTCTATTTATTTACCCTAATTATCCCAATTCTCCTCACACCCTCATTCTTACTGCTTTTTTTATATATTATTTTATTGAATCTCAGCATACCCTCAGCTCTTACTCAATTCACCATTTACTCTCTAATTTTAATAAAAAATATATTTTTCTCCTAACTCTAAAAATATCTCTAATACCTCTAATATTTAAGTTAATTTTTTAATTTCTAATAATAAATAAATCAATTAAAATTAATAGTAATTCTAATTAAATTTCCACCCCTCCTTAAATAGTTCAATAAATTACATAAAACACTCAATAAATTACATAAAATAATTTAAATTCAAATAAATAATTAAACTAAAATTGGGATGTTACAGCAGGGAAAAGACATAAACCGTTAGTCAGGAAAACTCCTAGAGACATCCAATAGAATTTCAGCACAACCTCGTGAAAAAGCTGTGTCCTAGAGAAACAAACTTGGGGACCATAAGCAACACCGCGAAAATAAATAAAATATGAGTAAGTACAAACTAAAATATATATTGTAGGAAATAAAAGACTAATCCACCAAGGAGACCACCTTCCCACATCTTCAATAGCTTGATCTAGACGAACTTGCTCTTGAGAGAACAACACGATAAAATAAAAATGCCCCACCTGCTTTAAGGCACTTTCAAAAGAGTCTTGGGAACAAAGCAAATTTCTTCTATTGATTTGGCTAACTCCTTATACAAATTAAGATTACCAAGGCACATTTCATGGAGACTTTCTTCAGTCTTTTTCTAACTTTATTGAGATTCTTTTATAGACTTTTCCAGCTCTTGTATATTTTTACGGGTAGGATCCAATGATTGGTTTGCTTTGTCTATAGAATCCTCCACATTGGATAAAGATGTTTAAGCAAAACCAAGGCACTATTCTTCTCCGTCACTTCTCGGGAAACCAACTTCATTTTCTCAATGACAGTGTTGAGATTTTCAAAAGGCTCCACAATGACCTCTAAAGTCACAAACGAGTCGGAATCCCCTCAGTTTTCCTCCAAGTATCAATTATTCTCAATTGTGAGGGTATAAACTCATTGAGCATCTCCCTTCCACATCGAAGACAGTAAAACAAGAAGACTCCCTCGTCCAACAACCCGCAAAGTTAGAACAACTGACTCCCAACGCGTATGATAAGCCAAATTTGATAATTCCACCTTCCGAGCTTCCCCAGAAAGATTTGAGAAGTAAGTGTAATCTTCATCATAAATGAAAGACCATAAATCTCAGGTTGTCCTCAGGCCAGGGTGAGCTATGTTAGAACAAGGTTGGGTTCTGCAATAATACCTCTGAGTTTTGATGATAACAAGCAAGTATGTTTGTATGAACAATTTTGGTTTTCTAATGTTTATTATTTTTGAGAATTTAATAAACAGGTTCTACTTCTGATAAATAGCGTGGCTAAGTTATTAGAAGAGAATTGTTCCGCTTTCGCGCTACATTTGTTCTGCTGAACAAAAGCATTTGCTTCAGAAGACTCTGAAGCTGTATGACTCTGATATGATGTCTAAAGAAAACAAGTTCTGAAGATCTGAAGACAGAAGTTCTGATGAATAAGTCCAGATGCTGAAGACTTATGCTTCTTAGACAATGGGTTCTGAAGACCAAGTGCTGAAGACTCTGAAGATGTAGCTATGCGGACTCTGAAGGCTTGAAGCTCTTAAGACCCAAGTTACGTTTTCCCTTCTTCTAACTCATGCTCTCAGAAGCCTCTGAAGTCAGGAAGTTGAGAAGACTAAGCAACGTGGTACAACAGTACAACGGTATGATGAGGACGCTTTGCTCCACTCTGGATAGGGCGGACGCAAATGTACTATTTGTCCCCCAAGTTCTTTCAAGCTGCCATAATTCTGAAATGTCAGAAATATCCTTCAACGGTCACATCACATGCATGGCTATATAAAGGCTTGAAGACTTCAAGAATGAGTTGCTAATCTTCACTGCTTATACGCTCTATTGTTCATATCATTCTTAAGTCATTTTGTTCTTAAATCTGTTTACATATCAGCTTGTGTAGAAGCAATTTTCTGTAAACAAATTATTTTTCAAACAGTTGTTTGATTTCCTTGAGAGACCGGTTAGGTCAGAATTCTTGAGAAGTCTAAGACTAGTGTGTCTTAGAGATTGTTGTTAGTCACTTGCAGTTTGGCTTGTGCATTGTATTAATCAGTTTGATTAGTGGATTAAGACCTCGCTTGAGAGAGGCAAAATCACCTTGGCGGGTGGACTAGACTAGCTTGAGGGTTTCTCAAGTGAACTAGTATAAACATACTGTGTTCTTTCTTTTTGGTTTCTCTTACTTTATTATCAAGAAGTTGAGGTTATTTGTAAAGGGGATTATTTTTAATGAATCGTTTTTTATTGAAAAATCCCAATTCAAACCCCCATTTCTTGTGTTTTTCACACCTTCAATTGGCATCAGAGCTCCGGTTCTGAGAAGATAAAAAATTTAAATTTTTATCAAGCACTTAACAGTGTTCAGTACCAATCCAAAGTGTGAAAAACAATGGCTGCCATAAATGGTTATAATGTCACTTCTGATAATAATGAAAGAGACCCATATAGTGCAAAACCTCCTATCTTTGATGGCGAGAAATTTGACTATTGGAAAGACAGAGTCGAAAGTTACTTTCTGGTATTTGATTTGGATCTATGGGATCTGGTAGTTGATGGCTACAGTTATCCAGTAGACTCTGAAGGCAAAAATATTGCCAGAAGCTCATTTTTAGAGGCTCAAAAGAAAACCTACAAGAATCATCACAGAGCGAGAACGATTCTGCTAAATGTTATTTCATATACAGAGTATGAAAATATTACAGATAGAGAGACTGCAAAGTCTATCTTTGACTCTCTTCAGATGACTCATGAAGGCAGCGCTCAAGTCAAGGAGACAAAGGCTCTGGCCCTAATCCAGAAGTATGAGGCCTTCAGAATGGAAGACAACGAATCTGTGGAAACTATGTTTTCAAGATTCCAGATGCACGTCAAGAAGATTATCATGAGTCTGCCAATAAAATGGAGACCAATGGTAACTGCTTTGAAATTGGCAAAGGATCTGAACAACACGAGTCTTGAGGAACTGATTAGTTCTTTAAGAAGTCATGAGATAGAACTTCAAGAAGATGAACCTCAGAGAAGAGGTAAGTCTGTTGCTCTGAAGTCTAAGTCTGAAAAGACAAAGGCTTACCGAGTAGAGGAGAACTCAGAAGAATCTGAAGAAGATTCAGACGAAGATGAACTGTCTCTCATATCAAGAAAGATAAATCAGCTCTAGAAACACAGACATAGCAAGTTCAGAGGGCCAAGAAGAAAAGGTAGACCTGAGTCTACATCTGGTCAAAGGAAAGCTTCTGAAAAAGAAGTTACTTGTTACGAATGCAAGGAGCCTAGACATTATAAGAACGAGTGTCCAAAGCTCAAGAAAGAAAGAAAACCTAAGAAGGTTTTCAAAGCTAAAAAGGCTCTTATGGCAACATGGGATAATTGAGAGTTAGAAGAAGAAGATTCTGATGAAGAACATGCCAACGTGGCACTCATGGCAAAGACCAACATGAGCGAAGCCTTATCAGAGAATGAACTGACACTTGATGAAGAATCAGACTTTGAAGACGACAAAGAGGCATCCTTGATGGCACCACTGAAACACCAGTCATGGTACCTGGACACTGGATGCTCGCGACACATGACGGGAGAAAGGCATATGTTCCAAGATTTGGAACTTAAGTCTGGAGGTGTCATTGGTTTCGGAGGAAAGTAGAAGGGAAAGATCATTGGATCTGGAACTGTTGGTAATGGTAAACTTCCTTCCATCAATAACGTTCTTTTAGTTGAGGGTCTAATGCATAACTTATTGTCAATTATCTAACTTAGTGACAATGGTTATGATGTTATCTTTAATCAAACGTCCTGTAAGGCTGTTAGTTAGAAGGATGGGTCAGTTCTGTTCAATGGTAAGAGGAAAAACAATACTTACAAAATCAGACTATCAGATTTGAAAATCAGAATGTAAAATGTATTATGTCCGTAAATGAAGAGCAATGGGTCTGGCACAGACGTCTGGGTCATGTTAGCTTGAGAAGAATTTCTCAGCTGAACAAGCTAGGACTTGTCCAGGGCTTGCTCAATCTGAAGTATTCTTCAGATGCTCTTTGTGAAGTATGTCAGAAAGGCAAGTTTTCAAAAACTTCCTTTAAAGCAAAAACGATTGTTTCTACCTCTAAACCCTTAGAACTTCTTCACATTGACTTATTTGGACCATTGAAAACTGCTTCAGTCAATGGAAAGAAATATGGACTAGTCATCGTTGATGATTACATTCGTTGGACATGGGTAAAATTCTTAAGACACAAGGATGAGTCACATTCTGTGTTTGCTTCCTTCTGCACCCAAGTACAAAGTGAAAAGAATTGCGAAATTGTCAGAGTCAGAAGTGATCATGATGGAGAATTTGAAAATAAAGATTTTGAAAAACTTTTTAATTCTTATGGCATATCCCATGATTTCTCCTATCCTAGAACTCCACAACAGAATGGGGTTGTAGAAAGAAAGAATAGGACATTGTAAGAAATGGCTCGCACTATGATCCAAGAAACCGACATGGCTAAGCACTTTTGGGCAGAGGCAGTTAACACAACATGTTATATTCAAAATAGAATCTCAATAAGACCTATTTTGGGTAAGACTTCTTATGAATTGTGGAAGAATAAAAAGCCCAACATTTCTTATTTTCATCCTTTTGGATGTGTCTGCTTTATGTTGAACGCTAAAGAGAATCTGGGCAAGTTTGATTCCAAAGCACATAAGTGTCTGATGTTAGGATATTCTGAAAGCTCAAAAGGCTACAGAGTCTATAACATAGAATCACGAATTGTGGAAGAATCAATTCATGTCAGATTCGATGATAAGCTTGACTCTGAAAAGTCAAAGCTAGTTGAAAAGTTTACAGATTTGGAGATCAGTTTTTCAGAACCTAAGGAAAAGGCAGAAGAAATCCAAGATTCAGAAGCTCCTACTTCTGATATTGTTGTTGCTCCCACTGATCCTCCACAACAAAAGAAAAGCAGAGTTGCAACTTCACACCCTGAAGAATTGATTCTGGGAAATAAGGACGCTCCTATCAGAACCAGATCAGCCTTCAAACCTTCTGAAGAAACACTTATGGGTTTGGTGTCTTTGATCGATCCAACATCTGTTGATGAAGCTCTACTGGACAAAGACTGGATTCTGGCGATAGAAGAAGAACTTAACCAGTTTTCAAAGAACGATGTTTGGGATCTTGTTCAGAAGCCTAAAGGTGTCCATAATATTGGAACTAAATGGGTATTCAGAAACAAGCTCAATGAGAAGGGTGAGGTTGTCAGAAACAAGGCACGACTGGTTACACAAGGTTATAGTCAACAAAAAGGAATAGACTATACAGAAACCTTTGCTCCAGTCGCCAGGTTAGAAGCCATACGCCTATTAATTTCCTTTTCTGTAAATCATAACATCATCTTATATAAGATGGATGTTAAGAGTGCATTTTTGAATGGTTATATTTCAGAAGAAGTTTATGTCAAACAACCTCCTGGATTTGAAAATTCTGAGAAGTTAGATTTTGTTTTTAAACTTAAAAAATCTCTCTATGGTCTGAAACAAGCTCCCAGAGCTTGGTATGATAGATTGAGTAATTTTATTTTAGAAAATAACTTCACCAGAGGCAAGGTTGACACCACCCTCTTCTGTAAAATGTTCAAAAATGATATGCTTATATTTCAGATTTACGTTGATGATATTATTTTTGGTTTTGGTAATCCCTTTCTTTGTGAAGAGTTTTCTAAGCTAATGCAGGCAGAATTCGAGATGAGTCTGATGGGTGAATTGGAGTTCTTTCGGGGAATTCAAGTTGACCAAAAATCATAGGCTACTTACATTCATCAAAGTAAGTACACCAAAGAACTTCTGAAGAAATTCAACATGATGGATTGTACACCAGCTAAGACTCCAATGCATCCAACATGTATTCTGGAAAAGGAAGAGGTAAGTGGAAAGGTTTGTCAGAAGCTCTATCGTGGTATGATAGGCTCTCTTCTATACTTAACTGCTTCTAGACCTGATATTCTTTTCAGTGTTCATTTGTGTGCTAGATTTCAATCAGATCCTAGAGAATCTCATTTAACTGATGTTAAAAGAATTCTAAGGTATCTGAAAGGAACTACTAACCTTGGCTTGATGTATGAGAAAACATCAGAGTACTCTCTTTCTGGTTATTGTGATGCAAATTACGCAGGAGACAGATTGGAAAGAAAAAGCACCTCTGGAAACTGTCAGTTTCTCGGGAAGAATCTGATCTCATGGTCAAGCAAGAAGCAATCAACAATTGCTCTCTCAACAGCAAAAGCAGAGTGTAATACCCCGTATTTTATTACTCTGGATAATATTATATTGTGATCGACTGAGCCTAGTGTACTCTGAGAAATTATTTGACAAAATAATTAGAGTAACTGTGGAACTTAGAATAAATCCAATTAATATTATCTGACTCTGAGGTATTTTATTTATTTGGACTTAAGAGACTTTTTGGATATTTAGTGGTATTATTTCTAATACTAGTTTACTACATAATTCCTTTTCCTCCCATTTTCCAAACAAAAGAAAAAGTTAGTAAGAAAGAGAGAGAAAGAAGAAAGAGGGAAAGAAAAGGAAAAGAAGAAGAAAAGTGGAGAAGAGGAAATTTGAAGACCTTCAAGAACAAATCATCACCCATTCATCCAATCCTTGCCCAATCATCCCATCTTCATCATTTTCATCATCTATCCAAGGTGGGTTCTAGTTAGTACCAATTTTTAGAAGTTTTGGAATTGTTTGGTTTAGGTCGAATTTATGGAAATCGATGTTTTAACGGTTAGAATTCAATATAAATTGAAAGGAATGATCAATATGCTTGTAGGAACATATATTGATGCTTGTTTTGATGTTTTGATTTCTTTGGTTTGATGGGAAAATTATAGGATTTGTGGAAATGTTGTGTTCTTGAGAAATGTAGATTTTAAGAGTGTTGTTGTTCAAACCATGCTCAAACTATGTTATTGTACCTCTGTTGGTGGTTGGTTGTGGTTTGGAGGTGTGGGAAATTTCTGTTATAACAGGTTTTTTTTTTCTGAGTTTCGCAGAGCGTGCTTTGCGCGCAAGAGGCCGCTCAGTGCGGTTTTGAATTCCTGCAACCCCTCCAGGCAGAAGATTGCGCGCTCAGCGGGCAAGAGGGTACGCTTAGCGCGACCTGGGACTTGGGATTTTATTCCTTAAGCGAGAAAATTCATAACTTCCGACTCGTTTATCGGAATCGATCATTCGTTATATCGATGTAAAGCCGAGGAAATATTCTATGCAATGGAGATGAAGTGTGTCGATTTTACCGACCGATTAAATAATCGAGAAAGTTCCAAAAGTGATATATTTATGTTTTAATTGTTATATATTATTCTACTATGCAATTATGACATATCTTGCCTATCCTATTATTGTTTAACATGATTGTAAGTGAATATGCATGCAAATATGGAAATGATATAGGAAGAGTGAGGAAACCTCAAACTTGAACTATAGGAGAATCTAGTAAGGGACTAGGAATTGTAGACAACTCTAGATAGCGACGCTCGGGCACGTGTTGTTGGAAGATACATCCTTGCCGAGTATTGGCCTAGTTGAGAGTGAACACTAGTATGGAACATGTGGTTAACCTTTGTGGTTGTGAAAAGGCAAGAGAGGCCTTAAGGCGGTGTAGTCTTGTGATTGTCGAATACAATCGTAATTTTGTTGTGTGTGATCATGTAATCGTAACCGGTATATTTGAGTGTAGTTTCATGGGTCTCGAGCTCCTCTGAAACGGGTACACAATTACTTGGTAGGTTTGATTCCCTACGTGTAGTACGATTAGAACCTATGCTATGGGTAGAGACTTGTGATGGTTAACAGGCCATGAGAAGTGACGGTTCACGGTTAACAGGCCGATGATCCCGAATCTAACTCGTATGCCAAGTAACTACAAGGATCTATGACTCGGGTCGCCTTCTAGACGTAGAAGCGGACGGGAAGACGAGATGTCTTGGTATGGTTATCGATTAGTGATGTTGTGAGTTAATAAACTCATGTCATGTTTCCATGTAGTGTGAGAATTATAAAGTGTGAACTCAAGGGTCCTTTCCCCTTTTCCCCGGACTTGAGTTAGGATTGTTAGAACCTTGATAATCCAAGAGAACCCATAAGATAGGGAACTCACTGAGATTTGATGTATCTCACCCCACGTTGTTGACGTATTTCAGGTGCTTCAGGTTCCGAGAAGGGTAAGGATAAGGTCGTGTGATCTTTTCCTTATTTGTTGATGGCTAGCTTCCGTAGCAAAGTTTATTTTGAGATCATTGTTGATCTAGTTCTTAGTTTTTATCATTTGAACATCTTGAGTATAATATGCCTTAAGTTTTTGTACTTTGTACTTTTGGGCATTTATTTGTATACAATGTGTTAACTAGAAGCTTATGTGTTTCAGTACCAAACACTTGGATCTATATATAATATTTATGCTTTGATGTATGAGTTTTATATATGGGTGTTATAGTTGGTATCAGAGCAGGTTGTATCCTCGACCTAGCCATGAAACAGTATAAGTATTTCCTTTCGTTTCATATACGTTGTGTCGCCATAGGTCTTAAGTGTTATATTTATGGCATTGAGCCTGATCAACTTAATCCTATTTGTATGACCTTTAGGAACATGGCTGAAGGACGTAGAAACACTCGTGGTAGACCCTGTACCACTCCTAAATGGACGAATCCACGGGGCGGCGACGACAATGCTCCTCTGTATTACTTTATGCAACAGATGCAGCAGCAACAAAATCTATTCATGCAGCAAATGGTGCAACAAATGAATTGAGGTTTGCATCCTACGGTAGTTGTTCCAGAAGCTGAAGGTGGGAAATTTCGGGATGTTATCCGCATGAATCCACCAGAATTTCATGGTGGATTAGATCACGTGAAGGCTCACGAATGGATTTCTGGTATGGAGAGGATTTTCTTAATAGTCCAATGCAGCAAAGAGAACAAGGTGTTGTTCGCTTCTCATTCACTGAAGGGTCCCGCTATGAGATGGTGGGAGAGCGCTTCGGCTTTAATGGCTATTCAGGAAGTGCCTAAGGTTTGGGAATAGTTCAAAGTGATTTTCATGGAGAAGTATTTCCCGAGCTCATTGAGGACTCAGAAAGAATTTGAATTTCAACAATTAAGACAAGGTAGTATGACTGTGGCCAGTTATGCTGAGAAGTTTGAGGACATGGTACCGGGAACGGCTCCTATATCCGTTTCTCTGTATCGGATGGCACCGCTTGAATTGAGAGAATTGAAGGAACAATTGGAAGAGCTTATGGCTAAGCATTTTGTTAGACCTAGTGTCTCACCGTGGGGAGCCCCAGTTTTGTTAGTAAAGAAGAAAGACGGCGGGATGCGATTATGTATTGACTATCGTCAGCTGAATAAAGTCACCATTAAGAACAAGTATCCCTTGCCAAGGATAGACGACCTATTAGATCAATTGAAAGGAGCCTGTGTGTTCTCGAAGATTGATTTGAGGTCGGGTTATCACCAAATCTGAGTGAAGAGTTCCGATGTACCTAAGACTGCATTTAGGACCCGTTAAGGTCATTACGAATTCTTAGTGATGCCTTTCGGTGTGACTAATGCTCCAGCTTATTTTATGGATTATATGCATCGGTTATTTCAACCTTACTTGGATCGATTTGTTGTGATCTTCATTGATGACATTCTTATCTATTCCCGTACTCCGCAAGAGCACGAAGGACATTTGAGAATCGTCTTATCGATCTTACAAGAGAAGCAACTTTTTGCCAAGTTAAGCAAGTGCGAGTTATGGATGTCTGAAGTTAGTTTTCTTGGTCACGTTATATCATAGGGTGGTGTAGCGGTGGATCCGTCAAAGGTTGAAGCTGTAATTAATTGGGAGAGGCCGGATAATGTATCAGAAATTAGGAGTTTCTTGGGTCTAGCAGGCTACTACAGAAGGTTTATCAAAGGCTTTTCGCAATTAACATTACCAATGACTAAGCTTACTCGGAAGGATTGCCCCTTTGAGTGGGATTCGGCGTGTGAACAAAGTTTTATGAGTTTGAAAGAAAGATTGACTACAGCTCCCGTTCTGATTATTCCCGATCCTAGCAAGTCGTATGAGGTATTTTGTGATGCGTCTAAGATGGGATTAGGAGGCGTTTTAATGCAAGAAAGTCACGTGGTGGCTTACGCTTCTCGACAATTGAAAATTCACGAGAAGAATTACCCAACCCACGATTTGGAATTAGCGGCGGTGGTGTTTACTTTGAAAGTGTGGCGTCACTATTTATATGGAGTACATTTTGAAATGTTTAGTGATCACAAGAGTTTAAAGTACCTCTTTGACCAAAAAGAATTGAATATGCGTCAAAGGAGGTGGATGGAATATTTAAAGGATTATGATCTAGAGCTAAAGTACCATCCGGGTAAAGCGAATAAAGTGGCCGATGCCTTGAGTAGAAGAGCTTTGAGAAAGGCCGAATTGATGATGTTAGAATATTCGTTGCTGGAAAAGTTTAGAGTTTTAAATCTTCATTTTGTGTGGACTCCTAATGGAGTGATTATGGGGAATTTGAATGTCAATTCTACGTTAAGAGTTGAAATTCAACAAGGACAATTATTGGATGAGAAGTTGCAAGAGATGCTAAGTCAACCGGGTTTTGTGCACGCTAGCAATGGAACGATTATGTTTAACCAAAGAATTTGCGTTCCGAACGATGCGACTTTGAAAAGGAAGATTTTGGAAGAAGCGCATAAATGTGCATTTACTATACATCCGGGTTCTTCAAAGATGTATCAAGATTTAAAAAAGGACTATTGGTGGTCCGGTATGAAAAGAGATGTTGCGGTCTTTGTGTCGGAATGTGCGGTATGCCAACAAGTTAAGATTGAACATCAAAGACCGGGTGGATTATTGCAACCATTAGAAATCCCAGTTTGGTAATGGGATAGTATTTCTATGGATTTTGCAGTAGGTTTACCCCGTACGCAAGGTGGTTATGATTCGATTTAGGTAATAGTAGATCGGTTGACAAAGTCGGCGCATTTCTTGGTCGTGAAGACTGTAATACCCCAAAATTTGCTCTCTCTTTTGTCATCATAGCATAGCATTAGCATATATCATATCATATCCATCTCGTTAGCATTGCATTGCATCTTTAACATAGAAAAATGAAGCATAGCATCCCTCTTACCATCAAGGCATGTGATCAGGTGAAAGGTGGACAATCAAGGAATCATTCAGGGCACAAAAGGTCAAACAAGTTGCCTCAAGGCAAGCCAAGAGGTCTTTCATGTCTCATATTATCCCAATTGATCATCCAAAACCTCAAGAAAGTGAGATTCAATAGGAGGTTGAAGCATTACATCCTTCACTATGCAAGAGGTCCAAAAACTGAAGGAAAACCCTCAAAAGAGATAGTTCATTGGTTCAAAATCACCCTCAAGTGGCATATCTCATCATTCTTTAAGAGGATACACAACATACTCTGAGGAATTTGAAATTGAAGACTGCACATTTTTCCCCTTAGGAGGTGGGTATCAAAACTAGGGTTTCCAATTAAATCAGGTCATCTCTGATTTTTTGGACAAAACTTGATGTCATGGTATTCCACATGTCCTTAAGTGTATGTGTGTGGAAAATTGCCTCTCAATTGGTTTTAGAAGTGGTTCAATTGGAAGAAAGATAAAATATCAGGAAAATTGGGGCTAAGTCAAATAATCAGAGGTAAAAGTCAACTCTTGACTTTTTGAGGCCAAATTCATGAAATTCATGTTGTATGTGACCAATGTACAAAATTTGATCAAGAAACTCCAAAAGGATCATGAAAAATCAAGATTTGAAAAGTTGCCATTTTTGGAAGAAGTAGGGTTTCCAAAAATAGTAATTTTGAGCCATTTTACACCAAACTTTGAACCAAGGCCATTCAAAATTGAGACATCAAATAAAAATTCCACTTGGCCACAACAAAAGATCTTGTTTCAAGCTTCAAATCCATGTGTAGAACATCTCCATTGGATAAAAATTGAGTGAGATATGATTGATCAAAGTTGGAGGAAAGTAGGTCCAAGATCAGGTCATGACCAAGGATTCCCAGGCCCACGCGCCATCATTTTCACAAACATGTGGTGGACCAAATGTTTTGATCAATTACTCATGGTTAGAGGCCTCAAATGAAAAATCTTTCAACATGAAAGTTGTTCCTCTATGTGAGATCTTCAAAATTGGTGTTCATGATTTGTTCATTTGATCAAAGGATAAGAAGTTATGTTGGTCTCAAGATAGGGTGATCATGCTGAAAATCCATGCGCATTGTTGCCTTATTTAATTAATCGAGTCGTTTTGATTATTTTATTATTATATTATTTTATTTTCGAATTTTATTTAGAAAAATATTATTTTTCATCGTGATTATATTTTGTCGCGTTTTGAGAGCGTTTGCGAGATATTTGAGTGTAGGGGTATTTTGGTCTTTTTGTTGGGTTAGATATTTGTTTTATTAAATAGAAAGTTAGAGGTGAGAAAGAGAGAAAAACAGAATTTTGAGAGAAAAAGAGAAGAAGAAGGAAAAGAGAGGAGAAAAGAGAAGAGCAAAGAGAAAAGTGTGGAAAATCACCAAGATCAATCTTTCGGAGTCGATTTAATCGGGTAAGGGTGTGAAATCTTATTATCTTATCAATGTGTATCATTATGTATGAGTTGCTTGGATGTTTTCTTGTTTTCCATGGTTTTTGGAGTTTAAGGTCGAAAACTATAAAATGATTCGGAATCGATGATTTTACGGTCGGAAATCGATATAAACTGTATTGTATGATCACACTGTGTGTATGAACAATTTTTGATGTTTGTTTTGCCGTTAGAATTGAATTTGGGTGAAAAATGGGATTTTTGGGGTGGATTTACGAAGAGGAATTTTTCTGAAAATCGCAGAGCCCGCTCAGCGCGCAGGTGCCCGCTCAGCGCGCTTTTGAAAAAATGTAACCTCACCAGGCAGTAGCGAGCCCGCTCAGCGCGCTTGAGAGGCCGCTCAGCGCGGTCTGGGACTTCAAAATTTTATTTGTTTTCTAAATTCCATAACTTTTGATCCGTAACTCGGATCGGGACGTTCTTTATATCGTTGGAAAGCTTATGAAAGGCTCTTTCTTATAAAAATGGGTTTTGAGATTGTTGGCCGATTTAATTATGTCGGAAAGTCGGGAATAGTGCTATTTAGCGACTTTTACCGTTTTGACGACGTGGTTGAATGTGAATCATACGATAGTACATTGATGTGAATGTATATAGATTATATGTGATTGTATGAGATGAATGCATGAATATATTGTGAATATATGATGAGATGTTGTGATGATGGATTGTTGTGGTTGATGGTGAGTAATTCTTGATGTGAATTGATATGGGTGTAAATGATGAAATGCTATTTGTTGTGGGTTGTAGTTAGTGATAAATACATTTTTTAAGTAAGTATCAATGTATGTGGTTTCGAGTGTATGATCAATGTATGATATGGCTGCCTCTGTGGCGTAGATCCACAGCAAGATGAATGGTAAGGTATTGATTATCATGGGATTGCTATAATAGTAATATTTGGTGTGTGGAATGGATTCCAATTGTGTTAGAATACTCATTGGGGTAGAATGGCTTATATGTCATTCCTAGTGAGCTATTAATGTTTTGGTCGAACACATTAGGGTAGAATGACTGTATGTTGTTCCTAGTGTTGTTGTTGTACTCATTGGGGTAGAATGACTATGTTGTCATTCCTAATGAGGTGTGCACTGGGGTAGAATGACGTTGATGTCGTTCCTAGTGTGGTGTCCACTGGGGTAGAATGACTATGTTGTCGTTCCTAGTGGGATACTCATTGGGGTAGAATGACTATGTTGTCATTCCTAATGAGGTGTGCACTGGGGTAGAATGACGTTGATGTCGTTCCTAGTGTGGTGTCCACTGGGGTAGAATTACTATGTTGTCGTTCCTAGTGGGATACTCATTGGGGTAGAATGACTATGTTGTCATTCCTAATGAGGCGTGCACTGGGGTAGAATGACGTTGATGTCGTTCCTAGTGTGGTGTCCACTGGGGTAGAATGACTATGTTGTCGTTCCTAGTGGGATACTCATTGGGTTAGAATGACTATGTTGTCATTCCTAATGAGGTGTGCACTAGGGTAGAATGACGTTGATGTCGTTCCTAGTGTGGTGTCCACTAGGGTAGAATGACTATGTTGTCATTCCTAGTGGGATATTCATTGGGGTAGAATGAGGATGTTGTCATTCCTAATGAGAGGTGCACTAGGGTAGAATGACTATGTTGTCGTTCCTAGTGAGGTATGTATTGGGGTAGAATGACTATGCTGTCATTCCCAGTTATGTGATGCGTGGTATTGTCGGGTCTTGATTGGATTGGTGAATTATGCATGATGTATATGTTGTTGTGGAATGAGTAGAATTGTGCAGGTGTGCATGGATGGATAAACATGAATATGCGTGTTTGTGTTGAATGATAAGCATTATGAGGAATATGCTTGGTTTTATATATATATATATGCCTTGCGATGTATATTGAGTGAGATGTGATGATTGTGACATAGTAAACATAATATGTATGTTTATGTGGTATGATGGAATGGTGAGAATATGTGGTATATGTGTATTTTTATGTTGAGATATATAATTATATGCATTGTTATTATGATAATATTTCTCACCCTTCTGCTGTTTTATGATGCTCTACGAGGCATTGCAGATTAGGTATCTGGTGATCTTTTGTGAAGTGTGTCTTCATTTTCCTTGTTGGTTGGTTGGCTCTGATATGTAGCACCGGGTAGCTAGGACGTTTTGATCTTTTTGTGATACATTTGCATATGTATCTTGCTGATGAATTTGTGTATATAAACATGATGTTGCTTGTGATTCATACTGGATGATGTATATATATGTTGATGTATATATGTGGTTGTTATTCAATATTTTAGATGTTTCCGATTTTATTCTAAATATTGAGATATGGGTATAAGGACAGAGATCCTTTGTTGTTTGAAAGTTACCCCACTGTTGCATATCATTTGTTGAGCAGGTGTTGTATGTTTTAATTTCAAGCATAATGTGACATACCTTTTTATGCCGTGTTTACAATTATACTCTGATGAAATTTCCAATACGTGCCTAAATGATTTATTTGATTATTTGGGGGTTTAGAAAGGGGGTGTTACATTAAGTGGTATCAGAGCCAGTGTTGAGTCAGTTGTTGAGTCTGTTGGTGTGACAGTTGAATACTGTCGGTGTTGTTTGTTCCTTAGTACGTGATATGTGTGTGAAACACTGTCAGTGCTTTCTGGTTTTCTAATCCTCTGTTTTCAGGAGTTAGAATGAGATAAGTGGGGGAGAAGCTGGTACTTCTCCATGTTGCTTCAGGTGTGGAGCGCTGGCTCAGTGTGTTGTGAATTGCAAGATTGTAAGTGTTGTTTGGACAGTGTTGTTCCCGATTCCGTAAGAAATGCGGAGGTAAGGTTTATGTCAACTAAGGATTTGTGCCTTAGGTAGTTTTGTGTATGGGATGCAAGAAAGGCTATTATAGTTTGGTAAATACGATTTATGCCCCATCATGATTGTCGACTATCTATTGGCAAATTGAGGAACTGATCACCCTTAATCTCTTGTTGATAGCAGACGGAAATTATGTTGGATGGAATAGGCGGGTCTTTCCGGCTTTGATAGTGTGTGAAATGAGTTGGTTGGAATTTAAGGAGATGATTACAGATTGTTTTGATGAGTCGATGAAGATGCTAATATCGGAAGATGAAATGGATTAGAGGTTTTGGTATGTTAGTCCAGTTGGGAAGTCATTGAGAGAGAATGATTGGGTTTTATTTAAAGACTGCTTCACAGAGAGTAGAGATTGAACTTAATTGGACGAAGGTGAATAGTTGAGGTTTATATCTGCTAAGTAAGTAGGAAACTCTTAGTAGATGGGAATAAGATGTTTGTTTTGTCTGTGATGGTAGTGTTCTGGGAATTGGCAGGAAGTAGCAGTGATGGGCCGTCAGTTGGGCATAGTTTTCAGATGTGTTTTGGATGGAACATTAAGGTGTTGTCTTAGAGAGCTCCAGTATTGTTGGTAACAAAAGGAAGGATGATGGAATGGAATAACAAGTATAATGGTATTGAGACTATGGATAGCAAACTTAGAGTTCTGGTGGGTTTGGAGTCTTTGGAGTTTTAAGGCATTAATGGAAATTGTGAGGAAACCCTTGTGGGTGGATGTAACATTGTAATTGAGAATTATTTTTGGTTGGTTGTTGATACATGTTGGAATTGCGGAATTGGACGGTCAGGAGAAGAAATTGGGTATGGATTACTAACAGTTGAATAAGGTAATGATTGAGAATAAGTGTCCACTTTCATGAACAGATGACTAGAATGGTTTGGTTGAGTTTGAGTGAATTACAATTGTTTGGAATGTTTGATAAGAGTGGTGAATTGTGTGAGTTGAGGCTTTGATCGATTTAATGTGACTGGTTAGGTTTGTTATCCTCGGAATAGGTTGTTATTTACTCGGTTAAGCTTGTATATGAGTAACCAGTTACCCAGTGAAAAGTTTTGCAAAAGCTTTAAGGATTTATATCTTTTGGATTTTGGTTGGGAATTGCAACGTACAGTGATGGTATTTGGTGTTAGTAACGCGTCCCTAATGTTTATGGAGTAGAGGAATCGTATCTTCCATATTTACTTGGATAAGTTCGTAGTGGTTTCGATTGAGGATATTTGGATTTGTTATAAACTCAGAGGAAGAATGAGTAAAGTGTTTGAGATTTGAATTACAAGTGTTGAAAAGAGACGAAGTTTATGCTAAGTTATTCGAGTGAGAATTTTGGTTGAAAAGGGTTAGTTTCTTGGAAATGTTATTTCAGATGAGAGTATGGTTAATGGATCCATCAGAAGTAGATGTAGTTCTACATGAGAGGCTCCGAAGTTAGTTAAGGAGATTAGAAACTTTTGGACTCAGTTGGTTGTTATTACAGGTTATGGAAGACTTTGTTAAGTTCGTACTTCTGGTATCTCAGTTGACTTACAAAGGGTGAGTCGTTTGTTTGGATGTTCGTTGTGAGTAAGTTTTGGTGAGCTGGAGTAGAAGTTGTCTACGATTTCAGCTTTGATTTTGTGTGATCCTAATAAACCGGTGGTGGGGTATTGTGATGTGTCTTTGATGAGTTTAGTCAACGTGGTAATGCAAGAGGGTAAAATCGTGGCTTATGCTTTACGACAATTGAGGATTTATAAAAGGATATGTATTATTATGGATTTGGAATTGGTTGCGGTGGTATTGTGTTGGAATATTTGGAGGTATTATCTTTATGGTTCTAGGTTCGAAGTGTTTGGTAATCGCAAGGATATTGAGTACTTGTTTGGTCTAAAGGAATAGAGTATGAGACAACAAGGATGGTTAGAGTTCGTGATGAGTTATGAATTTGGCTTGGACTATCCTTCGGGGAAAAGCTGTTGTTGTGCCTGAAAAGTTAAGTCGGAAGTTCCTAAGCATGTCTGTTTTGATGGTCAGGGAGTTAGAATTATTTGAGCAATTCCGAGACTTGTGTATGGTGCATGAGATAACACGGGAGAGTGTGAGGTTGGTAATATTAAAGTGAACAGTGATGTTTGGCGAATATGAGAAAGAGTTAGACTTTGGACGTGAAATTGATAGTTTTGATGGTTACGAGTAATCAGAGTGTGCAACGGAAGCGTGAGGTAACAAGGATGTTGGTATTCTGGTTTTGTAGAGGTTGTGGAATCGATGTTGAGTCGTGGAACTTGTATTCTTGTTTGTGTTGTTGCCTCGTTTCCATGGTGATGGTTCGAGTGTGTGTAGCTAATTCCTATGATGGGGAATTAGGGGAGTGTTATCTACAGTGATGGTAACGATCTTGTTGTGTTTCGGTTCTAGAGTGAACCTGTGTGTTGGTATCGTGGTTTTCCTTGAGTTGTGAGTTGGTCGTCAAGTGCATTGTATGGGCTTTGCATCTTGTCGTTGTTGTTTCGTCGTTGTCGTGTCGTTGTTGTATCTGCTGTTAGCACGGGGGTTTGTCAGTTGTGTTATTTGTGGTGTGCCTTTGTTGGCATGTTGGTTTGTTAATCGGATGCGAGAGTCGTGTCCAGGGTTGTTCGTCTCAGTTATATTTTCGAGGACGAAAATTTCTAAGTGGGGGAGAGTTGTAACGCCCCGGTTTTGTCTTATTTAATTAATCGAGTCGTTTTGATTATTTTATTATTATATTATTTTATTTTCGACTTTTATTTAGAAAAATGTTATTTTTCATCGTGCTTATATTTTGTCGCGTTTTGAGAGCGTTTGCGAGATATTTGAGTGTAGGGGTATTTTGGTCTTTTTGTTGGGTTAGATATTTGTTTTATTAAATAGAAAGTTAGAGGTGAGAAAGAGAGAAAAACAGAATTTTGAGAGAAAAAGAGAAGAATAAGGAAAAGAGAGGAGAAAAGAGAAGAGCAAAGAGAAAAGTGTGGAAAATCACCAAGATCAATCTTTCGGAGTCGATTTAATCGGGTAAGGGTGTGAAATCTTATTATCTTATCAATGTGTATCATTATGTATGAGTTGCTTGAATGTTTTCTTGTTTTCCATGGTTTTTGGAGTTTTAGGTCGAAAACGATAAAATGATTCGGAATCGATGATTTTACGGTCGGAAATCGATATAAACTGTATTGTATGATCACACTGTGTGTATGAACAATTGTTGATGTTTGTTTTGCCGTTAGAATTGAATTTGGGTGAAAAATGGGATTTTTGGGGTGGATTTACGAAGAGGAATTTTTCTGAAAATCGCAGAGCCCGCTCAGCGCGCAGGTGCCCGCTCAGCGCGCTTTTGAAAAAATGTAACCTCACCAGGCAGTAGCGAGCCTGCTCAGCGCGCTTGAGAGGCCGCTCAGCGCGGTCTGGGACTTCAAAATTTTATTTGTTTTCTAAATTCCGTAACTTTTGATCCGTAACTCGGATCGGGACGTTCTTTATATCGTTGGAAAGCTTATGAAACGTTCTTTCTTATAAAAATGGGTTTTGAGATTGTTGGCCGATTTAATTATGTCGGAAAGTCGGGAATAGTGCTATTTAGCGACTTTTACCGTTTTGACGGTGTGGTTGAATGTGAATCATACGATAGTACATTGATGTGAATGTATATAGATTGTATGTGATTGTATGAGATGAATGCATGAATATATTATGAATATATGATGAGATGTTGTGATGATGGATTGTTGTGGTTGATGGTGAGTAATTCTTGATGTGAATTAATATGGGTGTAAATGATGAAATGCTATTTGTTGTGGGTTGTAGTTAGTGATAAATACATTGTTTAAGTAAGTATCAATGTATGTGGTTTCGAGTGTATGATCAATGTATGATATGACTGCCTCTGTGGCGTAGATCCACAACAAGATGAATGGTAAGGTATTGATTATCATGGGATTGCTATAATAGTAATATTTGGTGTGTGGAATGGATTCCAATTGTGTTAGAATACTCATTGGGGTAGAATGGCTTATATGTCATTCCTAGTGAGGTATTAATGTTTTGGTCGAACACATTAGGGTAGAATGACTGTATGTTGTTCCTAGTGTTGTTGTTGTACTCATTGGGGGTAGAATGACTATGTTGTCATTCCTAATGAGGTGTACACTGGGGTAGAATGACGTTGATGTCGTTCCTAGTGTGGTGTCCACTGGGGTAGAATGACTATGTTGTCGTTCCTAGTGGGATACTCATTGGGGTAGAATGACTATGTTGTCATTTCTAATGAGGTGTGCACTGGGGTAGAATGACGTTGATGTCGTTCCTAGTGTGGTGTCCACTGGGGTAGAATGACTATGTTGTCGTTCCTAGTGGGATACTCATTGGGGTAGAATGACTATGTTGTCATTCCTAATGAGGTGTGCACTGGGGTAGAATGACGTTGATGTCGTTCCTAGTGTGGTGTCCACTGGGGTAGAATGACTATGTTGTCGTTCCTAGTGGGATACTCATTGGGGTAGAATGACTATGTTGTCATTCCTAATGAGGTGTGCACTAGGGTAGAATGACGTTGATGTCGTTCCTAGTGTGGTGTCCACTAGGGTAGAATGACTATGTTGTCATTCCTAGTGGGATATTCATTGGGGTAGAATGACGATGTTGTCATTCCTAATGAGAGGTGCACTAGGGTAGAATGACTATGTTGTCGTTCCTAGTGAGGTATGTATTGGGGTAGAATGACTATGCTGTCATTCCCAGTTATGTGATGCGTGGTATTGTCGGGTCTTGATTGGATTGGTGAATTATGCATGATGTATATGTTGTTGTGGAATGAGTAGAATTGTGCAGGTGTGCATGGATGGATAAACATGAATATGTATGTTTGTGTTGAATGATAAGCATTATGAGGAATATGCTTGGTTTTATATATATATGCCTTGCGATGTATATTGAGTGAGATGTGATGATTGTGACATAGTAAACATAATATGTATGTTTATGTGGTATGATGGAATGGTGAGAATATGTGGTATATGTGTATTTTTATGTTGAGATATATAATTATATGCATTGTTATTATGATAATATTTCTCACCCTTCTGCTGTTTTATGATGCTCTACGAGGCATTGCAGATTAGGTATTTGGTGATCTTTTGTGAAGTGTGTCTTCATTTTCCTTGTTGGTTGGTTGGCTCTGATATGTAGCACCGGGTAGCTAGGACGTTTTGATCTTTTTGTGATACATTTGCATATGTATCTTGCTGATGAATTTGTGTATATAAACATGATGTTGCTTGTGATTCATACTGGATGATGTATATATATGTTGATGTATATATGTGGTTGTTATTCAATATTTTAGATGTTTCCGCTTTTATTCTAAATATTGAGATATGGGTATAAGGACAGAGATCCTTTGTTGTTTGAAAGTTACCCCACTGTTGCATATCATTTGTTGAGCAGGTGTTGTATGTTTTAATTTCAAGCATAATGTGACATACCTTTTTATGCCGTGTTTACAATTATACTCTGATGAAATTTCCAATACGTGCCTAAATGATTTATTTGATTATTTGGGGGTATAGAGAGGGGGTGTTACACAATGCATGGAGAATTTCATCTTCAAACACCCACAGATGCGTCAAGTGTGTTGCTGCTACAAAAGCATGAAAACTCATGGTTAATGTTGAAAGTCCACAGCAGTTTGCACGATACATGTACACACCATCCAACCATTGCCTTATTTGTACAAACACCTCTCTTGCACTATGATATCTTCATCATGCTTTGCCATACATTAAAGAGGAAGCACATCAAACTTGCGCAACAAGTTTCTTTTTGTAGCTGCTACACCTGAACGACATCACCACCACTGATTCCTTTGCATTCCACCACAACTGTCATAAACCCTCATCACCATAGCATGACCATTGTTAACTTGTCCCCTAACTAACTTGACTCAGTTAGTTAGGATGGACTCACCTAAACCATCATGACTCAGTTAACCAACTCATGTTAACCATAGTTAAGCCAACTTATAAATAGAAACTTCACTCACATTTCTAACTTCAACACTCAGTTTCCCCACTCACCTCAGAAACGTCTCTCTTCTTCTCTCTCAATCTCTCACCATTTCAACTTCAACTTCATTTTGTTCAGTTTCTCTCCAAAACTCTCTCTTCTTCTCTCTCAAGCTCTCAACATTGCCACTGGTTTAGAAGCTTCGATTTTAACTTCCCTCCACTGAATCTCTGGTTTTCTGAAGAATATCTCAAAGTCACAAATCTTCAGGTACGAATTTCAGCCATTATAGACATGATTTGAAGGTATTATCAGGTTCTTGAAGCTTCTTATAAGCTCATGAACTTGTCTGGCTAGTTGATAAGCCTTTAGAGGCATAGTTGAAAAGTTAGGGCATGTTTTAACTTCCTCTGTTCTCCATGTATGTGCTTGTTCTATGAAAAATAGTTGTGTATTCGTGATCTCCATTGTCTCAGCTTCATTTTGGTATGCGCATTGTGCATTTTTGTGAACATGTGGAGTTGCACACGGTGGTGCGTGACCGGAGAAGGTGACCGGAGGTCCTTCTCTAGCCGGTGGCTGTAAATGCTAGGGTTTGTGTTTCTTTTAAACGTGACCGTTGGATTGAGGAGTTTGAATGGATGAGATCATGCTAGCACATTAAAATAAGTGTGCATCTCACATGCTCATTTTCTGATTTCATTTAAATAATGTGTGGTGCAGTGCATGGTAGTGAGTGTGTTCCTTCGTGCATGTGTGTTGGATTTGGTTACCTTGACTATTGTGTTGACTGGACTTGATCTAATGGTGCTCATTATTTTGACTGAGAGTGTACAATTGTTGGTGTGGATTGCGCGTACATGGACCTTGGATCATTGCTATTTACACCTCATGTTTTAAAGCCCAAACATTTTGAACTGATAGTTTACTATGTATGCACCCCTACTTATTTTCAATTTCATTTTATTTTTCTTCATTTCATACACGTTCCTTTTTAATATTTAAAATTGAAAAACAAAATCATAAAATTCTAGAAAAATTCATGAGTGTTATCAAGACATTTAGGAAATTTTTGATATTTTTATTTCATGATTTTATTACGTTTTTACCCCTGTTTCATATTTTTCTTTGAATTTCCATTTGTATGCATTCCAAATATGATACATGGATTTGTAGAATTTTGTTATTGCTCATTACAAATTGTTTTGACTTGATTATTTTTGCATTGATTCAATAATACATTGAATCATGTTATGTGATTTTTGTTTGATTTTTTAGGTCACTTTATGACATGTTTTGATGCTTATCTGTGCACCACTTTGCATGATGTTTCAACTTGACCTAATTGCTTTGTTTGAAGTCATTTTGCTTTGAATTTTGACATGCCATCTTGATGTATGATTTACTTCTGACTTAGGAATTCTAAAACCATGTTTGTATAATTTTCATAAGTCCATTTGATTTTTATTTGATGCATTACATTTGAAGCATGATACATGTCATATTATTCTAACTTTAGTGCATGATTTACATGATTTCTTTTGTGCATATTTGTATGAGCATTTGCATATTTTATGAGCCATTCATATGATATTATAGGTCTTTGGTACACACTATAGGTCATCTTTACATGGTCATTTCAACTTGAACTTTGTGCATCCTTAACATGTATTGTTTACATTTTCCTTTTGAACTTTCACTTCACTTCTTCTTCCATCACTTCTTGAATGTCTTGAATGTTGATTCATGAATACTTTTGAGATGTTTGTAAACCATTTTTCATTTAGTTTCAATTCTGATTGTTGGATTACATGTTCCATTTATGCATGTTCTCTTCATTTCTTTTCATCTTTCATCTATCCTTTCTTATAATAACATGTTTAAATGCTATGGATGATGATTGTTGCTTGTTCATTTGAATTTGTATGATGATAATCACTTGTTGTCAATTTGATTCACATTCTGGTTGTGATATTAAGATTTGAATCTTCATCTTGTTCTTTTGAACTTTATTGTGCATTAAGTGTTTTTTTACTTCTTATACATGTTTCCATGTTTGCTAACCATGTAGGGGCTTTGGTAAGTTGAAATTGAGCGTGGATAAGGAATCCACATTCAAACTTCTCTCCTTTCATATTTTACAATTCAATCTTGTGTTTTGTTAAGTACTTATGTGCTTTCTTTGATTAACTCATTACTTTCCCTTTTGAGTTACAATTCATCTTCTACTTTAGAAGTGAATTGTTTAACTCATTCCTTCTTTAGACTTTAGGTTTTGCAACCTCACAAACCTTTAGGATCACTCCCTTAACTAATCAATTAGGATTGAGTCTTAGTTCACATAGATTTTACCTTTCTCTTCCACTTGAGTCTTTCATCTTCTCATCTCAAAGAAAATTCAAAATATCTAATAAAGGTAGGCACTTATTGCATTTAGGCCTTTCATATAAAGAAAAGATTATAAGGGGTCTTCTCTTATAATCTTAGAATGTGTAGCATATGGCCCATCTTGGGTCAATGTGTTAAACATTTGATCTTGTATGAGGGACTTAAATGCAATACTTGTTGAAGATACAAATAAATAAAAACACTTCTTCATTTCATAATCAACAAAAACACTTAATAAATACTAGTATGCTAGTGTGTTTGAACCTTAATAATTGGAACTAAATGTGAGGGTATTCTTCACACTTAGTGTATTTTCTTACTCATTCCATCTTGGAATGTGAGGATGTATACATTCCAATGATTAAGATTTAGATACACTATCATATGCAAACAAATAAAAAGAAACTTAAAAAAGACAAAAATAAACAATAACGTCTTTCCTTCGGGAATTCTTTTCTCACCTCATTCATTCTCAACGTACGAACGTGCTCCTACTCGTTCTCTTGCAAGATGGTAACGCACTCAGACCAGCGAGCCTGCAACACCTGAGCTAGAACGTTAGCCGTTCCTTAAAAAACACAAACAATCCATCCCTAGTGAGGGGAACTACGTCACTCTGATTCTCATACTCCCGATGAGATACGTAGGCAGTGGGGTAGGGCTCATTCGAGCACTTCTTTTATTTTCCCTACATTTGTTTCTCTTTCTTTCTCCTTTCCTTTTCCAGTTCTCCAGCTAGCAGTTCCTTTTCCAGTATCCTTTCCTTACACCCTCTGATCGAGACAAGCAAGCGTGGATCCCATCGGGTACGATGGACGCGTGGGGGTGCTAATACCTTCCTCTCGCATAACCGACTCCCGAATCCAGTTCTCTTGGTCGCAAGACCATGCTCTTTTCCCTTCCTTCAGGTTTATGCAGTGTTTCCTTTCCCTCTCTTGGGATAAATACACATTGCTGGCGACTCTGTTTTGGTGCCACTTTCGCGTTTGTACTTGGATGAAAATCCCGGGAGCGACAAAGACTACTTTCAAGGCAAGTCATCTTGTGAGGTTGTTTATTGCGAAAATTGTAAAATTGCACGGTATTCCCTCTAATATTGTGTCGGATAGAGATCCGAAGTTTACTTAAAGATTTTGGAAAGTTTTTCAACAAGCTATGGGGACAGAGTTGCGTTTAAGCACGTCTAATCATCCACGGACGGATGGTCAGACTGAGCGAACGATACAAACGATGGAGGATATGTTGAGAGCTTGTGTGTTAGAGAGTAAGGGGAATTGGAAAGAACTTCTACCATTGATTGAGTTTTCTTATAATAATAGTTATCATGCGAGCATCGGTATGGCTCCGTATGAAGCATTGTATGGAAGAAAGTGTATGACCCCTTTGTGTTGGGCGGAAGTTGGGGAAGATAGAATCTTAGGACCCGAAATTATCCAAGAGACTACGGAAAAGATTCTAATGATCCGCGAGAAAATTAAGCAAGCACAGGAACGACAAAAGAGTTATGCGGACAATCGAAGGAGACCTTTAGAATTTGAAGAAGGTGACCATGTGTTTTTGAAAGTTACTCCGAGATTAAGACTGAAAGGACCGTTTAAGTCACGGAAGTTAAGTCCGAGATACGTGGGACCATATCAAGTTTTAGAAAGGATTGGCGAAGTAGCATACAGGTTGGCCTTACCTCCTTCTCTGTCGGAAATGCACAATGTTTTCCATGTATCTCAACTTCGGAGGTTTGTTCCAGATCCTCTTCAGCCAATTCTACCAGATACTATTGAAATAGAAGCAGACTTAACGTTTAAACCTCAACCGAGCCGCATTGTGGGAAGGGAAACAAAAGTATTAAGGAACAAGGACATTTCTCTCGTTAAGGTGCAGTGGGATGTAACGCATCCGGGTGATGCAACTTGGGAACTTGAATCGGAAATGCGAGATGCTTACCCTCATCTGTTCAGGTAATCTTTAAATTCGAGGGCGAATTTCTATTTAAGGGGGGGAGGATGTCATACCCCGTATTTTATTACTACGGATAATATTATATTGTGATCGACTGAGCCCAGTGTACTCTGAGAAATTATTTGACAAAATAATTAGAGTAACTGTGGAACTTAGAATAAATCCAATTAATATTATCTGACTCTGAGGTATTTTATTTATTTGGACTTAAGAGACTTTTTGGACATTTAGTGGTATTATTTCTAATACTAGTTTGCTACATAATTCCTTTTCCTCCCATTTTCCAAACAAAAGAAAAAGTTAGTAAGAAAGAGAGAGAAAGAAGAAAGAGGGAAAGAAAAGGAAAAAAAGAAGAAAAGTGGAGAAGAGGAAATTTGAAGAACTTCAAGAACAAATCATCACCCATTCATCCAATCCTTGCCCAATCATCTCATCTTCATCATTTTCATCATCTATTCAAGGTGGGTTCTAGTTAGTACCAATTTTTAGAAGTTTTGGAATTGTTTGGTTTAGGTCAAATTTATGGAAATCGATGTTTTAACGGTTAGAATTCGATATAAATTGAAAGGAATGATCAATATGCTTGTAGGAACATATATTGATGCTTGTTTTGATGTTTTGATTTCTTTGGTTTGATGGGAAAATTATAGGGTTTGTGGAAATGTTGTGTTCTTGAGAAATGTAGATTTTAAGAATGTTGTTGTTCAAACCATGCTCAAACTATGTTATTGTACCTCTGTTGGTGGTTGGTTGTGGTTTGGAGGTGTGGGAAATTTCTGTTATAGCAGGTTTTATTTCTGAGTTTCGCAGAGCGCGCTTAGCGCGCAGGAGGTCGCTCAACGCGGTTTTGAATTCCTGCAACCCCTCCAGGTAGAAGATTGCGCGCTCAGCAGGCAAGAGGGTGCGCTTAGCGCGGCCTGGGACTTGGGATTTTATTCCTTAAGCGAGAAAATTCATAACTTCCTACTCGTTTATCGGAATCGATCATTCTTTATATCGATGTAAAGTCGAAGAAATATTCTATGCAATGGAGATGAAGTGTGTCGATTTTACCGACCGATTAAATAATCGAGAAAGTTCTAAAAGTGATATATTTATGTTTTAATTGTTATATATTAATCTACTATGCAATTATGACATATCTTGCCTATCCTATTATTGTTTAACATGATTGTAAGTGAATATGCATGCAAATATGGAAATGATATAGGAAGAGTGAGGAAACCTCAAACTTGAACTATAGGAGAATCTAGTAAGGGACTAGGAATTGTAGACAACTCTAGATGGCGACGCTCGGGCACGTGTTGTTGGAAGATACATCCTTGTCGAGTATTGGCCTAGTTGAGAGTGAACACTAGTATGGAACATGTGGTTAACCTTTGTGGTTGTGAAAAGGCAAGAGAGGCCTTAAGGCGGTGTAGTCTTGTGATTGTCGAACACAATCGTAATTTTGTTGTGTGTGATCATGTAATCATAACCGGTATATTTGAGTGTAGTTTCATGGATCTCGAGCTCCTCTGAAACGGGTACACAATTACTTGGTAGGTTTGATTCCCTACGTGTAGTACGATTGGAACCTATGCTATGGGTAGAGACTTGTGATGGTTAACAGGCCATGAGAAGTGACGGTTCACGGTTAACAGGCCGATGATCCCGAATCCAATTCGTATGCCAAGTAACTACAAGGATCTATGACTCGGGTCGCCTTCTAGACGTAGAAGAGGACGGGAAGATGAGATGCCTTGGTATGGTTATCGATTAGTGATGTTGTGTGTTAATGAACTCATGTCATGTTTCCATATAGTGTGAGAATTATAAAGTGTGAACTCAAGGGTCCTTTCCCCTTTTCCCTGGACTTGAGTTAGGATTGTTAGAAACTTGATAATCTGAGAGAACCCATAAGATATGGAACTCACTGAGATTTGATGTATCTCACCCCACGTTGTTGATGTATTTCAGGTGCTTCAGGTTCCAAGAAGGGTAAGGATAAGGTCGTGTGATCTTTTCCTTATTTGTTGATGGCTAGCTTCAGTAGCGAAGTTTATTTTGAGATCATTGTTGATCTAGTTCTTAGTTTTTATCATTTGAACATCTTGTGTATAATATGCCTTAGGTTTTTGTACTTTGTACTTTAGGGCATTTATTTGTATTCAATGTGTTAACTAGGAGCTTATGCGTTTCAGTACCAAACACTTGGATCTATATATAATATTTATGCTTTGATGTATGAGTTTTATATATGGGTGTTATACAGAGTACATATCCGCGTCTCTATGCAGTACGCAGATGCTGTGGATGAAGAACCAGCTAGAAGATTATCAGATACATGAGAGTAACATTCCTATCTTTTGTGATAATACTGCTACTATCTGTTTAAGTAAGAATCCAATCTTACATTCTAGGGCTAAGCACATAGAAATTAAACATCATTTTATTTGAGACTATGTTCAGAAGGGAATCTTATGTTTAAAATTTATAGATACAGACCATCAATGGGCCGATATTTTTACAAAACCCTTGGCTAAAGATAGATTTCTATTTATTCTGAAGCATCTGAAAATGGACTACTGTCCAGAGTAAGATTTCATCAGAATTAGATGTGTTTAGTCAGAGTATGAAGAAATTAGATTTTCATTTAATCTAAGAAGCATTTGTTTTTAACCTTAGTCATCAGAAGATGCCTTTGTCAGAAGTGTCTCTGATCAGACGGAAACCTTTTGGTTTTCCAGACTCTGAGGATATCAAAATGTATCACTTAATTAAAAGATGATTAACGCGTGTAACCGTTGTTACATCTTAAATCACTACATCTACTTAGAGTACACAATGAGCAGTATTTTTCTTGGAATTGGTTAAATCATGATTACGTTGATTTATTAATCCCCATTATTATGTTTAATTCTTCACGTCCACACAACTTCACTCCACTCACACGTTATATACCCACTGTAACACCCTTTTCTACCCCACAATTATCTCAGCAGAATAAACATAAATTCATAGTAAAATCAGAATCACCTCAAAGGGTGCACATTTCTCAATAAATTCAAATCAACAAAATTACTCTGTAAACAACGGGTTTTCCTCAAAATAACTCAAAATGCCTTCAAAGGGCCGCATAACCACCATAACCACAAAAATCCCACAAAAAGGGTTTATTAAAATAAACCATAGTCATCAAATAATCAATAAAATAACAGCCAAATAAAAATCAACATGGTTCGACTCAACGACCCAACCCGATGTTACACTATTAGAGCAAGACCCTCTACATCGACCAAAATGCAAATAACTTCAATAGTCCTCAAAAGCATCCACAGCTAATCCTGATCACCTGCATCTTACCCACGTGGAGGTAACATTCAAATAGGCATGGTGAGTAATACAATTCATTATAATCAATATAAAATAAGATATGCATGAAAATGGCGTCATCATCATATACAACACCATCAGAGTCATCAAAAGGCAAACATCAAAACACGTCATCATAAATCACAACAAATGCCACATAAATGCAATGCTCAATAAGACTCGTGCATGTGGTACCAATCGTCACAATCGATGGACACTTAGGCCATCACCCTCCAAAGATCCCCGTCAATAGGATCAGTTCCATACAAGAACCGTAACATGTCATAAACCACTTCACATCCACACAATGGGATGGGAGCCACAAATAGACTGAAGTCTAACATCATCATCACTGGACCGAAGTCCTAACATCATCATCAAAAATATCATTATGTGCATCATCATTCACCAAAACATCATGTTAATCATGTCATCATATATTCATCAAAACATCACAAATCATCATCTCATAATCATCAGTAACATCACAGTAAACCATCAGAAAGATCACAACGTCAAACATCAGAACATCACAGAAATCATAAACAAAATTTCACGAACAGCAGACGCTCGCTGTGCGAACCTGCTCGCTGGGACCTTCGCTTTGCGAAGCTAGCAGCGAAGCCCCAATCCCATACAAAAACCAGAGAGTTCCCAATCTGCCTCTCCTCGCTCCTCTATTCGCTGTGCGAAGCCCTTCGCTAGGACATTCGTTGTGCGAGCCCGCAAAATCACATCTCAGAATTTCTCCCAGTATCATCATATAATTTATCGCGCATTCGTTGCGCTGCTCACTTTCCGAGTCTGGGCGAACATTCGCCTTGTGAATGATTTGTTTGCTTTGCGAATTAATGATTCCTGCAAACGCTGCTACGCACCAGTAGCATCCCAGCCCCAAAAACCTTTACGATTCCAACCTCAAATCACCCGAAAACACTCCCAAAACAGTCCCGAAACATCAAGGCAATCAAAGGCATAAAACCTACGACTATTAGGTCGGTTAATTCCACTATCCTAACTCAAAATCACCTAAACCTTCACAAACTCTCAAGGTTCCCATAAACCCCATAAATCCCTTTCTCATACAAGATCCCACATATCATCAAAAAGGTTTTGCCTCGAAGGCTTATTTTTACCCGAATCAATTTAACCCTTAATAATCCATCATCGATCCTCAGAAATACCCTTAAATCATCAATAACTCATAAACCCTTCAAAAAACCCAAAAACCTCAAGATCCATTTTAAACACATCACGTCCTATATTGAAAACAATGAAAGGCAATACTCCCCATACCTTAGATTGTCGATTCGGAGCTTTCTCTACCAATTCTTCGGAAACCTTCTCGAATCCTCGCCTTTTCCTTCTTTGCTCCGAGCTCTGCACCTTCTCCTTATTTTCATGGTCTAAGAAAATGAATCCTATTCTTCCCAATTCCTTTTTGTTAAACCCTTGGGCTTCCAAAATGGTCTTTCCCCAATTTAGCCTCACTAATCCTCCTCAAAAGTCCATCTTACCCTTAATTCCTCTAAATAATAATACTAATATATTCATATTATATACTACTACCTCCGTTTCTTTTTGTAAGAGACAATTCACTTTTTAGGTTCATTGAATAATCAATGTATCTAGTCTATAAACTGACTAAATACATTAATTATTCAATAAACCTAAAAAGTGAATTGTCTCTTATAAAAAGGAACGGAGGTAGGATTATTTACTTAAAATAACCAAAACTCCACCAAAACTACCGACATTGACACAGACCACCAAAATTCACCGAAAATTCACAAATATTATATTTAAATAAATTAAATAAATATTCTAATAAATTTGGGGTGTTACAACTCTCCCCCACTTAAAGAGTTTTCGCCCTAAAAAATTACCTCAAAGAAATAGAGTCGGATACGACTCCCTCATCTGATCTTCACGTTCCCAAGTCCAACTTTCGCCAGCTGGTCCGCCCCAGAACACCTTCACCAAAGTTATGTCTCTACCCCGCAGTTGCTTCATTTCTCGATCGTCAATCCACACAGGTAAAGCTTCCACTGTCAGGTTATCCCTCACTTATACATCATCCATCTGAATCACATGCGACGGATCCAGAATGTACTTCCTCAACTGAGACACATGGAACACGTCATGCAAATTCGCAAGTGACGGCGGTAAAGTAATTCGATAGGCTACCTCTCCTATCCTCTGTGAGATTTGGTACGGACCAACAAAACATGGAGTGAGCTTCCTAGACTTTGACCGACACCAGTCACTGGCATCACCCTAAAAAACACGTGATTTCCCTCTTGGAATTCAAGTGTCTTCCTCCTCTTATCATGGTAGCTCTTCTGACGACTTTGCGACGCTCTCATCCTTTCCTGGATCATCTTAATCTTTTCGGTCGTCTCTTGCACAATCTCAGGTCCGAGTACATCACTCTCGACTGACTCATACCAACACAAAGGAGTCCTACACCTCCTCCCATACAAAGCTTCATAGGGTGTCATTCCAATACTAGCATGAAAACTATTATTGTGCGTGAACTCAATCAACGACAAATGGCTATCCCAAGATCCTTCATGATCCAACACACAAGTCCTCAGCAAATCCTCTAAAGATTGGATAGTCCTTTCTGTCTGACCGTCCGTCTGCAGATGATAGGCAGAACTCATCTCAACTTAGTACCCAACGCATCTTGCAAACTCTTCCAAAACCTCGATGTATATCTCGGATCTCTATCTGACTCAATACTCGAAGGTATCCCATGCAACTTCACAATCTCCTCAATGTACATCTCGGCTAACTTCTGCATAGAATGATTAATCTTCATCGGCAAGAAATGAGCTGATTTAGTTAATCTATCCATAATCACCCAAATGGAATCATTTCCCTTAGTAGTCTTTGGCAATCCCACCACAAAATCCATGGAAATACTATCCCACTTCCATTCTGGAATTCTCAAAGGCTGCATCATACCTAAAGGCTTCTGATGCTCAATCTTCGACTTCTGACAAGTCAAACACGCATAAACAAACTCCACAACATCCTTCTTCATACCTGGCCACCAAAACAACTTTTTCAAATCTTGGTACATCTTTGTAGCACCAGGATGAATACTCAACCTACTTTCGATGTCCTTCTTCAAGTATGCTCTTCTTAATATCTGGGACATCTGGAACACACACACTGTCTCTGAACATCATCACACCAGCCTCGCCAATTCAAAATTCTCCTCCGTTACCTTGGTTGATCAAAGTCAACTGGTCCACTAACTTCAAGTCAGATTGTTGTCCCACTCTGATCTCTTCCAGAATGCCACTAGTCAACTTCAACATCCCTAACTTCACACTGTCAGGAGTCTCTTCACACACCAAACTCAAATCTCGGAATTGCTCAATTAATTCCAACTTTTTCACCATAAGCATCGACATATGCAATGACTTTCTGCTCAAGGCATCGGCCACTACATTTGCTTTGCCCGAATGATAACTCAAATCAAAATCAAAATCCTTCAACAGCTCTAACCACCTTCTCTGCCTCATATTCAATTCTTTTTGATCAAATAAGTACTTCAGACTTTTATGATCACTGAACACTTCAAACTTAGAGTCAAACAGATAATGTCTCCAAATTTTCAACACAAACACCACGACAACCAATTCCAAGTCATGGGTAGGATAATTCCTCTCATGAACTCACAATTGTCTCGAAGCATAGGCAACAACTTTTCCATTCTGCATCAATACTCCACCAAGTCCCATCTTCGACGCATCATAATACACCACAAAAGATTCACTCGAATTAGGCAAAATCAACACTGGAGCGGTCGTCGACTTCTTCTTCAAATTCCACAAAACTCTCTTTACAAGCTACATCCCACACAAACGATTGAACCTTTCGAGTCAACTGAGTCAAAGGTAATGCCAACTTAGAAAAGCCCTCGATAAACTTGCGGTAATAACCCGCCAATCCCAGAAAACTTCGTATCTTAGTAGCAGACTTCGGAGTCTCCCACTGCAACACATCATCAATCTTGGAAGGATCTACAGCAATTCCACCACTTGAAATCACATGGCCAAGAAAACTCACTTCCTTCAACCAGAACTCACACTTTGACAGCTTTGCATACAACTTCTTTTCCTTAAATACTTGCAACACAGTTCTCAAATGCTCAGCATGCTCTTCTTCAGACTTAGAATATATCAGAATATCATCAATGAAAACCACCACAAACTGATCCAAATACTCATGAAAAATCCAGTTCATATACTCCATGAACACACCAGGTGCATTGGACACACCAAACGGCATCACAGTGTATTCATAGTGACCATACCTCGTTCTGAAAGCTGTCTTCGAAATATCATCAGGCTTGACACGAATCTGATGATAACCAGACCTCAAATCAATCTTACTAAGCACACAAGCACCTAATAATTGATCCATCAAGTTGTCGATTCTCGGAAGTGGATACTTCTTCTTGATAGTCACTTTATTCAACTGCCGATAATCAACACACAACCTCATACTTTTGTCCTTCTTCTTCACTAACAACACAGGAGCACCCCACGGAGAAACACTTGGTCGAACAAACCTCTTCTCAAGCAATTCTTCCAGTTGTTTCTTCAATTCACTTAACTCAGAAGCTGACATCCGATAAGGAGCCATCGACACTGGACTCGTACCTGGTATTAAGTCCACTGCAAACTCTACTTCACGTTTTGGAGGTAAATAACTGATGTCATATGGAAACACATGTGGAAATTCACATACAACAGGTAAGTCGACACTTGCAGCTTCACGATTAATCTGCAATGATGAAAACATTGCAAACACCAGGGCTTCATCTTCCATAAGCTCGTATACTTTCTTAGCAGACAGGAACATCAACTCTCCACTATCACCAAACTCAGGAAACTCCACAGTCTTAGTATAACAATTGATATGAACATGGTTGAACTCCAACCAGTTCATTCCAAGGATTACATCAATTTGGTGCAAGGGTAAACACACCAAATCCATCATAAAACTCTTCCCAAAAATCGTCAAAGGACATCTCAAACTCACAAAAGTAGTAGTAACAGAACCATTAGCAGGAGTCTCTATTAGCATACTACCATTCATATCAGACAACTTCAAACCTAATCTATTAGTACATTCAAGCGAGATAAAAGAATGAGTAGCACCAGTATCAATCATAGCAACCAACTCAACATCATTAATAAAATAAGTACCTCAGATCAGGTTGTCCTTCTTTGACACTTCTGCACCACTCAAAGCAAACACTCTGCCACTGGTCTGAGCAGCAGTAGTCGTCTTCTTCAGTTTCTGACACTTGGTACTGATGTGCCCCTTCTCACCACAATTGAAACAAGTTGGACCATCGTCCTTGCAATCAGTAGCTCTGTGACCCTTCTTACCACACCTGTAGCACCTTAACACACTATTAGTACAAACATCAGCACGATGACCTTGCTCGCCACACCTATAACACTTCCCAGAAGTGGAAGCTGCTCCCCCACTTGTCTTTTTCCCATATGAAGCCTTCTGCTTCCCCTTGTCAGATGAAGTCATATAAGGTTTCCCCCATATACTGCCCTTTCTTTTCACTTAACTGCTTGTAGTGAGCAGATCGAGCTCGGCTATCCTCATCGTAGATTCTGCTCTTGTCCACCAACTCAGCATACCTGCGGATCTGTTGATACCCAATACCCTGATTAATCTCTGGTCTCATCCCATTCTCGAACTTGAGGTATTTGGACATCTCAGCATCAGCACGGTTGTAGTGAGGACATAACTTTACCAGCTTCTCGAACTTCGCAGCATACTCTGCAACAGTCATGTCTCCTTGCTTCAGCTTAAGAAATTCCACCTCTCTCTTACCACGAGCATCCTCTGGATAATACTTTCCCAGAAATTCCTTCTTGAACACAGCCCAGGTTATCACAGTGCCAACATCTTCAATATCTGACGGGTGTTATCCCACCAATCCTCAGCCTCTTCCGCCAACATATGAGTTCCAAACTGAACTTGATGCGCATCAGTACATCCCATTCCTCAGAAAATCTTCTCGATCGCCTTCAGCCACTTGTGTGTACTTGCTGGATCGTGAGTACCCTCAAACTCCGACGAATTGTTCCTCTTGAACTCCCCCAAAGCACGAAACTTATCTGGAACTCCACTATTCGGATTGAGTTGCACCGCCACATGAGCAACTGATTCCAAAGCATCAACAATAGCACGATCATTTCTTCCAGCCATCCTGCACACCACCGACAAGGTTAGAAGAACTAAAACATCGACAGTGTACACACACTTGTCAACAGACAGGGGACTGACATCACGTAAAAACCTGGCCAGACGGACCGACCAGCTCTGATACCACTAATGTAACACCCTTTTCTACCCCACAATTATCGCAGCGGAATAAACATAAACTCATAGTAAAATCAGAATCACCTCAAAGGGTGCACATTTCTCAATAAATTCAAATCAACAAAATTGCTATGTAAACAACGGGTTTTCCTCAAAATAACTCAAAATGCCTTCAAAGGGCAGCAGAACCACCATAACCACAAAAATCCCACAAAAAGGGTGTATTAAAATAAACCATAGTCATCAAATAATCAATAAAATAACCACCAAATAAAACTCAACATGGTTAGACTCAACGACCCAACCTGATGTTACACTATCAGAGCAAGACCCTCTACATCGACCAAAATGCAAATAACTTCAAAAGTCCTCAAAAGCATCCACAACTAATCCTGATCACCTGCACGTTACCCACGTGGAGGCAACATTCAAACAGACAGGGTAAGTAATACAATTCATTATAATCAATATAAAATAAGATATGCATGAAAATGGCGTCATCATCATATACAACATCATCAGAGTCATAACAAGGCAAACATTAAAACACGTCATCATAAATCACAACAAATGCCACATAAATGCAATGCACAACAGGACTCATGCATATGGTACCAATCATCATAATCGATGGACACTTAAGCCATCACCCTCCAAAGATCCCCGTCAATAGGATCGGTTCTACACAAGAACCGGAGTACGTCATAAACCACTTCACATCCACACAATGGGATGGAAGCCACAAATAGACTGAAGTCTAACATCATCATCACTGGACCGAAGTCCTAACATCATCATCAGAATATGCTATGAATGCATGATACACAACGTCAATAATCATCATCATCAAAAATATCATTATGTGCATCATCATTCACCAAAACATCATTTTAATCATGTCATCATATATTCATCAAAACATCACAAATCATCATCTCATAATCATCAATAACATCACAGTAAGCCATCAGAAAGATCACAACGTCAAACATCAAAACATCATAGAAATCAAATAAAATTTCGCGAACAGCAGGCGCTCGTTGCTGAGTTCGCTGTGCGAACCTGCTCGCTGGGACCTTCGCTTTGCGAAGCTGGCAGCGAAGCCCCAATCCCATACAAAAACCAGAGAGTTCCCCAGTCTGCCTCTCCTCACTCCTCTATTCGCTGTGCGAAGCCCTTCGCTGGGACATTCGTTGTGCGAGCCCACAAAATCACATCTCAGAATTCCTCCCAGTATCATCACACAATTTATCGCGCATTCGCTGCGCTGCTCGCTTTGCGAGTCTGGGCGAACATTCGCCCTGCGAATGATTTGTTCGCTTTGCGAACTAGCGATTCCTGCAATTGCTGCTACGCACCAATAGCATCCCAGCCCCAAAAACCTTTACGATTCCAACCTCAAATCACCCCAAAACACTCCCAAAACAATCCTGAAACATCAAGGCAATCAAAGGCATAAAACCTACGACTATTAGGTCGGTTAATTCCACTATCCTAACTCAAAATCACCTAAACTTTCACAAACTCTCAAGGTTCCCATAAACCCCATAAATCCCTTTCTCATACAAGATCCCACATATCATCAAAAAGGTTTTGCCTCAAAGGCTTATTTTTACCCGAATCAATTCAAACCTTAATAATCCATCATCGATCCTCAGAAATACCCCTAAATCATCAATAACTCATAAACCCTTCAAAAACCCCAAAAACCTCAAGATCCATTTTAAACACATCACGTCCTATATTGAAAACAATGAAAGGTAATACTCCTCATACCATAGATTGTCGATTCGTAGCTTTCTCTGCTAATTCTTCGGAAACCTTCTCGAATCCTCGCCTTTTCCTTCTTTCCTTAGAGCTCTGCACCTTTTCCTTATTTTCACGGTCTAACAAAATGAATCCCATTCTTCCCAATTCCTTTTTGTTAAACCCTTGGGATTCCAAAATGGTATTTCCCTAATTTACCCTCACTAATCCTCCTCAAAAGTCTATCTTACCCTTAATTCCTCTAATATTAATTTAAATTAATAATAATACTAATATATTCATATTATATACTATTATTTAATTAAAATAACCAGAAATCCACCAAAAATACCGACATCGACACAGACCACCAAAATTCACCAAAAATTCACAAATATTATATTTAAATAAATTAAATAAATATTCTAATAAATTTGGGGTGTTACACCCGCTCACACCACTTCACTCCACTTTTACACTTTAAAAACCCTAAAACCTCTTTTTCTCCAAACCGCTTTTTGTGCTTTCTTCGTCTTCAACAACAAACCTCATTTTTCATCTTTTCTACCTCAACAATCATCACGATGACTACCTCTCAACAAGAATCCGTTCGTTTTGCCGCTGAAATGGAAAAATCCTTGAATCCCTGCACTGGGTTATCACCCTCATCAGTTCCTCTGTCTACAACTTCTGCAACCACAGCAACTGTCACTTCAACTTCATCGTCACTTCCTATGATTGATGAAAATTATATCACTCAAAGGGATGCTTCAGTTAACTATATTATTGATGCAGATAATCTGGTTGTTCTTAAAGAACTAGATGTAGATTTCGAAAATCTTGCCTTGAATGGACACGATCTCTCTGCTGAACTAACCTTTCAAGGTTGGAATCACTATTTTCAAAGGCTTAAAGGTCTTATTTTTGAGGCACTTGTGAAAGACTTCTGGAGACAGGCAGAGTGCGACCGTTTTCATGTAGTTTCTCATGTTCTGGGAAAGAAGATAGTTATTACTGAGAAATCAATCTCAGATCTTCTGGGGATGAAATTCTTGAAAAATAAGCGAATTTATGGAATGAAAGGAAACTCCAAGTTTATGAAAGAGACTGTCAACAAAGCTATCTTCTCTACTTACTCTCCTGGGAAATCGAAGTATAAGAGTAAGGATTTACTTGATAATCTGAGAATTTGGCACAAGATCATTCTTGGTTGCATCAATCCAAGACCTTCAACGAGTTCTCCTGACTATTTCAATGCAAATTAGAAGTATATGCTGTACTATCTGTTTAAAAATCAGAAGACGTGTCTGCCATCCATTCTCTTTTACTATTTACGGGATATGGTGAGCAAGACAAGGACAACAACTTCGCCAGATAAGAATGTCCCCACTTACATTCCATTTGGAAGGTTGCTTTCTGATATTTTCTTTGAAAGTGGTATGGTGCAATATCTAACTGATGAAGCCAAGTATACAGAAGATTTGACACCGAGCATTGGAGAAACTTTCAATGCCACAAAACTTAAGAATATGGGTTTGATTAAGGAATTAAGTGTGAAACCTCCTTTTGTATCCCATAATTATGTGATTGGTCACAGGATTCCGGTGGATAACTATCCTCTCTTTCACAGAGGCGACATTCCTGAAGTAATCACTTCTTTTGTTGCTTTGATGATGGAAGAAGGACATGACATGTCTGGGTTCAGATATGAAGACCTTGCTCCTGCACCAACTCTTGCGGATCCTACCAGAGGCAAAAGGAAGCAAGTTGAAGAGGCCTCTGAGCCTAAGAGGAGAAAGAAGGATGACAAATCTGGAACTTCCAAGAGTCCAGCTCTGGCTTCTCATTCTGAGAAATCAAGTAAGTGTGTTCCTGCTCCCCCTGTTTCAATAGCTGTTAGAAAGCCGATTAATGTTTCATCATCATCACAAACCACTTATGATCCAAACATTTTTCATATCCCCACTTCCACTTCTCAAGTCATTTTTAAACCACCTTCATTTTCGGTTCCACCCCCAACAACCTCTATATTTGACACTACTATTCTGCCAACTCCCTTCCCATCAATCACCACACCCATTTCATCTAAAAGCATTCATACTTTCACTTCGTCATTAACCACCTCACTTCCTCAACTCAATACACATGTTTCACCACTTTCTCAAGATATATTACAATTTACTTTCAATCAACCTTGAACAAACACTGTTGAGTCTGCGTCTCAACACTCCGATCCTCGTTCCCCCAACCTCTCTAAAGAAACAATTTCTGGTACTATTGAAATTGTCACCTCTAAGCCTTATACAGTCTCAGATCTTCTTGAGCAATAAACACCTTCTCAACCAACATTTGAATCAATTCCACCTGAAATTACTTCATCTGAACCAATACCTTCTGAAACAAATTCTGCTGAACCTAACCTTGCCTTGGTTATTTACGAAAAGCCCCTTCCTAAAACCCTTGATGAATGCATTAATTTGTTTCGTAACAAGGCCTTGAAAAGAGTAGCTAAATTAAGAGCAGAAGCTAGCACAAGCACCAAGCCTCTGGAGCTTGAGTGTTCTTGGGAAGATTTTCAGAAGTGGTTAGACTCTGAGTTCAAAAGGATCTCAAATTTCTCGGAAGCCTCCAAAGTTGCTACAGTTCAACTGGTCAAGGATAAAGAAGAAGAAAAAGAAAGGATAAGGCAATTCAAGCTTCTTGCTGCAAAGCAAAAAGAAGCTGAAGAAAAAGCCGCTGAAGCAGCAAGGCTTCTAGCACAAGAAGAAGCTAGAAATGCTAAAGCTGTCAGGTTGGCACAAGAAGCTGAAGATGCAGAGAAAGCTAAGCAAGCCACTCTAGTTGCTTCCTCCTCTAAACCTGCTTTTGTGCGTTTGGAATGTGCAATTGAAGAAATCAGAGAAGATCATCAGGCAATGAAAGAAGAACATAAGATCTTCAGAGAAAGCATTGCTAAATAGAAGGTTGTCAACACCACTCTTCAGGATATGTTTCAACTGATTCTTAACAAGCTGTCTACAAATCCTTCATCCTCTGGAACTTAGGCCCTTAGGATTTTCTTTTTCCTTTTGGCTCTGAACCTTAGGATTCTGATTTGTTTTGATCTTTTGATCTTTTTGATTTAATGGAATTTCAACTTTTTGATTTTGACAAAAGGGGGAGAAGTATAATGAACGTGATATTTTGATTCTCATAATCAATTTCTGAAAAATAAGCTGCTTACATTCTAACCAATAAACTTCTGTTTCTGTTAGATTTGTCTTCTTGTTTTCTTTTTCAGAAGATATAGAATCTGAATGTTTTTGGCTCTGATATTTCAAGATCTCAATTGGTGACCTCAATTGGTACAATTGACTTCTAGAAACTGAATCAAGACTCTAAAGATCTCAATATCTAACCTATTGCAACCAGGGGGAGTTCACCCATAAGGTTCACAAGTCAGGATATTTGATCTTCATCCAGTCTGAGATTCAGGGGGAGATTCTCATCTGAAGGATAAGTATTCCTTAACCTTCTTATTTCGGTTACCTTTTTATGTTATGTACCAAATTGTGTCATCAAAATACATAGTTTTGTCATCATAAAAAAAAGGGGAGATTGTTAGAACAAGGTTTGGTTCTACAATAATACCTCTGAGTTTTGATGATAACAAACAAGTATGTTTGTATGAACAATTTTGGTATTCTAATGTTTGTTATTTTTGAGAATTTAACAAACAGGTTCTGCTTCTGATAAATAGTGTGGCTAAGTTATTAGAAGAGAATTGTTCCGCTTCTGCGCTACATTTGTTCTGCTGAACAAAAGCATTTGCTTCAGAAGACTCTGAAGCTGTATGACTCTGATATGATGTCTAACGAAAACAAGTTCTGAAGATCTGAAGACAGAAGTTCTGATGAACAAGTCCAGATGCTGAAGACTTATGCTTCTTAGACAACGGGTTCTGAAGACCAAGTACTAAAGACTCTGAAGATGTAGCTATACAGACTCTGAAGGCTTGAAGCTCTTAAGACCCAAGTTACGTTTTCCCTTCTTCTAACTCATGCTCTCAAAAGCCTCTGAAGTCAGGAAGTTGAGAAGACTAAGCAACATGGTACAACAGTACAACGATATGATGAGGACGCTTTGCTCCACTTCGGATAGGGCGGACGCAAATGTACTATTTGTCCCCCACGTTCTTTCAAGCTGCCATAATTCTGAAATGTCAGAAATATCCTTCAACGGTCACATCACATGCATGGCTATATAAAGGCTTGAAGACTTCAAGAATGAGTTGCTAATCTTCACTGCTTATACGCTCTATTGTTCATATCATTCTTAAGTCATTTTGTTCTTAAATCTGTTTACATATCAGCTTGTGTAGAAGCAATTTTCTGTAAACAAATTATTTTTCAAACAGTTGTTTGATTTCCTTGAGAGACCGGTTAGGTCAGAATTCTTGAGAAGTCTAAGACTAGTGTGTCTTAGAGATTGTTGTTAGTCACTTGCAGTTTGGCTTGTGCATTGTATTAATCAGTTTGATTAGTGGATTAAGACCTCGCTTGAGAGAGGCAAAATCACCTTGGCGGGTGGACTAGACTAGCTTGAGGGTTTCTCAAGTGAACTAATATAAACATATTATGTTCTTTCTTTTCGGCCTCTCTTGCTTTATTATCAAGAAGTTAAGGTTATTTGTAAATGGGATTATTTTTAAAGAATAATTTTTTATTGAAAAAACCCAATTTAAACCCCCCTTTCTTGTATTTTTCACACCTTCAAGCTAGTAGCATGAAAGGTGACTCCACTCGAACTAAAACCTACCCTCCTACAAATTTGAGTCGTGGATGTTTGATAAGCGGTCTCTAAAACTGAAGTTCTTCAAGTTCAGGGATGATAACTACACCTCATTCGCCCTCCAACTATGGAGGAAGTAAAACATTATCTATTGTAGTCCGGCAAGGAGAAACCCAAACTTCCATTTAAGCAGGGGGTAATCTGAATAGTTGGACCATCAGCTAGACCGGTGGTTGTACACGAGGTAGAAACTTCTCCAATAGACAGAGTACTAGGAATGCTAGCAAAAAGAGAGGTAACTCGAAGATCCCTCTTCACCAGCCACATTATTTCTTCACATTTCACCGCATTTGGATAACCAACACAGGAGACGTCATAGGAAGTGTAATTTAAGAAAACAATCAAGAAAATTGGGATTTTTATGTTACTTGTAGAATATGGTCTTCCTATCCTTCTATGATTTAACATCCACAAACTAACGAGTGTGAATGAACCATTTCAACTATTTTCTTGACGCAGTGTCAGGTGGAACAAAACCATCAACGTAGCCAAGCTCTTTGTAGAAGACCAATAGTTGGTTCTTCAAGTGTAACTCTTTCTAAGACAAGTCCCCCTCCTTGTAGACACATGATCCCGCCCCCGCCAATAAGTTACTATGACTCTAGTATTTATGGAATAAATCTGTGTAAAGAAGTGGATGGCCATGCTCTAATTTGTAGATCTTTGTGTGAGTTTCTTCGGTAAGAGGGGTAACCAGGAAGATACGATCCTTATAATTCTGTTGTCAAAGTAGGTCTTAGAGAATTACGAGTTCTTCCTCAAAGAAAGCAAGTTTGAACCGTGTGCAAAATTTGGGTTGTTTTACATTTTGAAGAGATGGAAGACAACATGACGATCAACTTAACCCCTTGTATTTGCAACAATGCTGGAAAACCTTAACAAACAGCCAACTCACCAGATGCAACTGCAAAGGGGAAATCATCAAATGATTCAAAACACCGACTTCAAATTCATTAAAAGGAAGGCAAAAACCTATGGCAAAGAATAATCACTCATGAAAGGGGATAACACACCTATCATATTTGTTGCATATCCTCTTATCTCCATTTTGGGAAAATACTCCCCATTCAGATAAACAACCCACATCAATCGAAGCCCAGTCTAAAGCGCCCTCACAAACAAAAGAAAAAAATGGCCTATAATATTTCTTGGTCCATCCAATCGTCCGAGATGTACCTACTGGCCTTCCTAGTCGAAGTTGATACAACCTCTATGATAAAAAATGCTACGACTAAAAGTAAGATACATACAAGATGTGTCAAGCAAGCAAGTTTAGACATTAGCACTCGTAGTAAAAGGCCAAGAACAAAAGAAATCTCTCGAGCAAGAAACACTAAGATCAAGTGTTACCTATTGTAAAAGCCTAGAAAGAGGAGCACAAGAAAAAGAAAAACGTTAAACTTTATCTTAAAGAAGATAGATTGATCAAACATATATGTTAAGTACCAACGAACAAAATTGTATTAACTTTACCAAATACTAGAACAGGAAAACCTGCAAAGAAAAAATGGCAAAGGAAGCAGAAATAACTCTTTTGCAGGACAATAATGGCAGCAAAGGTCAAAATGACTCTTTAAAAGCCTTATATACATTATTCATCCACTAAGGATCATACGATCCACTACACACCACTAACGATTGATATTTACTCGAAAACTATTTGAAGTACTCAAGTGCTCTAAAGAAGAGGAAACATCATCACAAAGTAGTATAGGGACACATGTTAGTCGTTCCTAGAGAAACATTACCTATTACAAGGAAAACACCTAAAACACATGCTCTCGATGACAATGAGGTCCCATTAAAGGCGTCCACGTCCCTAAATCTAGTGGCGAGATATGAGCATGTATTGCAAATCCTCATAATGCAAAGCATAAACAAGGGTTTGGGGAGCAACTGTTCTGGATAGTCAACATGGCCCAATGGTAAGACAAAAAGAGTCAAGCGCTAAGCAAGTAAACTTTATTTTTTCTTAGAGCAGACAATTCTGCTTTCGAGAACTTACCGTTCAGATCTATTTGATGGGGGACCGTGATTTACATCTCACTACACGCTTTCAGTGCCATCCGCTATTCCTATTTAAGAGGAAAAACACATCATTTCTTAGGTATACAAATCCATTCTCATTCATACAACACTTCTTAATCTCTTATTGACTTAAGCGTTGGAATCCTAATCTTGCAGATCCATCTATTCTCTACCGCATCAAAAGTTCAAGTTCACAACAACAAACTCTACCTCCTCCCGATTAACTCTAATTCTACTACGGAACAATGATCTAAAAAACTAATGTCGAACCGATCGTCACTTCGGGGTTTTTAAAACACCGATATAAAATAATCATTCAAATATAAAAATATAAAATCCAATAAAAATATAAAATCCTAGTACTTTTCTGTGTATTTGTTGAAAAGAAAAATACAATGATTGATTTGTTTAATTTGACTTTACTATTACGCGTTGGAGACGAAGCCTTACCCAACCCATCAAATACTACAAAAATCTTTCCTCTATTTGTATTTCTCTTATTTTCATTTCCCTTTCTCTTTAAGCAAAAAAATTATCTTTCTTTGCTACTTTCTCTCACCTTTTCCACCAACTCCAAAAAAAAAAAAAAAAAAAAACCGCTCCTCTTTATTTAAAAAAAAAACAAAAAATCATTCTCGATTTCTTCTTCAAAGTTTGAGTTTTTTTCAATCTTTGCAGTTCAATCACAGTAAACAATGCCAAACTGGGAGCTTAAGAACTGTTGTGATCGCGATCAAAAGCTCTTCATAGCTTTCATTGGTGTCTATACCGTTGTCATCCTCCTGGTACCACTTCTCTCTCTAAACCCATTTTTCTTTCTTGCTTCCAAAATGGAAAAATTATCACTTTAGGTATTTGAATTATAGTTAATTATTGAGGATTTAGCTTAATTGTTGCTGTAATTTATAAATAATGTTCCTATTTTATTTGTAATTGATTTGTGTTGTTATAATGCAACTCTATGTTTTACTTTTGTATGATTTCATTTATACATTCATGATAATATGAAAGAGCTTCCTTTGAATTTGAGTGTCACAAATGAAGTTGTTATAGAGAATTTTTCAGGCTTGTTGTGATTGTTTATCTGCCCTTGAAATCAAAGTTATGAATTTTTTCATTTGGGAAGATTTTAATGAGAGAATCGCGCGGCTGAATTGCTAAGAAGTTTATAAATTATTTGTCATTTTTGCATTATTTTTTTCTTAGATTAGTTGTGACTAGGTCAAAGTTTGGTAGATAGATCTATTGGATGACCTAATTTGAATAAGTACTAACTATTACTTGGTTGTTTGAACTGAACAACTAGGTTGACTTGACATTTGATAATGGACTTTTTCAAAAGAAGCTCCTTAGTTTATAAAATCCTATTTGAACTGTTATTCGTTAAAACAGCGAGGTTTCAGATATTTTTTAGATTTAATAACCATAGTTATTTATGTTATGTAGTTTTTTTGTTTTGTTTTTGGGTACGATGTCATATATCTCAGTGGCTATTACAACTGATCTTGTTGTGCTAATACTTTGTTGTGGTGATTATAGCTATGGAGGACTTTTCTGCTTACACCTTTTAAGCTCATCACCGTGTTTCTGCACGAAGCTAGTCATGCCATTGCGTGTTTGCTCACTTGTGGCAAGGTAAGACTTTAAATGTAGGAACTTGATGCTATTTACTGATACAAGTAGACAAATCGGTGCTGCATGTTTCAAAAAAGTGAAGTTGTGTAGCATATTTTTACCAATACATTCAACTTTGGATTAGCATTATGTGGGTTTCTGCTGACCGAGTCACAGTGGTCTTATTGCATTAAAACTGAAAAGTTTCATAAGTTGGCTCTGCTGTAAGTTATGTTGTTGTTATTTCGTTCTTCTGCATTCTGAATTTTTGTTAGTCTGATGCCAATAGGTGGAGGGTATCCAGGTTCATGGAAACGAGGGTGGGGTAACACAGACGCGTGGTGGAATATACTGGGTGATCTTGCCTGCGGGATGTAATGCACTTTTCTTCCATAATTTTCACTCATTTTAAATTTCTGTGTGTTTATGTGTTAGTTGTTTATGCACCATGCGATGAGTTCAGACTTTGTCTGGGAAGGTCAAACCGTTCTGTATAGTGTATAAGCTTGTATTTTCAAAATATAATTGTTTGATGATAGTTCTTCTCTCACGAACTTATAGTAGTTTTTCAATAACTTATAGCATTTTTTCAAACGTTATTTCATGTAGCATTTGAGCTAATAGCGCGCCATTTTTTCCTCCTATTTTTACTGTCATTATCTTAATTGAAAAACATTAAATATTACTTAAAAATATATTTTTATGTGATTTTATATTTAACTGTTAGTTCAACAGCTAATTTTATCAAACACTTCAAATTCATTCTGTTAGCTTATCCTCTATCAACTAAGTTATCCGCTATAGGTTCATCTGCTATAGTCAGCTATGGTTTTGACGAGAAATTATATACATGCTAAGTGCCAAAGAATAACGAGGTTGATAAATATGTCAATATTACAAACCTTGAATAGAAGCACGAACACCTACCCCAATAAAAGCATATAATTTGAATTTGATAAGACCACTTTTTAATTGCATCTACCATTTTTATGATTTGTTTTCCTCTAGATCTTGGTTCATCATTTTGGGGGATGGCTTTGATTCTTGCTTCCACAAATATTCTCCCTGCAAGGATTGCTGCTGGTTGCTTCCTTGCTGCTCTGGTTATTGTGCTCTTTGTTGCTAAAAACGTAAGATGCTTACTCATGCAGAAGTGAAATTGTTTTTATCAAATCTTTTGAATATATTTATTCCTGACTTTTATCCTTTTTTCTCTGTTTTACTAACATACTTTTGTCCAAAAAGTGGACACTCCGAGGACTCTGTATTGGTGAGTGATTTATCTTCTCAAATATAAAGTTAAAATGGAAAGAATATACCATCAAGGTTTCTGACATTTTGCTTCTTAATCAATGAATATCAGGATTTATTATTTTTATTGCTGTGATTTGGCTTCTGCAAGAGAAAACCAAAGTCCATATCCTTCGCTATGTCATTCTCTTCATTGGTATGCTCCTGTGCTCTTGTGCTCTTAACTTTTTCCTACAAATAACTTGAACGTGTTTTTAGTGGGTATTTTGTGTTATTTCTTTGAAATGTATGGACAACTAATTAAGATTCTGTTTTCAGGTGTGATGAACAGTTTGTTTTCAGTTTATGGTATTATACTTTCAACAATCTTCTATAAGTTTTATTTTCAATTTGAATAACAAATATCTTGACGTCGCATATATCATATGATTGAAATTTGTATGGTGTAGATATTTATGATGATTTAATATCTAGAAGAGTCAACTCTAGTGATGCTGAGAAGTTTGCAGAAGTTTGTCCATGCCCTTGTAATGGTTTTGGGTGGGGAGTTATTTGGTGAGTGTTTTTTGCCTTATGGGAACATACTTCAATAAAAAAAAAAATTCCTTTTGGGCCAAAAATTTACTGGTTTTATATGATTGAAATTGGAATATTTATAACACATTATTCTCTAATAAATAAAACTCATTATTTATGATGCTTGTTTTGATTTTGCCATCCTGTTGTTTACTGAAAAATAAGAAGTTTCTTGAAGCTTTAGTAATAGTATGCAGTAGGAGGCATAGTGAAATAGTTAGCATGCACTATTTTTTGTTTTTAACTATTCATCATTGACATTCCTTTCTATAATGTATTCCACTTTTAGGGGGATGATATCGTTTGTATTTCTTTGCGCATCTTTGTACCTTGGACTGGTCATATTATCGTGAGGTAAATCTATAACTTCTGTTTACATGAATTCTATACAAATATTTCCATAACCACCTCGGTTAAAAATGCCTTGATTGACCGCAGATAACCATTCAGCGTAAAGAATGTAAAGACATTGACAACTGTTGTATGAAAAGTGAGTGCTTCCTATTTCTCCTATCTAAATCTAAATCTAATTCTTTATACCTATGCACCAATAAATTTACATTCTTACTATATCCTGTTCTTTACATTTACAGATTGGGAAATTAGTATCCATGGCGTTCGGTGCTAGCAAGACCTTGACTCTTTCTAGTTTTATGCTTTGTATATTGATTTTTTTGTTCTAGACATGCATTTTTTTAGTGCTGGGAGTTTGCTCTTTCCATTTTACTCCCATGACATCATTCTTTGCAGCCCATATTTGGGTTGCTTGGTATATGATTGCTTTTGTATATGAAACTGACTCATGAATCGAATTATTGACACCAATTTACTCGGTGATAAACAATTCTGTACTCTAAGACTTTGTAGAGTTAGGAAGAAAAGGAAGGAGAATCCATCACTTTGTATCGGAGTGTTTTTGGAGAAGGGGGAGTGAAATGAAAAGGGATGGGTGAGTGGTATTATTTGTAATATGCAACGTTGGTTAAGTTGCAGACAGGACAAGCAACAGCATATTGATTTGCCAGAAACCATAGGATGACAGTCGGTCTCAGGGACAACCAAAAGCTGATAGATAAAATATAACATTATAAAAATCGATAGGTGCGCTCCTCAGACCCTTCATTCTGTTGTAGCCAAATAGGTTCTATGAGTACACATGAATTTTCATTAGAATGCTTTTGGATATTGAATCATATTTACATAGAAGAAGCTATCAAGTTCCTACAAAAGCATCCAGCATTCAAGTAATTAATATATGACTGAATACTGGAAGCCTTTGAGGGAACATGAAGAGTTCCTCAATCAATCTTAGTTTATGTATAAAGAAATATATAGTTGGGTGGCCTTATATTTATAGACATGCATGGTTGTCCCTTGCTATGAGATAGAGGTGAAAAGAATATTGGGTCATATCAACATTATTCTGTTCTCTGTGTCTGGATTTACTTTTATTTTCCTTCCTTTACTGTGATACTTTTTATGTCACTGTATACATAGAAAGAGTTGAAATATATAGAGATGAAGGAATAAATACAAAGGGCCAAATCTTTTTGGATACTATTGCTCGATTAGGATTGAATTTTAATTACAGTAGTTTTGGTTATAGCTTAACTCTGTTACTTTAGGGGCATAGTTAATAATATATGCAATATAAAGCATCCTTAATTACCATCCTCCAATGGCGGATCTAAAAGGGTGCTAAGCTTTATTGTAATCTTTGGTGCTTATAAAGTTTCATGGTTGGAAACCATGTGTTAGGAACAAATGGGTTAATCAGTGATGTGTGTATGTAGCAATTAGATATGTTAAAACTGATCCAAACTTATAAGCTGATCTAAAAAATTGACCACAGTACAATATTGAACATTCTTGAACGAATTTTTGTAAATATTGCATGGATCAGATTTTAAGCATACCATTGTTTCATATATTATTACACTGCATTCATACATTTTAATTTTTTTTTTTACTGTTTCATATGTTTTAAACATAACATTGTTGTTTCTACTTAATAATTTTAGTATATTATATTACATTTTGTATCAAATTTATTATTTTAATGTGTTTTATAATACTAATATTAATATAAGTTTTCACACAATTATAATTTAGACATCTAAAAGCCGATGCATTTTAGTTGATTGGATATTGCACTAGAGAAATACAATAAGAAGAACTTGCTCACTTGTGTATGGATTCAAGAAACTATGTATATATTGAATTTAGCAAAATAAGTGAATGAATTCCCAAACCTTGGGGGTTGGAGTATAAATAGTTGGCTTATTGGGTCGAGTAATAAGGAAGAGACGATTTTCTCCTACTTTTTCAACAAGTACGCGAGAGTAGAGAAAAAACCGATTCTTTCTCCTAACTTTGAGGGATTGTTTCCTTCCTTTCTGTTATGGTTCAACTGATTCTCTCTCGATCATCTCGTTTGCCACATGTGAGTGAGATGCATTAGGTGATAAACGCGGGTATGGATCGGGTGACCTAGGTTATTTCCATGCGATCCAAGGTGATGTCTGTCGATACTTTCCAGGCCCTTTGGGCTGCTTCTTTTCAGGCCAAATAAATTTATCTTAGTTCACAGTCTCTCAAGCACGAAACTTGGGAAGAGTGAAATGATTAATTTAGACGCACAATGGTTTTTGTGAAGCCTATGGTAACAAATCCCTCAAGTGTTGTTGCTTGGGGAGACACATGCATCATTTTATGCTTAGGCACAATATCTCTTTTATTGGGAATATGCGATTATTGTGAGTTGTTGATTATACACATGCGTAAATACTACGTCATATATGCTTCCACTATCCAATCGTTGGCGTGTACCTATGTTAGAGCTATGATAACCTATAAAACCTAGGTAATTGGTTTTATATTAGTGAGGTTATGACCCTTTTCATATGCAAGATTTCTTCATATTTTCTATACTTCTTAAGTGCAAGTTTCTTCTCAGGCTTTCTCGAGTTCTCCTCTACCTATCATTCTTCATCATCTTAAGCACAAGTATTAAGTTCTTCCACTCATACTTTTCTTTTTCTAGAAATGGTGCTTATCAGGGACTTAGACGAGAGTGGTAATGTAGTTAAGCCCTCTACTGCTATGGAGAGTATAGAGATGTGGAGGTAATGTTTGAACAACGTTGGGCTGCCCAACGAGATGATTGATTACAAACTTTTCAAAATAGAAAAGTTTGGAAGTTAAGAAAGTTGTTCTGATTCTATTAGTGATAGTGACCCCTTTTTTGAAGTTGCATGTCTCTTCCTTATGGGTTAAATGTTTTGATTACTTGTCTTTTGAGCTATTGGTTTTGTTTATATAGTTATTGAGTCTCTTCATGATTGTGCATCTCAGGGTTGGTTTTTTTTAATCTGTTTTTAAGCATACATAAATCAAAGTGCCTGGTTATAACTTAAGCAATATGCTTCAAGTCAATCTATTGAGTTTCTGGATCAAGAACTATATTTGAGAATGGTTCAAGTAATGAGAATATTAGAATTTCAAAAATCACTTTAAGTTTTGCAAAAATGAGATTCTAGTAGTATGATTCTAATCAAACTATTCACATGACTCGAAGTAGACTTACATGGAGCTCATTAAACCTTCTCATGTTTTCATGATTCGAATCACATGCTTGATGATTTGAATCACATCAATTTGATTCGAATAACAAGATTGTCTGATTCAAATCACACTGAACTGAAATTTCCCTGTTTTGCTTATGGAACTCTAACTCGAATCACCAAATTTCATGACTCGAATTATGTGTTTTGAATCGCAGATTATGTGACTCGATCACATAAATGGGTTCTCATATGTTCCTTATTCTTGATACAAATCACTTAATTTCTGACTCGAATCATATATCTTTCTTATGACTCGAATCATACACCGTTTTTTCACTCATTTTTGTACTAGATCTCTAGCACATATAAAAGCTTTTTCTCTCAGAACCTCTTACAATGTTGGAAAACATACACTTCCACTATTGATTTGAAAACTCACAACTCACTTGCTCTCTCATTTTCAAAAGGATTTTTTTAAGCTTTATTGAGCGCTAAAAAACAATTTCTTTCATCTTATAATTCATTCTAATTTTATTTTTGCGCGAATCTAAATCTCATCTTTGGAGATTTGTGATTGTTGAGGAGATTCTGTTTTTGCGTTTAACGTTTCTTTAAAGCTTTTCTTGAGATTTCAGAGGTTTGAAAGGTGTGGTATTGTGGATGGTTTTAACAAGTCCAACAGATAAGGTGTGGTATTGTGGATGGTTTTAACGTTTCGATAATGTTGTGTAAAAGGCTACGTACAAAGTGGGAGTTCTTCTCAATCTTCAGACATACCAACGCTTAAGATACCTGTAGGATAAAGCAAATATTGCGGCAAAATGAAGACATTGGAGAAGAATTGTTGGGGTTATAAGATTTAAGACGATTTCAAGTAAAGATTTTGCAAGGATTCAATTTGGATATTGTGTACAAGTCAACATATATATATATATATATATATATATATATATATATATATATATATATATATATATATATATATTTCAACATTATTTGGATATTGTGATTGTACTAAACATTTTGTAATTTGTCACAAACTATAGTGGAAGATCAAATTTTTTTATTGGGAAACCATTGTAGAGTAGAGTGGGTTTAGCGAGAATGATATCTGAACCACTATAAATTCAACATACATTTTTCTCTCTATTTTAATTTCGTAGAATGACATGTTTAGATTATTTTATCACTTTCTTAAAATCATATGCTATTAGGTTTTTTGCTTGGTAGCGATTTATCAATTAAGTGTAGGTTTTGTTAGAATCGATATTTCAAATTTTTCTTGTTGTTGATTAAGGCTAAAACTGTTGTATTAGAATCCATAATGTATTGACTTTGTTCATTTACACGCCTTGTGTAAATTTGATATTAATTCAATACATTGCTTGATTATTTTTTAGCTAGCTATTTGATTCGATCTATTATCATATTGTGTATTAATTGAGGTGTCCTATGTATATAATGTTTGATAAGCATAATTAATTTTATATGCACATTGCTTCCGCTACGCAAACCGTTTTTGCTTTCAAACTTTAATAAATCTTTCAAGCTTTTTTTAATTGGTCAATTTTACTTGGAAGGTACATTCACCCTCTTATAGACCGTTACATTCTCGTATTCTCACCTAACATTTGGTATCATAGCTGGTGTTTGGATAATGTCTAAGCGACCCAAAAGTTTTAGAATATGGGTAACGACGATTCGAAGGGAGCGTATAGTACCAATTTTCAAAGGTGAAAATTATGCTTATTATAAGGACAATATGTACGCACACTTTATGTCTGTAAACAAAATGCTTTGGGTAGCAATCATCGACATACCTTTTATTCCCAAAAATAATGTTGATGATTCTAGTAAACTCCCAAAAGATTGGTCAGATGATGAAACCAAAAAGTCATCCTATGATTTGAAGATGAGAAATATGCTTATCTCCATGTTAAGCGCTAAAGTATATTACCTTATCTCATATCATAAGACTGCACAATCAATGTTGAATGCTCTTCAAGTCCTTTATGAAGGAACTGAAGATGTTAAGGATTCTAAGATCAATAAGTTGTTAGTGGAGTATGAACTTTTTTGTATGGAACCTGTTGAAACCGTAGAGTCCATGCATACTCCTTTTCTCCATTTAATTAATCAACAAGTTAGATGATTTGGAAGATTCATTTTCAAACAAAGATTGTGCTAACAAAATTTTAAGGCCTACGTGAAAGAAGTGGCAACCGAAGGTTACAACCATCAAAGATTCAAATGATCTCAATAATTTGGATATCACAAAACTATTTGGAAAGTTGACCAAACATTAGAATGAACTAAACCGACTCACTACAAGTGAACTAAACCGCTGCGTAGTTGTTGACTTTATTATTAAGAATGTGTAACCCGTGTTACGGGACAGGACAACGAATGTGAATGATGTTTGGATATATGTGGCAGCTTTCTCATTGATGTTACTCTGATAATATGAATTTCTTGCTAATTTTACTCTGATAATATTAAGTGTTTCCCTGAAATTGTTTGTGGGCTAGAAGGGTGTTACATTAGTTGTATCAGAGCAGGTCGGTCTGTCCGACCAAGTTGTCTAATGTCGTCTATCCCTTGGTACGTGACAAGTGTGTGGAACACTGTCGGTACTTGTTTGTTTTCTAATCGTTGGCTCCCGGTGTTGGTTTGAAACAAGTGGGGGAGAAGTTTGCTTCCCGGAGATGTTTTTGGTGTGAGGAGCTGACTCAAGGTGATATTAAGGATAAGAGTACAAGTGTTGTTGGAGTTGTAATGTCGCGAACCGACGAGAGTACAGATTCACGAATTCTTAGTTGCCTATCAAGTTTGAGATTCCTGGAGGGAGAACAAGCCGATATGGTTGATGTTTGCTTCTCGGAGAAGAGAGGGCAATGTGACGAATAGTGATATGCAAGTGGAGTATATCTGGAGTGAGGTCGAATGATTTTCAGAGCTGGGTGGAAAAACAAGGATTGTTGGAAGGGTTTGGAGGCAAGAGAAAGAGGTAGAACTCATGTTCACCAATTTCGGTTTTTATTTCCACATTTATGGAATAACCTTCAGTAAAAGAGGCATAACCTTCTACTCGTAACTCCGATGAAAGCGATTCTGGACTTTTCGGAAAGTTTACAAAATTCCCTACAGTTTGCCTATAAATTTTGTCTTCGGAATGTTTTTGAGCAGAGATAAAGACGCGTTTGAATAGTTGGTTCTGATACTGATTTTGTTTGGTGGAAGTTTGTATACGGTATTTCTTGACCAGTCCCATTGCAAAGACGATAACTTTTTACTCGTAATTCAGATTTGAGCGATTCTTGAAGTTCTGGAATCTACACGAAATTCCCTTCATTTTGGAATATAATTTTGTGTCTGGGAGGTCTGTATTGAAGAAGATAATCGTGTTTGAAGTTGGACAATTCTTGCTGGAAATAGTAAGATCAAGTCAAGTATGAAATGTTTAGTAATAAACAGAAGAATATCGGAGAAGCACATGGAAGTGCGGCATATGATAGTTGAGAATGATTTAAGTATAGAAATCCTTGAGGAATGTTAAATAGTAAAGTGGATTATGTGTTGTTGGCGATATGTGTCAGCATGAGTCGGGAATTTTTGGAAGTTATATCACCAACCAGATGATGAGATGGTATTGTTGAGATTGTGATTGGAATGATGATCAAGTGTGAAATTATACGGATCATCAAAGTTGTGAGGTTAAAAAGGAAGATGAAGGATTGGTTAGGGTCGTCAAAAGTTTGAACTTAGATAAATGTTTCGACTGAAGTGGGTCGATTTGGATTGTACGTGATGTAGTAACGTTTTCGGTATTAGAAGGATATTTAATGATTGTGTTGTGTAACTAACTTGTATAGGAGAATATGTACTGGATTTTGGACTTTTCGTATCATTGACGAGATGGAAAATAAGAAAATTAAGAAAAACATTTGTAAGCCTTAGAGAGATGGTGGAGCAGTATGCTTAGATAGCTTTAAGAAAAAGGTAAAGGACGCTATTGTAGTTGGTTAATGATGATTTATGCCACCATTATGGTTGCCGGCTGTCTATTGACAAATTGAGGAACTGATCACCCTTAATCTCTTGTTGATAGTCGACGGAATCATGTTGGATGGGGTAGACGTGTCTTGCCAACTAGAATAGTATGCGCAGTGAATTGTTTGGGGTTGAGCCAAGTGCTTATGAATTTTTTGAGTTGTCGATGTGGATTCCTATATAGGGAAATGAGGCGGACTTGAGGATGTTAGTATGAGGTTGCGAGTTGATCAGTGAGTAGTTTGGAAACTCACAGTTGTGTTCTGGATAACTTGGGTTTTGGTTTGTGGTGGATCGAGAATTCGACTGACATGAGACTTAAAGGACTGTAGAGATAAACCAAGTAGGAAGTAAATGGTAATGTAAGACTATGATTTGACCAAGGATGTCGGACCGAGAAGGGTAGTGGCCGGTATGCCTTAAAGTGTATATATGGAAATATGAATGGTATTTTCCATACTTGTTTGGATGAGTTATAACTGGTGTTCGTTGTGGATATTCTGATGTTTTATAAAATCAGAAGAAGAGCGCGTAGAGTATTTGAGAGTTGAGTTGCAAGTATTGAAAGAAGTGAAGCTATATGCTGATTTAGTAAGGTGTGAATTATGATTTGTAAAGATGAAGTTGAGTGGTTGTGTTAATTCGGATGAGGGATTTAGGAGAATTGTGCTAGTATGAGTAGGACTTGAGGAATTAGTTTGTTTGATTGGTTTGGTTAATATGCCATGTTAAGTGTAGGTTATTGAGGCTAAATCTATGGCTATTGGGTGTTAAGATCTGTTTGGAAGATGATTTTTTTTCTTGTTGAGATTAATTGGACACATGTATCCTTATGCTGTGGTGAGGTTGTTATGCGTTGAGATGAATTTTGATGATGTGTTAATACAAGGTGGCAAAGTTGTAGCTAATGTTGACGATAATTAGGAATTCTTGAAAGTATCTATCCTATTCAAGATTTGGAATTGGCTGCAGTTGTAGTTGTGTTGGATATTCGGAAGTATTGTTTACGGATCTAAGTTCGAAGTATTCAGTAATCACAAGAGTATAGAATGCCTGTTTGGATGGAATTTCCGATGAGTTAAGTCGAAAGGTCTTTTCTTATGTCTGCTTTGATGGTCGAAAATTGATGTAAACTTGGTAGATTAGATAGTTGCGAGTACTCAGAGTGCGCAGCGAAAGCGTGGGTAGCGCAGTTGGTTCTTATGCGAGTATCAACAATGTTGGTAGTTGGTTACGTTGAAATTATGCTTTGGGCTTTTGTGTTCTTACCTTTGTTGTTGCCTCGTTACCTATGGTGATGGTTCGAGTGCGAGTAGCTAATTCCTATGATAGGGAGTTAGGGGAGGGTTGCCTATGGCGATGGTAACGATCGTGTTGTATTCTGGTTCATAGTGAACCTGTATGTTCCTAACCTGATTATTCCCGGTGTTTTGAGTTGGTCGTCGAGTACATCGCGTGAGCATTTCATCGTGTTGTCGTTGGCATTGATAAGGTGTATTGTCGTATTGCGTTATTTGTGGTATTGCCACACGCGGCATGAGAGTTGATTAGTCGGAGGTGATAACGTATTTGGAGTGGTCTGCATCGAGTAAATTTTCGAGGACGGAAATTCTTAAAGTAGGGGAGAGTTGTAACACCCCAAAAATCTAAATTAATCACTTATTTATTTATTTAATTAATTTAGAAGGAATTAAGATGTTTTTGGTAATTTAGAGAATTATGGATTAAAAGAGTATTTTTAAATAATTTTAATAGAGTGAATAATCATGTATTATTTAGATTATTATTTATTATTTAAAAATATTAAGAAAAGGGCAAGATGGTCATAAAGGAAAAAGGAGTAAGGGTGGAGTTGGAAGTTCATAAACTGGGATAATGTAACTAAAGAAGAAAGATCGATCAATTTTCTAACTGATCGTATTTTTGTGAAGAACGCTGAAGAAGAGAAGAGGAGGAGAAAACCTAGGGTTTTGAAGGATTGCTAGGAGAATCTTGGAGAAAGAAGGAAAAAGCTTCGGATTACTCTAAGGTATGGGGAGTTTTCACGGTTTATTATAATTTTATAGGAATTGGTTTATGAATAGATTAGGTTTTGTGGAATTCTTGAATCAAGGTGGTGTTTGATGATATAGATTGTGTTAGGAGTGAGTGTTGTGATTTGAATGAGTGAAACAAATGGGTGTAATTGATGTATGTGCATTGTGTGAGTCTTTTGATCAAATTTTGTATTGGACAAAACTGAATTTTGGGGTATTCTGAGTCGAAAACGCAGCAGAAATGATTTTTTTGAAAATGGGGTTTTGTCGTACTCTGACACGGGCTGTGTCACACAACACGGGCACCCGTGTCAGCTTGCTGGTTGGAGGAAAAATAAAATTTTGTTACCGAGCTTCTGACACGGGCCGTGTCACGGGACACGGGTGGCAGTGTCAGGCCTCTGTTTCTGCTGAAAATTTTCTGTTTTGGGATTTCGTGCAGGCCTTCTGGCACGGGCCGTGTCACAGGACACGAGCGGCCGTGTCAGGCAATTGTTTTTGCCGTTTTGATGTTTTCTCTTGCGGATTTTTGTTGTCTTGTTGTTTTGCTGCGGTATGGATGATTAAACCTGATTGTATGGTGATTACTTGTTGAGTATGAAATGAATGATGCACACGTTGATAATTGATGAATTGAGGAGAATTAGCATCATTGCATTTCATAGCATTTTTAAGTTGGGGCTTCGGCCTATTGGTAGCGTTAATCCCATTGTGCAGATTGAAGTGATACGTCGATTACGTTGTGCTCCTTTTGGAGGGTTGATGGCCAAGTGTCCATCCACGTTGAATTGGTACCACATGCATGTTTCCGATGAAGTTGTATTTCATTCTAAGTGGCATTGCATGTGTATGAGTTGATTGTCGAATAATATGTATGTTTTATTGTGGATATCATGGTGTTGTTGTTGATTGAACTATGATGTTGTTGTTGATTATATCATGATGTTGCTATTGATTATACTATGATGTTGATGTTGAGTGTATCATGATGTTGTTGTTGATTATGTCATGATGTTGTTGTTGATTATACTATGATGTTGTTGTTGACTATGCTATGAGGTTGATGTTGATTATGCTATGATGTTGTGGTTGATTATGCTATGATGTTATTGATTGATTATGATATGATGCTGTTGTTGGCTATGCTATGATGTTGTTGTTGCCTTCCTGTTCATTTTCCCATGTACTTATATTACTATAATGAATTGTGATTTCTCACCCTGCTTGCTTGGAAATGTTGCCTCTTATGTGGGTAACTTGCAGATAACCAAGAGTAGATTCGCGACGATGGAAGATGTAGCTTTGGAGTGTGTCTTTATCGCTATTTAGTTTAGAGGTGTCCTGCTCTGTGTCATGTAACATCGGGTTGGGATTTGTTGTGAACCTCGCGTTCTTTTGTTTTATGTTGAATTTTTACATTGTTGGCGATGATTTGATTTGGATACATTTCGTATGAAGTATTTTATTGAAATGACATAAAAAGTTGATTTCCGCTGCGTAGTTGTTGACTTTATTATTAAGAATGTGTAACCCGTGTTACGGGACAGGACAACAAATGTGAATAATGTTTGGATATATGTGGCAGCTTTCTCATTGATGTTACTCTGATAATATAAATTTCTTGCTAATTTTACTCTGATAATATTAAGTGTTTCCCTGAAATTGTTTGTGGGGTAGAAGGGTGTTACATTAGTGGTATCAGAGCAGGTCGGTCTGTCCGGTCAAGTTGTCTAATGTCGTCTATCCCTTGGTACGCGACATGTGTGTGGAACACTGTCGGTACTTGTTTGTTTTCTAACCGTTGGCTCCTGGTGTTGGTTTGAAACAAGTAGGGGAGAAGTTTGCTTCCCGGAGATGTTTCTGGTGTGAGGAGCTGACTCAAGGTGATATTAAGGATAAGAGTACAAGTGTTGTTGGAGTTGTAATGTCGCGAACCGACGAGAGTACAGATTCACAAATTCTTAGTTGCCTGTCTAGTTTGAGATTCCTGGAGGGAGAACAAGCCGATATGGTTGATGTTTGCTTCTCGGAGAAGAGAGGGCAATGTGACGAATAGTGATATGCAAGTGGAGTATATCTGGAGTGAGGTCGCATGATTTTCAGAGCTGGGTGGAAAAATAAGGATTGTTGGAAGGGTTTGGAAGCAAGAGAAAGAGGTAGAACTCATGTTCACCAATTTCGGTTTTTATTTCCACATTTATGGAACACCTTCAGTAAAAGAGGCATAACCTTCTACTCATAACTCCGATGAAAGCAATTCTGGACTTTTCGGAAAGTTTACGAAATTCCCTACAGTTTGCCTATAAATTTTGTCTTCGGAATGTTTTTGAGCAGAGAGAAAGACGCGTTTGAATAGTTGGTTCTGATACTGATTTTGTTTGGTGGAAGTTTGTATACGGGATTTCTTGACCAGTCTCATTGCAAAGACGATAACTTTTTACTCGTAATTCAGATTTGAGCGATTCTTGAAGTTCTGGAATCTACACGAAATTCCCTTCATTTTGGAATATAATTTTGTGTCTGGGAGGTCAGTATTGAAGAAGATAATCGTGTTTGAAGTTGGACAATTCTTGCTGGAAATAGTAAGATCAAGTCAAGTATGAAATGTTTAGTAATAAACAAAAGAATATCGGAGAAGCACATGGAACTGCGGCATATGATAGTTGAGAATGATTTAAGTATAGAAATCCTTGAGGAATGTTAAATAGTAAAGTGGATTGTGTGTTGTTGGCGAGATGTGTCGGCATGAATCAGGAATTTTTGGAAGTTATATCACCAACCAGATGATGAGATGGTATTGTTGAGATTGTGATTGGAATGATGATCAAGTGTGAAATTATACGGATCATCAAAGTTGTGAGGTTAAAAAGGAAGATGAATGATTGGTTAGGGTCGTCAAAAGTTTGAACTTAGATAAATGTTTCGACTGAAGTGGGTCGATTTGGATTGTACGTGATGTAGTAACGTTTTCGGTATTAGAAGGATATTTAATGATTGTGTTGTACAACTAACTTGTATAGGAGAATATGTACTGGATTTGGACTTTTCGTATCATTGACGAGATGGAAAATAAGAAAATTAAGAAAAACGTTAGTAAGCCTTAGAGAGATGGTGGAGCAGTATGCTTAGATAACTTTAAGAAAAAGGTAAAGGACGCTATTGTAGTTGGGTAATGATGATTTATGCCACCATTATGGTTGCCGGCTATCTATTGACAAATTGAGGAACTGATCACCCTTAATCTCTTGTTGATAGTCGACGGAATCATGTTGGATGGGGTAGACGTGTCTTGCCAACTAGAATAGTATGCGCAGTGAATTGTTTGGGGTTGAGCCAAGTGCTTATGAATTGTTTGAGTTGTCGATGCAGATTCCTATATAGGGAAGTGAGGCGGACTTGAGGATGTTAGTATGAGGTTGCGAGTTGATCAGTGAGTAGTTTGGAAACTCACAGTTGTGTTCTGGATAACTTAGGTTTTGGTTTGTGGTGGATCGAGAATTCGACTGACATGAGACTTGAAGGATTGTAGAGATAAACCAAGTAGGAAGTAAATGGTAATGTAAGACTATGATTTGACCAAGGATGTCGGATCGAGAAGGGTAGTGGCCGGTATGCCTTAAAGTGTATATATGGAAATATGAATGGTATTTTCCATACTTGTTTGGATGAGTTATAACTGGTGTTCGTTGTGGATATTCTGATGTTTTATAAAATCAGAAGAAGAGCGCGTAGAGTATTTGAGAGTTGAGTTGCAAGTATTGAAAGAAGTGAAGCTATATGCTGAGTTAGCAAGGTGTGAATTATGATTTGTAAAGATGAAGTTGAGTGGTTGTGTTAATTCGGATGAGGGATTTTGGAGAATTGTGCTAGTATGAGTAGGACTTGAGGAATTAGTTTGTTTGATTGGTTTGGTTAATATGCCATGTTAAGTGTAGGTTATTGAGGCTAAATCTATGGCTATTGGGTGTTAAGCTCTGTTTGGAAGATGATTTTTTTTCTTGTTGAGATTAATTGGACACATGTATCCTTATGCTGTGGTGAGGTTGTTATGTGTTGAGATGAATTTTGATGATGTGTTAATACAAGGTGGCGAAGTTGTAGCTTATGTTGACGATAATTAGGAATTCTTGAAAGTATCTATCCTATTCAAGATTTGGAATTGGCTGTAGTTGTAGTTGTGTTGGATATTCGGAGGTATTATTTACGGATCTAAGTTCGAAGTATTCAGTAATCACAAGAGTATAGAATGCCTGTTTGGATGGAATTTTCGATGAGTTAAGTTGAAAGGTCTTTTCTTATGTCTGCTTTGATGGTCGGAAGTCGATGTAAACTTGGTAGATTAGATAGTTGCGAGTACTCAGAGTGCACAACGAAAGCGTGGGTAGCGCAGTTGGTTCTTATGTGAGTATCAACAATGTCGGTAGTTGGTTACGTTGAAATTATGCTTTGGGCCTTTGTGTTCTTACCTTTGTTGTTGCCTCGTTACCTATGGTGATGGTTCGAGTGCGAGTAGCTAATTCCTATGATGGGGAGTTAGGGGAGGGTTGCCTATGGCGATGGTAACGATCGTGTTGTATTCTGGTTCATAGTGAACCTGTATGTTCCTAACCTGATTATTCCCGGTGTTTTGAGTTGGTCGTCGAGTACATCGCGTGAGCATTTCATCTTGTTGTCGTTGGCATTGATAAGGTGTATTGTCGTATTGCGTTATTCGTGGTATTGCCACACGCGGCATGAGAGTTGATTAGTCGGAGGTGATAACGTATCTGGAGTGGTCTGCATCGAGTAAATTTTCGAGGACGAAAATTCTTAAAGTAGGGGAGAGTTGTAACACCCCAAAAACCTAAATTAATCATTTATTTATTTATTTAATTAATTTAGAAGGAATTAAGAGTTTTTGGTAATTTGGAGAATTATGGATTAAAAGAGTATTTTTAAATAATTTTAATAGAGTGAATAATCATGTATTATTTAGATTATTATTTATTATTTAAAAATATTAAGAAAATGGCAAGATGGTCATAAAGGAAAAGGAGTAAGGGTGGAGTTGGAAGTTCATAAACTGGGATAATGTAACTAAAGAAGAAAGATCGATCAATTTTCTAACTGATCGTATTTTTGTGAAGAACGCTAAAGAAGAGAAGAGGAGGAGAAAACCTAGGGTTTTGAAGGATTGCTAGGAGAATCTTGGAGAAAGAAGGAAAAAGCTTCGGATTACTCTAAGGTATGGGGAGTTTTCACGGTTTATTATAATTTTATAGGAATTGGTTTATGAATAGATTAGGTTTTGTGGAATTCTTGAATCAAGGTGGTGTTTGATGATATAGATTATGTTACGAGTGAGTGTTGTGATGTAAATGAGTGAAATAAATGGGTGTAATTGATGTATGTGCATTGTGTGAGTCTTTTGATCAAATTTTGTATTGGACAAAACTGAATTTTGGGGTATTCTGAGTCGAAAACGCAGCAGAAAAATGATTTTTTTGAAAATGGGGTTTTGTCGTACTCTGACACGGGCCGTGTCAGCTTGCTGGTTGGAGGAAAAATAATTTTTTTTTACAGAGCTTCTGACACGGGCGGTGTCACGGGACACGGGCGGCCGTGTCAGGCCTCTGTTTCTGCTGAAAATTTTCTGTTTTGGGTTTTCGTGCAGGCCTTCTAGCACGGGCCGTGTCACAGGACACGGGCGGCCGTGTCAGGCAACTGTTTTTTCCGTTTTTGCCGTTTTGATGTTTTCTCTTGCGGATTTTTGTTGTCTTGTTGTTTTGCTACAGTATAGATGATAAAACCTGATTGTATGGTGATTACTTGTTGAGTATGAAATGAATGATGCACACGTTGATAATTGATGAATTGAGGAGAATTTGCATCATTGCATTTCATAGGATTTTTATGTTGGGGCTTCGGCCTATTGGTAGCTTCAATCCCATTGTGCGGATTGAAGTGATACGTTGATTACGTTGTGCTCCTTTTGGAGGGTTGATGGACAAGTGTCCATCCACGTTGAATTGGTACCACATGCATGTTTCCGATGAAGTTGCATTTCATTCTAAGTGGCATTGCATGTGTATGAGTTGATTGTCGAATAATATGTATGTTTTATTGTGGATATCATGGTGTTGTTGTTGATTGAACTATGATGTTGTTGTTGATTATATCATGATGTTGCTGTTGATTATACTATGATGTTGATGTTGAGTGTATCATGATGTTGTTGTTGATTATGTCATGATGTTGTTGTTGATTATACTATGATGTTGTTGTTGACTATGCTATGAGGTTGATGTTGATTATGCTATGATGTTATGGTTGATTATGCTATGATGTTGTTGATTGATTATGATATGATGCTGTTGTTGGCTATGCTATGATGTTGCTGTTGCCTTCCTATTCATTTTTCCATGTACTTATATTACTATATTGAATTGTGATTTCTCACCCTGTCTGCTTGGAAATGTTGCCTCTTATGTGGGTAACTTGCAGATAACCAAGAGTAGATTCGCGACGATGGAGGATGTAGCTTTGGAGTGTGTCTTTATCGCTATTTAGTTTAGAGGTGTCCTGCTCTGTGTCATGTAACATCGGGTTGGGATTTGTTGTGAACCTCGCGTTCTTTTGTTTTATGTTGAATTTTTACATTGTTGGCGATGATTTGATTTGGATACATTTCGTATGAAGTATTTTATTGAAATGACATAAAAAGTTGATTTCCGCTGCGTAGTTGTTGACTTTATTATTAAGAATGTGTAACCCGTGTTACGGTACAGGACAACGAATGTGAATGATGTTTGTATATATGTGGCACCTTTCTCATTGATGTTACTCTGATAATATGAATTTCTTGCTAATTTTACTCTGATAATATTAAGTGTTTCCCTGAAATTGTTTGTGGGGTAGAAGGGTGTTACAACTACTAAGACTTCCACGACTCATTAACGTCTGACAAGCCTTGGGGACAAATGTTCTAAGACGACTAAAGACCCAAAGAGCTGAGGTCCAAATCCATGCCAATCCACTCAAAATGACCCAAGGTATAAATTCATATCACGCGAAATGCGATGTACACTTTTTGATCTCCACTTTTTACTACACTCACCTTGAATTCTACACCGACTTAGGCATTTGAGTGATAACCTTGCTAGTTGTTCCAACTGCAGTAAAGCGGCAAGAAGCAAAAATTTAGTTTTGGAAGAATTCCCTCCGGGATTTATATCGTCTCCGCAGGGATCGGTGCGAGGGAAAGAATGTCGTTCAACGGTCTCTACGTTTCTAAGCTTGTTGTGAAAATTTTGGTTAAAAGATCAAAGGTACCATAAATAAAGGCAAAAAATATAAAGGTGGTAAATATAAAGTAAAGACTTAAAATAAATGGAGCCTTGTTGGGAATGAATCTCATCAATTGATAACACATGCATTCTTCTAACCAGTTAAACACAAATTAATCATTCGTCTAATACCCTCACGTATCACCCACAACAGAGGTTATGTCTAACGCAACATCGAGAGAACAACCATATTGTCTCATTGGTGATGTCTCACGCAACTGAACAACACAAAGCATTAAAAACTGATACTCAAGCAAATGTTAAGCCTAAATCTATGTCTAGAGTCTAGAATCTAACAGATATTCATTCTAGATCCAGATCTGAAGAGTATATTTCTATAGCGGTTCAAATCAAAGACAAACATGTAAACAAAGATAACATCTATATCAGATCCATGATTGATTCATATAAAACGCCATGATCAGAATACGTACATATGCTTAACCCCTTTACATGCATTCAACTAATTTGCCAAATGTAAGTGAACATAGTTCTTCATCTCTATTATCAAGAATCCTCACAATACCATTCGCTTAAAAAACGTTATCGTGGTCTTTACCGTATTGATCATACTCATGCTACTAATCAACACAATAAAATAAAAGTGATACTAGTGAATATCAACTTACAAGACTATGTCAAAAGTTTGCTCATTGATAGATGAATATCTTAGATCTAAGATTTGAAAAGGTTTTGTCAAGACCCACAAATACGAAATCAAAGACAACATCAATATAGAATCAAAACTAGTTCACAAAACATAAATTAGATGAAATACACAAGGTACCAAAGATTACATCCAAACCCAACAAGAAATCGAAGCTCTTACCTTGTCCCTCTTAGGGTTTATGTTTCTCTCTCTAGAATATGCTTGGAATGAAGAGAGATAAAGTTCTATTCTGAAAATTATATGTTATGTTCTAAAAAGCAAGAAAAAGTACATATATAGTAAAACAAAAATCTGTCTTGTTCGCCTAGCGAACACCTTCTTCGCACAACGAAGTCCACTTTCAGGCACTTAAAGTGCCTCTGGAACAGTTAAATCGCCCTTGGAAAATATATGAGTCCGCTGTGCGAACACTTCTTCGCACAGCGAACCTCTTCGCTACAGATTCGCCCAGCAAACTTATGGTCCTTTTCCTACTGTCTCAAATCTGGGATGATTCGCTGGGGCTTCTCCAGGACCTTGCACAGCGAGCATTCCCTTTCACCTCGCTGGTGTTCGCACAACGAACATGCTGATTCCTCTTCATTTCTTTGGCTTCCTTGTCCAATCATTTGTGTCTTAATCATTGATGTTTTATGCCTATATCCCGCACAATAACACAAAAACTAATTGAAGAATCTCATAAGAACAAGAACTAAATCCAATAAAACATGAGAAATGAGTTGAAAAATACTAAGAAAGATGGTTCAATTTAAGTCAAAATTTGCACTTAATAGTGGCACACCCCTGCGTCGTCGTTTTGGAGATCAACACTACCAGTTTAGAATTTCTCATCATTAACTTACATCTAATTCATGTCCCTGAACAAAATATCATTTTAATAGCGTGAATTAAATTTAATAATTTTATGTATTTTTTAACTATATGATAAAAATAATTACTTAATATATTTATATAATTTAAAAATTATATTAAAAAGCTAGTACTATTTTAAAAACTTAATTTAAAATTATTTATTAAAAATATTTATTTTTATTCGCGTGGAACTGTAGTAGACCTTAATCAAATTTATATGACCAGATAAGATATTAAAATCAAAATTATACATATTTTTTAAGATTAAAATTAAAACTATTTCTATTTAATAATAATTTCTTTTTTATTAGAAATGATATTTATGAAATTTTAAAAAGAATGATTAGTAATAAAAGTAAGACTCAAAAACTGAGTGCAGTAGGTGTCAAACCATTGACTTCTAAATCCTTAGAAAATTACTTTACCGCAGTACTACTAGACAAACATATAAAATGCTTTCTCTGAAATATATTTTAACAAATTTATTTGGAGATCTGATTTATAATAAAAAAGTGATACCGAATGTGAAATAGATATTCTAAATTATAAAGAAAAATTACTGATATATCTAATGCCTTTCTGTTTTGATAAAAATGTATTGTGCAAACTCACCCATAGTTTCTCTTGGGTCAATGTAATATTTCAGCAGTGGTAGAGTGATGTAGGCTCCTTTAAATGTTCTAAGAATAAGATCATTCATCTTTTTACCGATCATTCATCTCATGAGCAGAGAGTCAACAGACAATTACTATTTGTACTCCAATAAGACTTTTATAAGTGGGAATAAAGTCAAAACAACATGTTTAGTTGATTCAATTAATTATCTGCCAAGATTGGTTTAGAATATGTATGTGGTGCTTTGGATGGATAGCATATTTATTCTGCATGGAGAGAGTTGCATGCTATGAATAACGGACACCTCAAATAGGATATCGACACCGACACGGCAATATCGATAAAAATTTAAAAAATAAATAAATTAAAGGTAATTACAAGTGTCGGTGAAGGTGTCGGCACCCGACACGGACACGGACACGCCATTTTTCAGAAGTGTCGGTGCTTCATAGGTTGCATGCATCTCCAAAGCACGCTTGATATATGATATGATGCCGTTTATCGCAAACTGACACGTTTTGCGTACCAGAATGTCAACGCTCTAATATCATTTTTGTTAAGTCATATTGAAATCCGTGGGCAGTCACAGAATTAAGTAAATTAGAGAGATCCTTTCCTTCTTAACACATGCATGAATGAAATGCAAACATTATATGTTCTCCACCGAATCTTAATTAGTAGCTTACGATGCATGGATGGATTTTAAAGAGAGATCCTTAAAGCAATAGGTTCATAGATGATGGAATAGTTAATGATTTATGCTCTTTCATTTAGATTACTAGAGTAAAATAATTTGATAGGGTATAAAATATATTTTTAAATTTGATACTATATAAAATGTATTTATATATGTATTTAAATTTAAAATTAGCTATTAATTTTAAAATGAATAATGATTATATAAATTCAATTGTATTAAAATATAAAGAACAAAAGGGATTTATGAGATGAAAAAAAAAATTTAATATTTAAAAATAAAGATTTTATCTTTCAAATAAAGGTAATCATTGATTAAAATAAAATAAATATTGCGTTTATAGTGATCCGTGAAATAAGAAGTTTATTTGATACAATATAAAATGTATTTATATACATATGTAAAATTGACATTAGTTATTTATTTGTAAAATGAAAAATAATTATACAATCTCAATTGTATTAAATAATCATGCAAAAATAAAAAAATGACTCCGGAGATAAAGAAAGACAAAAAAGAAAATTTTAATACAATAATGACCCGTGAGATAAAAAAATTATTTGATATGATATAAATGTATTTAGATAAAATGCAAAATTTAAATTAATTTATTTAATTGTAAAATGAACAATAATCATATAAATTTAATTGTATTAAATAATTATATAATAAAAAAGGAATCGCGAGATGGAGAAAGAAAAAAATTAATATTTAAAAATAAGGATTTTGTCTTTCAAATTAAGACAATGATTGATTAAAATAAAATAGATATTGTGTTGATAGTAACCCATGAGATAAATATATACGGTTATTTTATTAAAATAAAAAAAAATAGATTATTAATATTTTTAGTGATAATAAATAAATAGAGAAAAAAATTAAAATGAAAGTGAGAAATTGTGGAAAACATAAATGTGAGAGAGATTTGAAATTTGAATGAAGAGAGAGAATGAGCGCGTATAATATTTAATTGTGATTTAGTTGATGGAGGTTAATAAATGAATACCACTTGTCATGATATAATAGGAGATGAGAATGAAAAAAAGTAAACATTAGTTGATTACTAAAATACCCTTTTGATAGTGTAAATAATTTGTGATGAAAGGGTAATTTTGAAAGTTTATGCAATTCAATTGTTATAGATAAATAACAGATTACTACTTTTTTTAATCAAGTGTGTTATTTTTTCCCTGGAGAAATAGGGAACTAAATAGAATTCAACATTGATGTTTGAATCATCATTGTAATTGAGAAACTTAAACATTCCCTAAAAAATAAATAATTAAAATCGCTATTCCAATTTTAACTTTAGGCTTTCAATTTCAATTCTGTTTATTCTTGTTTTGAAAGAATTGATTGTCTCTGATAGTCTCTCATGTCTGATCGACTCAGTTGAGTATCGTGGGTCTTCAGATTTCATTTTTCAAATGGATCTCATTCACATCCCCTTTTAGATAAGAGCTTTACCTTATTCTAGTTAGTAAACTTGAAAAAATTCTTGCTATATTAATGTGTGAGAAATGAGGCTTAATGTCGCAATGAGCTCGTTCTCGAGATATCTCAGATCATTTATCTATTATTTTTGGCTATGCTAATCAACTGAAAGGTTCTAAGCCGTTCAAATTTAATTGTTAAGTATTAACAAGTGTGAGTATTGTGGATAATAGTCCCATATTGGATAGGAATGTGGTGACTTGAGCATTTATAAGTGGGAGAACCCACACACCTATTACCTTAAGGTTTTGGGTGAGTATGTGGTGTGCCTCTCACAAAGATGTTGCTCTAAAAATAGAAATTCCACAATGTTCAATGCTCCCTAGTGAAAATCTTCCCCTAACAGTGGTATCACGAGCCTTTGGTTCGAGTGAAGGACCGGCTTACTTGTATCGAAAGTACTCCCCACAGGTTGTGGTTAGGAGGTGTCTCGTTGAAGAGTGCCAACGACGGTACAAGGGTGCAGTTTCACAGTTGAAGCTTCCGCTTAAGGGGGAGCATTGTGGATAAACTCACACATGAGGGGGAGTGTTAAGTATTAACAAGTGTGAGTATTATGGATAATAGTCCCACATTGGATAGGAATGTGGTGACTTGAGCATTTATAAGTGGGAGAATCCACACACCTATTACCTTAAGGTTTTGGGTGAGTATGTGATGTGTCTCTCACAAAGATGCTGCTCTAGAAAAAGAAATCCCACAATGTTCAATGCTCCCTAGTGAAATCTTCCCCTAACAGTGGTAACAGATGTTAGAATTAACCCAAAACCTATGGGAATTCCGACCCTATCTTGATAAACAAGAAGGGTTCTTAGCACAACAATACCAAAGAAAAGAAGAAAATAGATAAAGAAAGGAAATTAGGATTCTAAGAGAATTTGGAGAAGAAGGTTGTTACCCAAAAACTGTGGGATTTTTCTCTTTCTATTCACTTGCAACTGCAAATCGTGAATTACAATCTGTTGTTATTATACAAAAATAAGGGTTACTCCCTATTTATAGATTTTGGTTTACTTGTTCTCCAAGACAAAGCCCAAAACTATAAAAGCCTAAAATACCTATTTTGGAACTGTATCAAATCAAATCTAAATTAAATCTGTGTGAAACAACTGTTTCGAAACACCCTTGCTTCGACACTTCGACACTTCGATACAAGGAATTAAAATTTAACACACCACCTAATTCATTGTGTCTAAGCTGTCTACATTCATCATGGCTCTTAGTCTTCTGAAAACTTCGACCTGTACTCCCTTCGTCATGATATCTGCAATCAGATTCTCAGTTCTGCAGTGTTCTAAGTTCATCTTCCCTTCTGCTACCTGCTCTCGAAGATAATGGAACCTCATTTCTATGTACTTGCTTCGACCGTGTGCTATTAGATTCTTCCCTTCTGCTACCCCACTAACTTGCATTCTTTCCCTTCATCAGCTGCAGGAAACAAAATGCCGTAGTCGAGAGTTCCATTCAGATACCTCAGTATCCTCTTCGTTGCTGCTAGGTGTGATACCTTTGGTTTCTGCATGAATCTGCTTACCATACCCACACTGTATGCTAAGTCAGGCCTTGTGTGACAAAGGTATCTAAATGACCCAATAAGTCTTATGTATTGGGTTGGATCGACATCATCTTCATCTGAGTCCTTCGACAGTTGCAGTCTAGTCCCAGCTGGAGTCGAAGTTGGGTTGCAATCTTGCATCTCAAATCTCTTGAGTATTTCTGTAATACCCCATAATTTTGTGAACGTTTTGGATAATTTTATTATGATCAACTGGGTTCTGGTGTACTCTGAGCAATTATTGGATAAAATAATTAGAGTAAACTGACCAACTCGGAATTGATTAGATTAATATTATTTAACTTGGAGTTTTATTAAATTGGTGCATTTGAGATAATTTGGACAATTAGTAGTATTACCAGTTAATGTTTTTTTTCTATATCTTTTCCTTTCCACTATTTGCCAAAGATAGTAACTTTGGAGAGAGAAATTGAAGAGAAGGAAAAAGGAAGGAAAAGGAGAGGAAAAATTCTCAAGAGCTCTAGGACTTGAATCATCAACCCATCTTCATCTTTTCATCTCAGCTTCATCATCCTCATCTTGTAATCCAGGTGGATTCTAGTTAAATGCTTTAGAGTAGAGTTTTATTGAGTTTAGAGATAGTTTTGATATTGTGAGAAATGAGAAATTTTGCACTAAAATCATGTTTTAATGTTCCTTATGATTGATACATGTTAGATATGTGTTGTTGTATATCTAATTGGTATTTTTCTGGTGTTTAGAAGTGATTTGGAGGGGAAAATGGATCAATTTCGCAGAAAATTTTATGCAGGAAAAATTTTGGTTTCCCACTGCCCATACGCGTATCACTCAAGGCAATACGCGTATTGGTTAAGACAATACGCGTATGGCCATGAAGAAATGTGGGCAATACGCGTATGGAGTTCCATTTTCTCGGCCATCTGCCCATTTGCGTATTGGTATGCGTAAGGTTTTGGGCAATACGCGTATGAGGTAGGGTAGTACGCGTATTGGAGTTTTAAATGGAATTTTTAAGGGAAAACAACCTCTTCCCATACGCGTATCACTTTGGGCAATATGCGTATGGCTGGGCGAGCCAGCTGGGCAATACGTGTATGGCACAAGGCAATACGCGTACGGCCAGTGGGAGTGCAGAATTGTGTTTTTCGCGATACCTTTTCTCGTTATTTTTCATAACTCGTGTTCGGATTATCCGTTTTTAACATTCTTGATATCGTTGGAAAGCTAATAGAATGTAATTTCTTATTAAAATGGTTTTGAGATTGTTGGCCGATTTAATTATGTCGGGAATTTGGAATAGTGTCATTTTGTCGACTTTTATCGTTTAATGGTGTGTAATTGTGGTTGAATATGCATGTTAAAATATGAAACAGGTAGAGTGAGGAAACCTTAGTACAATAGAATGACTTAGAGAATCGTGCGACAATGCTTACATCGATACTAGAAGAGTATCTTTGTTAAGTAGTTGTTAGTGGAGGATCGAATTCCTCCAGTTTGTTGTGTGTGTCTTAGTAAATACCGTGACCCGTGCTGAAGTGCTCCTGGTGTGGGCTGGGCGGGGAGAAGTTACTAAGTGGTTGGTACCATGACCCGTGCTGAAGTGCTCCTTGTGTGGGCTGGGCCGGGAGAAGTACTAACTGTAGATAACCATGACACGCGTTGTATTTGCCTTGTATGGCTGGCCGGGGAGAAGTTATCTACATTAAGAATCTGTGACCCGCGTTGTATTTGCCTTGTATGGCTGGTCGGGGAGAAGATTCTTAACTTGTATGTCGTTTTGTGTTTTGCACGATTGTTTCTCTAGTCAGAATGTTTGAACTCAAAGTCTAGTTCCTTTTCCCCCGACTTGAGTTGGGTGTTGGCTAGAACCTTGTAAAGCCGAGAGAATCCATAAGATAGAGAACTCACTGAGATTTGATGTATCTCACCCCACTATTGTTGTTTACATCACAGGTTCTGCAGGTTCGGCGAAGGGTAAGGACAAGGTTGTTTGACTTTCCTTACGGGTCGTAGCTTTTGTGTGGCAAGGCTTCCGTTGTGAAGATTTTTGAGATCATTATCTGATCTAGTTCTTAGTATTTGTCTTTGGAACATCTTGTAGATATACTATGCCGTAGTTTTTTTGTATTTAGGCGTTTTGGGCATGTATATGTATAATGTGTTTACTAGGAACTTATTGTATATTTCAGTACCAAAGGTGGAATTCATGTATATTATATGCTTTGATGTATGTATTTATATATGGGCGTTACAGTTGGTATCAGAGCAGGTCGTATCCTCGACCTAGCCATGAAATAGAATAAGTTTTCTTTCCATTTCATATGCGTGGTGTCGGCTTTGGTCTTATGTGTTATATTTATGGTATTGAGCCTGATCAACTTAATCCTATCTGTATGGCATCCAGGAACATGGCTGATAGGCGCATAAACAACCGTGGTAAGCCTCAAACTACTCCAGCTGGGACAAATCCGTCGGTCGACGATGGGAATGCTCCTCTGTATCAGTTTATGCAACAGATGCAACAACAACATAATCAATTTATGCAGCAAATGGTTCAACAATTTAATGAGGGTCTGCATCCTCAGGTGGTTGTTCCAGAAGTGGTAGGTGGGTCTTTCTGGGATTTCTCCCGCATGAATCCTTCAGAGTTTCATGGCGGATTAGATCCTGTAAAGGCTCACAAATGGATTTCAGGTATGGAAAGGATTTTCTTGATAGTGCCTTGTACCGAGGAGAATAAAGTGGTTTTGGCTTCGCATTCCTTGAAGGGTCCTGCCATGAGATGGTGGGAGAGTGCGTCGGCCCTTATGACTATTCAGGGTGTGCCCAAGGTCTGGGAACAATTCAAGGTAACTTTTATGGAGAAATATTTTTCTAGCTCCTTGCGGACTCAGAAAGAGTTTGAATTTCAACAGTTAAGACAGGGTAATATGTCTGTGGCCAGTTATGCTGAAAAGTTTGAGAATATGGCTGCTTATTCTAGGCAGGATATGTATGCTCCGGATGAACGGTGGAAAATATATCAGTTTCTTTTTGGACTAAAAGCGGAAATATGTCATAGTGTCTCTCAGAGGGAATTTACTACTTATGCAGAAGTTCTAAGACAATGTTATGTGGCGGAGCATAGTTTGATGAAAGTGCAAGCTGAAAGTGTTGCAAGTAGGGTAAGTCAGGGTGATCGTGGAAGAGCAAGTCAACAGTTTGGGCCAAGATCACCAGCTTTCAAAGGAAAGCAAGTTGCTAGACTTAATACTATTCCTCTGTGTAAAGTGTGCAACAAACGTCATTTTGGGAAGTGTACCGATGGGAATTTTAGGTGTTATAATTGTAATGGTTTGGGTCATATGGCTAGAGATTGTACTCAGAATAAAAGCCAAGGGCAAGGACGGAATACCGGGAGGGTTTATACCTTAGATACAAGGAAGACAAAGAATGATAACTCCTTGATTACGGGTACGTGTTTCGTAAATGGACATCCTTGTTTTGTTTTATTTGATTGTGGGGCAACGCATTATTTTGTGTCAACACGATGTGTGAAGCAAATTGGGTTGCAAGCCGTTCCTTTATTTCCTCCTATGGTGGTCATTACCGCCATGGATGAAATGGTTGAGACACCATTGATGTGTGAAAATTGTGTTTTGTCTGTGAATGATAGAGTTTTCCAGATCGACCTTATCTGTTTACCGCTTAAGAAAGTTGACATCGTTTTGGGGATGGATTGGCTTTCTGCTAATTCGGTGTTTATTGGGTGTGAGGAAAAGCTAATCATCATTCCATCCGATGAGGCTACTCCAAGGGATGTGTTAACGACTATTTTGGAAGGTACGATTGGAATGATTAATTTCTTGTTTGAAAAGGAGAAGTCTATTCTGTTGGTTCTTACTAAGGAGGAGAGTAGCAACCTTCAAGTTTTGAGTATTCTGGTAGTTTGTGAGTTTTCAGAAGTTTTTCCCGAGGATGTCACTTCTCTTCCTCCGGAGAGGGAAGTGGAATTCTCTATTGACCTGATACCGGGAACGGCTCCAATATCCGTTTCTCCGTATCGGATGGCACCACTTGAACTAAGAGAACTAAAGGATCAATTGGAAGAATTGATGGCTAAGCATTTTGTTCGACCAAGTGTTTCACCCTGGGGAGCTCCAGGGTTATTGGTAAAGAAAAAGGATGGTGGAATGCGATTGTGTATTGATTACCATCAGTTGAATAAGGTCACCATCAAGAATAAATACCCATTACCAAGGATAGACGATCTGTTAGATCAATTGAAAGGAGCCTGTGTGTTCTCGAAGATTGATTTACGGTCGGGTTATCATTCAGATTCGTGTGAAGAGTTCAGATGTACCAAATACTGCATTTAGAACCCGTTATGGTCATTATGAGTTTTTGGTGATGCCTTTAGGTGTGACGAATGCTCCGGCAGTTTTCATGGATTATATGAACCGGATATTTCAACCTTACCTGGACCAATTTGTGGTGATTTTCATTGATGACATTCTTATCTATTCTCGTGATCCTCAAGAGCACGAAGAACACCTAAGAATTGTTTTATCCATCTTACAAGAAAAGCAACTTTTTGCTAAGTTAAGTAAGTGTGAGTTTTGGATGTCTGAGGTTAATTTTCTGGGTCATGTCATATCTAAGGGAGGTGTAGCGGTCGATCCATCAAAAGTTGAAGCAGTGATTAATTAGGAGAGACCGAAGAATGCTTCTGAGGTTAGAAGTTTCTTGGGATTGACAGGGTATTACAGAAGGTTTATCAAAGGTTTTTCGTAACTGGCTTTACCAATGACGAGACTTACTCGAAAGGATTGTTCGTACGAGTGGGATTCGGCTTATGAAAGAAGTTTTATGAGTTTGAAAGAAAGATTGACGACCGCTCCTGTTTTGGTTATTCCAGATCCTAGCAAGTCGTATGAAGTATATTGTGATGCATCGAAGATGGGATTAGGAGGTGTGTTAATGCAAGATGGACATGTTGTGGCTTATGCTTCTCGACAGTTGAAAGTCCATGAAGAGAACTATCGAACGCATGATTTAGAATTGGCGGCAGTTGTATTTACTTTGAAAGTGTGGCGTCACTATTTGTATGGTGTACGTTTTGAGATGTTTAGCGACCACAAGAGCTTAAAGTACCTCTTTGATCAGAAAGAGTTGAACATGCGTCAAAGGAGGTGGATGGAGTATTTGAAAGATTATGACTTGGAGCTAAAATACCATCCGGGTAAAGCCAATAAAGTGGCATATGCATTGAGTCGGAAGGTGTTGCATATTGCCGAGTTGATGATGTTAGAGTATACCTTATTGGAAAAATTTTGAGATCTAAATCTTCAATTTGTTTGGACTCCTAATGGGGTGATGATGGGAAATTTGAATATCAATTCTACTCTTAGGGAAGAAATCCAACAAGAACAAGGATTAGATGAGAAGTTACAAGAAGTGTTAATACAACCGGGTTTTGTGCGAGCTACCGACGAAATTATTTTGTTTAACCAAAGGATTTGTGTTCCGGATAACACAGAGTTAAAAAGAAGGATTTTGGAAGAAGCACATAAGGGTGCTTTTACTATACATCCGGGGTCTTCAAAGATGTATCAAGATTTAAAGAGGGACTATTGGTGGTCCGGGATGAAAAGGGATATTGCGCTGTGCATGTCGGAATGTGCGATGTGCCAACAAGTGAAGATTAAGCACCAAAGGCCGGGTGGCTTGTTGCAATCATTAGAAATTCCGGTGTGGAAATGGAATAGTATTTCTATGGACTTCGCCGTTGGACTACCCCGTACTCAGGGTGGTTATGATTCGATTTGGGTAATTGTGGATCGGTTAACGAAATCCGCGCATTTCTTAGCTGTGAAGACTACCTACAAGGCGAGTCATCTCACAAGGTTGTTCATTTTGGAGATAGTGAGATTGCATGGTGTTTCCACTAGTATCGTTTCGGATAGAGATCCAAAGTTTACTTCCAGATTCTGGAGAGCTTTTCAACAAGCTATGGGAATGAAGTTGTGTTTGAGTACGTCGAATCATCCGCAAACGGATGGTTAGACGGAACAGACAATACAAACCATGGAGGATATGTTGAGAGCTTGCGTACTTGAAAGTGGAGGAAATTGGATAGAACTTTTGCCGTTGATCGAATTCTCTTATAATAACAGTTATCATGCGAGCATTGGTATGGCACCTTATGAGGCATTATATGGAAGGAAGTGTAGGACACCTTTGTGTTGGGCAGAAGTTGGTGAAGATAGGATGTTGGGACCGGAGATTATTCACGAAACTACGGAGAAGATTTGGATAATCCGTGATAAGGTCAAACAAGCACAAGATCGTCAGAAGAGTTATGCGGATAACCGTAGAAGACCTTTAGAATTTGAAGAAGGCGATCACGTGTTTTTGAAAGTTACTCCGAGATTGCGGTTAAAAGGACCATTTCGATCGCGGAAATTAAGTCCGAGATACGTGGAACTGTATCAAATTTTGGAAAGAATTGGTGAAGTAGCTTACAGATTGGCCTTACCGCCTTCTCTATCAGAGATGCACGACGTATTTCATGTGTCTCAACTTCGAAAATTTGTCCCAGATCCTCTTCAGCCAGTTTTACCAGATACAATTGGGATAGAAGCAGACTTAACTTTTGAACCCCAACCGAGTCGTATTGTGGGAAGAGAAACGAAGGTGTTAAGGAACAAAGACATTCCTCTTGTGAAGGTGCAATGGGATGTGACGCATCCGGGTGATGCTACTTGGGAACTAGAATCGGAGATGCGGGATGCTTACCCTCATCTGTTCAGGTAATCAGTTAAATTCGAGGATGAATTTCTATTTAAGGGGGGGAGGATGTAATACCCCATAATTTTGTGAACGTTTTGGATAATATTATTATGATCAACTGGGTTCCGGTGTACTCTGAGCAATTATTGGATAAAATAAATAGAGTAAACTGACGAACTCGGAATTGATTAAATTAATATTATTTAACTTGGAGTTTTATTAAATTGGTGCATTTGAGATAATTTGGACAATTAGTAGTATTACCAATTAATGTTTTTTTTTTCTATATCTTTTCCTTTCCACTATTTGCCAAAGATAGTAACTTTGGAGAGAGAAATTGAAGAGAAGGAAAAAGGAAGGAAAAGGAGAGGAAAAATTCTCAAGAGCTCTAGGACTTAAATCATCAACCCATATTCATCTTTTCATATCAGCTTTATCATCCTCATCTTGTAATCCAGGTGGGTTCTAGTTAGATTCTTTAGAGTAGAGTTTTATTGAGTTTAGAGATAGTTTTGATATTGTGAGAAATGAGAAATTTTGCACTAAAATCATGTTTTAATGTTCCTTATGATTGATACATGTTAGATATGTGTTGTTGTATATCCAATTGGTATTTTTCTGGTGTTTAGAAGTGATTTGGAGGGGAAAATGGATCAATTTCGCAGAAAATTTTATGTAGGAAAAATTATGGTTTCCCACTGCCCATACGCGTATCACTCAAGGCAATACGCGTATTGGTTAAGGCAATACGCGTATGGCCATGAAGAAATATGGGAAATACGCGTATGGAGTTCCATTTTCTCGGCCATCTGCCCATTTGCGTATTGGTACGCGTAAGGTTTTGGGCAATACGCGTATGAGGTAGGGTAGTACGCGTATTGGAGTTTTAAATGGAATTTTTAAGGGAAAACAGCCTCTTCCCATACGCGTATCACTTTGGGAAATACGCGTATGGCTGGGCGAGCCAGCTGGGCAATACGCGTATGGCACAAGGCAATACACGTACGACCAGTGAAAGTGCATAATTGTGTTTTTCGCGATACCTTTTCTCGTTATTTTCCATAACTCGTGTTCCGATTATCCATTTTTAACATTCTTGATATCGTTGGAAAGCTAATAGAATGTACTTTCTTATTAAAATGGTTTTGAGATTGTTGGCCAATTTAATTATGTCGGGAATTTGGAATAGTTCCGTTTTGTTGACTTTTATCGTTTAATGGTGTGTAATTGTGGTTGAATATGCATGTTAAAATATGAAACAGGTAGTGTGAGGAAACCTTAGTACAATAGAATGACTTAGAGAATCGTGCGGCAATGCTTACATCGATACTAGAAGAGTATCTTTGTTAAGTAGTTGTTAGTGGAGGACCGTATTCCTCCGGTTTGTTGTGTGCGTGTCTTAGTAAATACCGTGACCCGTGCTGAAGTGCTCCTGGTGTGGGCTGGGCGGGGAGAAGTATTTACTAAGTAAGTAACCGTGACCCGTGCTGAAGTGCTCCTTGTGTGGGCTAGGCGGGGAGAAGTACCAACTGTAGATAACCGTGACCCGCGTTGTATTTGCGTTGTATGGCTAGCTGGGGAGAAGTTATCTACGTTAAAAATCCGTGACCCGCGTTGTATTTGCCTTGTATGGCTGGTCGGGGAGAAGATTCTTAACTTGTATGTCGTTTTGTGTTTTGCACGATTGTTTCTCTAGTCAGAATGTTTGAACTCAAAGTCTAGTTCCTTTTCCCCCGACTTGAGTTGGGTGTTGGCTAGAACCTTGTAAAGCCGAGAGAATCCATAAGATAGAGAAATCACTGAGATTTGATGTATCTTACCCCACTGTTGTTGTTTACATCACAGGTTCTGCAGGTTCGGTGAAGGGTAAGGACAAGGTTGTTTGACTTTCCTTACGGATCATAGTTTTTGTGTGGCAAGGCTTCCGTTGTGAAGATTTTTGAGATCATTATCTGATCTAGTTCTTAGTATTTGTCTTTGGAACATCTTGTAGATATACTATGCCGTAGTTTTTTTGTATTTAGGCTTTTTGGGCATGTATATGTATAATGTGTTTACTAGGAACTTATTGTATATTTCAGTACCAAAGGTGGAATTCATGTATATTATATGCTTTGATGTATGTATTTATATATGGGTGTTACAATTTCGCCTGTATATTTTCTTTGGTGCATCATCAAACCTCTACTAGTCTTGTAGAATTCGATGCCAAGGAAATATGATAGATTTCCTAAGTCTGACATTTCAAACTGCTCACTTAGGTCATGTTTGAAATCTTCGATCTCCTTCTTGCAACTCCCTGTTATCAACAGGTCATCGACATAGAGGCATAGTATAAGCAATTCATTATTGCTTCTCCTTTCATACACTCCATGCTCAGTCGTACACTTCACAAATTCCTTCTCCCTTAAGAAGCTGTCGATTTTCTTATTCCAAGCTCTTGGAGCTTGCTTAAGTCCATACAGGGCTTTATGCAGCCTATACACCTTTCATTCTTCGCTTCGTTTCACATACCCAGCGGGTTGTGCGACATAAACTTCTTCATCTAAGGGGCCATTAAGGAATGCACACTTCACGTCCATCTGACATATGTGCCAATTGTTCATATTTACTTGACCAATAACCAACCTGATTGTTTCGATCCTAGCAATAGGTGCGAACACTTCATCGAAGTCGATTCCTTCCTTCTGTAGAAATCCTTTTGCCACAAGTCTCGCCTTATGTCGAGTTACTTCTCCTCTAGGATTCATCTTCACCTTGTAAACCCACTTCACATCAATTGCCTTCTTGCCTTGAGGCAATTCAATAAGTGACCAGGTGTTGTTGACTTCGATGGACTCTAACTCCTCATTCATTGCTTTCACCCACTTCGAATCTTTCAATGCCTCAGCTGCATTGACTGGTTCGACATCTGTGTAAAAAACATAATGTACCAGCTCACCCTCTTCATCGACCACATCATCTGATGTAATTACACATTCTTGCAACCTTGCAGGCATGTGTCTTGTTCGTCGAGGTCTGCTTGGGCCTGCTTCATCTATCACTAGTTCCTGTCAAACTTCTCTTTCGACTTCAGTGGCTGGTTCTTCACAAGATATTCTCACTGAATCCTTCTTGACATTCTCAGTCCAATCCCATTCTTTAAGCTCATCTATGATGACGTCCCTGCTGATCACTACCTGCTTATTCACTGGGTCGAACAGTTTGTAACCACCAGTCGAATGATATCCTATCAAGATTATTTGATTCGACTTATCATCAAGCTTCCTTCTTAAATGATCTGGCACATGTCTATGTGCTATAGATCCAAAGACCTTCAAGTGACTGAGGTTAGGCTTGAAACCAAACCAACATTCTTCTGGTGTGATTCCATCAAGCTTCTTCGTCGGACATCTGTTCAAAATATATGTTGCTGTCGAAACCGTTTCTCCCTATAATTCTTTGGGTAAATACTTTCTATTCAACATACTTCTCACCATGTTCATGATGGTTCTGTTTTTTCGTTCTGCAATGCCATTTTGCTTGAAGTGTAGGGTGGCACCACCTCATGCACAATCCCTTCTTTTTTACATAATGAATCAAACTCTTTCAAAACATACTCTCCACAACCATCAGTCCTAAGAGTTTTCAACTTTCGACCACTCTGTCTTTCGACCATGGATTTGAATCTGGAAAATACCGCAATCACATCACTTTTCTTCTTGATGAGGTAAGTCCACAACTTTCGACTGTAATCATCTATGAACGTGACAGTGTATCTGTTGCCACCAATCGAATCCACCTGAATTGGACCACATACATCAGAGTATATGACTTTCAGAATTTCCTTCGACTTCCTTCCTGCATCCTTGCTGAAGCTATTCTTGTGTTATTTTGACTGAACACACTCTTCACAGACTTCACTTAGAATGTCAATTTCTGGTAATCCTGAAACCATATTTCATCTCTTTAACTCTCCGATGTCATTGAAGTTGAGATGGCCTAGTCGAAAATGCCATAACCACTCATCTCTGCTGGCTGCAGTTGCTAAGCACTTGTGCTCCATCACCTTGAGTTCAATCTTGAAGGTCCTATTCTGGGACATTGGAGCCTTCAAGATCAACCTACCACCTACATCGAGGACTCTCATCATCTTGTCTTCGACAACTACCTTGTAGTTCTTTTCAACCAGCTGCCCTATACTGAGAAAATTACTCTTCATGCCTGGTATGTACAACACATTAGAAATTGTTGACCTCTTGCCATCTTTCCTCATAATCAGAACATCACCAACACCTTCAGCTGCTAGAGTGTTGTCATTTGCAAACTTTACCGTGTTCTTCGATGAGGGATTCATGTTAACAAACCAATCTTTCCTTCCAGTCATGTGTGATGAGCATCCTGAGTCCAAGTACCATTGATCTTGGAATCTTTCTTCATCTCTTGTTGTGACCATCAGGAACGTCTCTTCTTCTTCATGTTTCGCCAGCTTAGCATCAGTTTCTTAATTTTTCTTCTTTTTTGGACAATCACTAAAATAGTGGCCATACTTCTGACAATTGAAACATTGAATGTGACTCTTGTCATATTTTTGACCACCACCTTTCCTCTACCTATAGCACCACCTATTTGGTTGCCTTGGTTCCAGGGTTTTCTCTGATTCGACCAGTTTCCTTCATGCTGATTTTGACCAGCCGAATTGTTGTAGCCTTCTGTGCCTTTGTTGCCATTCCCACTTCCTTTGCCTTTTCTTTCCTTTTCTGACTGCGCCTGCAAAGCCATATCGCTTTTCGACTTTCCTGCAGCTCTTTCACCCATCCTTTGTTCCTGAGACTCAAGCGTCCCTTGAAGCTCTTCCTTCGTCAATACTGACAAGTCTTTCGACTCTTCTATGGCTACTACCACGTGGTCAAACTTTGGAGCCAATGACCTCAAGATCTTTGCAACAACTGATCTTGATGTCAACACCTCTCCACATACCTTGATTTGATTCACCAGCTTTGTAAATCTGGTGAAGAAATCTATTATACTCTCATTGTCTTCCATCTGAAGTAACTCATAGGTTCTCTTGTGAGTTTGTAACCTCACCTCTTTCACCTTCTCTGCACCTCTAAACGATATTTCAAGAATCTCCCACGCTTCCTTCGCTGACTCTACATCACTAACCTTTTCAAAGTTATCTGGATCGACACACAGATGGATTATAAAGAGAGATTTATAATCTTTCTTCTTCAACTCTTTGTGTGCAGCCTTTTCTTGATCCATTGCGTTCTCTGCAAGTGGTGTTACTCCTTCCTTCACAAGATCCCAAAGATCTTGATAACAGAAAACTACCTTGATCTGCTTGCACCAATTCTCATAATTTTCTTTCTTGAGAATCGGAAGACTCGCCAAAAAGTGCCCGTTCAGATGATTCATTGCCATCACGATTTTCCTTCCTTGAATCGCAACCAGAGCTCTAGATACCAGATGTTGGAATTAACCTAAAACCTATGGGAATTCCGACCATATCTTGATAAACAAGAAGGGTTCTTAGCGTAGCAATACCAAAGAAAAGAAGAAAATAGAGAAAGAAAGGAAATTAGGATTCTAAGAGAATTTGGAGAAGAAGGTTGTTACCCACAAACTGTGGAATTTTTCTCTTTCTATTCACTTGCAACTGCAAACCGTGAATTACAATGTGTTGTTATTATACAAAAATAAGGGTTACTCCCTATTTATAGATTTTGGTTTACTTGTTCTTCAAGCCAAAGCCCAAAACTATAAAAGCCCAAAATACCTATTTTGGAACTATATCAAATCAAATCTAAATCAAATCTGTGTGAAACAACTATTTCGACACACCCTTGCTTCGACAGTTCGACACTTCGACACAAGGAATTACAATTTAACATTAATTACCATTTGTTGGCCTATAAGAATCTTATAGATAAGATCAACTCTAATTGGGGGAGTTTTATTTTGGTGGGGTAGAAGGTCATTGTTCTTAAAGAGAAGCTCAAATCTAAGTACTCAAAAAAATTGGAATAAGTAATTGTTTGGCAACTTCACTATTACAAAAAAAGGATTAAAGCTTGGACGCACAAGGAATTTAATCCGGTTTCAAAGGTGAGTTAACAAAGGACGTCATAAAAGCTTGTCACTTTACCCATTCGTTATTGTATAATCGAGGGGTAAAGTGTTCTTCACATGGGTTCGATCCCCAACAACAGTTTTTTTATTAATTTCAAAACTATGTTGCGCGCGCCACATACCTCTTAGTTTTACTAAAAAACTGAGGGAAATACATCCCTATTTACGTTGAACTATGTTAATAACCAAGGGGTTTAACAATGTTTTTTTGTTTTAAATCTAATTTTGACTGACCTGCATCATTTTTTTTACATAAAAGTATGTGATAGAATCGGATCATTTGTATTTTATACAAAACATATCACAAAATATAAAATTTACATTGTTTAAAAATTCAAATGTACAATGCTTTCAATAATTATTATGACATTTGGGATACAAAAAACATCTACCAAGAAAACCTATACATATTTGAACATATACATATTTACACCTATAATGTCCAACCTCTATACAATGTTAACGTATAAATTTAAATCAAGAAAAACTAGTATTTACTAGATTCATGATAAGATAGGAAGGCACCGACCAAACGTGATCAGATGACAACTATATCTTCTCGTGAGAATGGTGTTTCGTCGGTAAACCCCTATAAGTTGAACAAAATTTAAATTATGATAAGCTAACAATAAAAATATTAACTTAACAAATATATATAAATTACATGTATATGGATAGTTAATTGATAAGGTGAAAACGTATTGTATATTCTGACCCGATTCACATGCTATTTAGTGTTTTTTAATTATATTTTTGTACTATTATGCCGTGTTTTATTTACATTTCAGGAACTTATCGAATATAGAGTGTCCATGCGAGAAAACCGGAAAAGAGTAAGAAAATGAAGTTTTTAGCATAATTTACTGATTTCTGGTGTATGGCGTTCGCCACCAGCTCATGGTGTTCGCCATACACCCTTGCCACGTCATAAGTGACTTAAGCCCATGGCGTTTTCCATGATTGCGTAGATTCAGCAAATCGTGGATAACAACCTTCTCTCAACAGTTTCTACACCTTATGGAAACAGTTCTGCAGCATTGGACCAATATATAAGAGAAGTTTTTCTTAGTTTTGAGAATCCAAGTTTGTGCGCGAAAACTCTGTCAATTTAGTTTTAGGTAAATATTGTACTTTCAAAGTGATAATCTCTTACATTGAGAGATTATCACACCATTAATTTTAGGCTTTATATTGTACTCTTGGATCACAATCATGCTGGCATATTTAAAGTGATTTTATTTCCGTTCATTGCACTTAAAGTATTCCAATTTTAATTAAAGTTTCACGGGTTTTTATATCATTGCTATTAATTTCTGTTTATCGTATTTTAGTTAATTCATCATGCTGTCCTTAATTTCAATAGTTATGAATTTTATGTTTAAGTCTCGAAAAATGTCCGCCTAAATTTCTTTGAGTCCGGTAAGTGAGGATCGTCGTTTCAACGAGACTCGATAATAAAGTTGGCGTTAACTTTTCATAAATTTTCTTCTGGTTTTAATTTTCAATCTTAATTAAAATTGTTTTGTACGAGAGGGAAAACAAATAAAGGTTCGAGCTGATAGCACGAGATTGTGAGGATTGAACCGGATAGTGAAAATTGGGCATTGATCCTAAATACAGCAAGAGCGCTTTAGGTATCGATTAGGACTTGATTAGTTTTAGAAAAAAATACTTTCTGATTGAAATGGGCGAGCGAGAGTAAAATATCATGGTCAGAGAGTGTAGCTTTAATCAATAGCGTGAGAGTGTGAGATGGAGTTTTTAAACTGGTATTTTCTACTGAAAGCAATTTAACCGTTAATAACGCCAATGAATTATAGAGTCCCCAAGGTGCACGAAATCCACATTCCAGTCTCTCTTGTCTGATATATTTCTTAAATCTTATTTTAGTTTTAATTTTAGTTTTAGTTTCCCCTAATCCAAATATTCATTAGCCTTAGCTTTACACAGTATCAATAGATAACAGTAGATTGATTATTAGTCCCTGTGGGTTTGATATCTTTTAAAACTACGCGATAGACTGTATATTTGCAGTTAGATAATCCGATAGACTCATAAAGTCGCAATCAAGTTTTTGGCACCGTTGCGGAGGACTAATTTAGTCAATATTGTGATTCCATTGTTGCATAGTAGAGACTAATGCAACAAATTTTCACTTAATTCTTCGATTGCATGCCAATCACTCGCTCATAAGGCGAAGAGATAGAGCAACTGATTGAAGAAGTCGAGCTTTTTATTAACCTAGGACGCCGAATCAAAGAATTCTGAATAAAATATAATCTTCCTGATCTAGATATCCAAGAACCAGAACCACAACCAGTTATGGCAGAAAATCAAAAATGTCCTTTTAAGGAATATGCTGCTCCATCACAAGATGAGCCATACAATAACATTGCAACCCCTGCCATCGGTCGAAATGATTCGATTTGAAAACTTCATTGCTACAAGCCGTACAACAAAACCAGTTCTCTGGTAGCCCTACGGACTATCCGAATATTCATTTATCAGTGTTTATGTAGTACGCAGACATAGTGAAAGCAAATGGTCTTAATCCCGAAACCATAAGACTACGTCTTTTTTCTTTTTCTTTAAGAGATACAGCTAGAGCTTGGCTCCAGTCTTTACCATCAAACTCTATCACTACGTGGGACAAGTTAAAGAAAGTCTTCTTAGCAAGATACTTTCCACCTAGCAAGACTGCTATGCTAAGAGCCCAAATCAACGAATTTAGGAAGAAAGATAACTAATCTCTTTTTGAAGCTTAAGAAAGATACGAGGATATGTTGAGGTTTTGTCCGCATCATGGACTTGAACCATGGCTGATCATCCATACTTTTTACAATGGTTTGGTGTAAAACACCAAATTAACCATAGACGTTGCAGCTAGCGATGCTCTAATGGACAAACCTTATGAAGACGTCTATCAACTCATTGAAAACATGGCACAAAACCACTTCCAATGGGGAGGTGAGTGAACTCATACAGAGAAACCACCATTGAAGTGCAGAATGTACGAAGTTAATGGCATAGACCACATCAATGCCAATGTTGATGCACTTACTCAAAAGATTGAGAGTTTGACAGTAACTCCAGCAGCTACCGTAGCTTCTCTGACACCTAGCTGCGAGCTATGTGGAACCCCTAGGCAAAACACCCCTGAATGTCATTTGTTGGCTGGAGTTCCAACCGACCAAGTAAACTATTCCCAAGGAAATTCGTACACAAACACTTATAACACTGGCTGGAGAAACCATCCTAATTTTTCCTATAAGAGCAACAATGATTTGTTTGCTCCAAACCCAACACCAGCTGTTCCTCCAAGTTATCAAAAAGGAGCCCCCGCTGCTCCTCAAGCACCTAGGAAGTCCAATGTCGAGCTAATATTGGAAACCTTTATAGCATCCCAAGCCAACAAAACAAAGAGTTTGCTAACCAACACCTCACATGAGTGAACTGATGAAACAATTGTCTAGTAAGGTTGACGCAATGGCTACCCACAACAAAATGTTAGAAACTCAAGTTTCTCAAGTGGCCAACAACAAGCAGCAACAGCAGCCCCAACTAGAGTATTTCCTGGCTGCAACCTAACTCGAAAGGTCATGCTAATGCTATCACACTGCAAAGTGTGACAAAATTAGATGGGCCCGTAGATCCTAGAATTCAAAATCCACCCATGTATCAAAATTATGGAAAAGAAGTTGAAAAGGTGACAAACGATGACCAACCAGAAAAATCAACTGACAATGGACATGAAAACAAAGATAAAGAGGAAGTAGATAAAGAAAAACCATACGTGCCTCCACCACCATATAAACCACACATTCCTTATCCTCAAAGACTTGCTAAGTTTAAAAATGAAGGACAATTTAAGAAATTTGTAGAGCTTCTGAAACAGCTGAACATTATAATACCTTTCACATAAGCCATTACCCAAATGCCTTCATATGCTAAGTTCCTTAAGGAGATCCTATCCAATAAGAAAAATCTTGAGGATAATGAAACAGTGACGCTCACTACTGAGCGTAGTGCTATAATATAAAATAACATGCCTCCGAAGTTAAAAGACCCAGGTAGTTTTTCCATACCATGTGTAATAGGAAAGTTTGTCATATACAAAGAACTTTGTGACTTAGGAGCCAGTGTTAGTTTAATGCCCTTTTCAATCTGTGAAAAACTCAAATTAGGAGAAGTAAGACCAACGAGAATGTCTCTCAAACTAGCCAACTATTTTGTTAAATTTACCGTAGGTATGCTAGAGAACTTTCCCGTCCGAATAGGTCAATTCTACATTCCCTACGACTTTATAATTTTGGACATAAAGGAGGATTCCAACATTCCAATCATTTTAGGAAGACCCTTTTTGGCCACTGCTGGCGCCGTCATAGATGTGAAGAAAGGAAAGCTAACCTTTGAGGTTGGTGAAGAAAAAGTTGAATTTATTTTAGCATAATTCCTAAAGGCACCATCTATAGATGATTCTTGTTGTTCCTTAGACATCATTGACGAATGCGTAAGAAAAATAGAGATGGAACCACCTAAGTATACTGAAGTACTAAAGATTCCAAAACCTCATATATTTGAAGATTATGAATGGCGAGAGCCATATGTGGACGACAGTCTAAGTGAATGTCTTGCACTTACTTCAGACCCTATGCCTTGCCCAAAGAAACCTTCTATAGAACTTAAAACACTACCCAAAAATCTCTGGTATGATTTCCTAGATGAAAAGCTTGAACGCCCAGTAATAGTAAACGCAGACTAAGGACAAGTAGAAACTGAGAAGTTATTACATGTCTTAAGAAAATATCCAACTACTCTAGGCTATAACATCTCATACTTAAAGGGAATTAGTCCTCTTTATGCATGCATCACATTATGCTAGAGGAGGACTCCAAAACCTCACCAAAGGAGAATTAACCCCATAATGAGTGATGTAGTCAAGAGAGAGGTGAAAAAGCTATTAGAAGAAGGAATTATATACCCAATATCCGATAGTAACTGGGTCAGCCCAGTACACGTCGTACCCAATAAATGAGGTGTTACGGTTGTCAAAAATGAGAAAAGAAAATCTGTAGCAAAACATATTGAAACTGGATGGAGGATGTGCATTAACTATAGAAAATTAAATAAAGCCACTCTCAAAGATCATTTTCCCTTACCTTTTATTGACCAATGCTCGAGCGATTGGCCAAACATTCTTATTTCTGTTATCTAGACGGTTATTTAGGATTCTTTGAAATTTCTATTCATCCTGATGACTAAGGAAAGACTACCTTCAGATGTCGTTATGGCACATACGCCTACCGACGAATGCCGTTCGGATTGTGTAACGCTCCTGTAACATTTCAAAGATGCATGATGGCTATCTTCGCAGATTTTCTATATGACATCATGGAAGTATTTATTTTTTCAGTTTGCGTGCAGAGTTTTGAAGGGTGTCTAGCTAACCTAGAAATGGTACTTGAAAGATGTGTAAAAGTTAATCTCATACTCAATTGGGAAAAATGCCGTTTCATGGTTCGACAAGGAATAATACTTGGACACATAGTGTTTGACAAAGGGATTAAAGTAGATAAAGTTAAGATATAAGTTAGAAAATCTTCAACCTCAGAAAACGTTAGAGAAATATGTAGTTTTTTTAGGTCACACTGGTTTTTTTACCGACGATTCATTAAGGATTTCTCAAAAATATCAAAACCACTAACTGGCCTGTTAATGAAAGACGTTGAATTCATCTTTGATGAGAAATGCTTAGAGGCGTTCCAACTATTAAAACATACTCTGATTTCCGCATCTATTGTGCAACCACCTGATTGGAGCAGACCATTTGAGATAATGTGTGACGCTAGTGACTATGCCGTAGGCGCAATCTTAGGACAACGAAAAGATAAGAAGCTTCATGCGATTTATTATTCAAGCAGAACATTAGATGAAGCTCAAATGAACTACGCCACAACAGAAAAGGAACTCTTAGCTGTTGTGTTCGCATTAGATAAATTTCGTTCTTACTTGGTAGGAGCTAAAATAATTGTCTATACTGACCACACCGCTATTAGGTTTCTATTAAGTAAAAAGGACGCCAAACCGAGACTCTTGATATGGATCTTGCTACTACAAGAATTCGATTTAGAGGCCAAAGATAAAAAAGGCACTGCAAATGTTGTAGCTGATCACCTCTCTAGACTTGAGAATAAAAAAGTGGAACAAGTGCCCATTAACGATGATTTCCCCTATGACCAACTTGTATCCCACTTAGAAAATAACTTAACTGACACAACTGAATGTTCTTAAATTAATCCTAACATAGAAAATAAATAAGTTATGGAAGCAGTATTTATTAAACCCGTAGTGCCTTGGTATGCTGACTTTGTCAATTACCTAGCCGTTGGAGTGCTTCCATACGAATTAACTACCAACAGAAGAAAAAGTTTTTCCATGATTTAAAACATTATTATTGGGATAAGCCCTTTCTTTTCAAGAGAGGCGTCGATGGTATCTTCTGTTGCTGTGTCTCCAAAGTGGAGGTAGACAACACAATATCTCATTATCATGCTGCATCGTATGGAGGACATGCAAGCACGTCAAACACTTGCGCAAGAATATTACAATCTGGCTTCTTTTGGCCTAACTTATGGAAAGATGTCCACATCGCGGTTATAAATTGCGACCGGTGCCAACACACCGGGAATATCTCTAGACACGACGTGATGCCTCAAAAGGCTATCTTAGAAGTAGAAGTTTTTGATGTGTGGGGTATTGACTTTATGGGCCCTTTCCCATCTTTTTTCGGTAACAAATACATACTCGTTGCTGTTGATTACATATCTAAATGGATCGAGGCTATAGCCTCTCCTACCAACAACGTGCGAGTAGTTATTAAACTTTTTAAGAATACTATTTTTCCTAGGTTTGGTGTGCCGAGACTCGTCATCAGTGACGATGGTTCCCATTTCATTTCAAACATCTTTGAAAGTCTGTTACTCAAATATGGAGTCCGACACCGAATAGTGACACCCTATCACTCACAAACAAGTGGGCAAGTTGAGATTTCAAATAGAGAAATTAAGAAAGTTTTAGAGAAAACTGTTGCAATTTCTAGGAAAAATTGGTCTTCCAAACCTAATGAGGCTTTATGGGCTTATAGAACGACCTACAAAACCCCAATAGGAACCACTCTATTTAAGCTAGTTTATGGTAAATCATGCCACCTGCCGGTTAAACTTGAACATAAAGCTTATTGAGCCATTAAGACCCTAACATGAATTATACCACCACAGGAGAAAAGAGGGTTCTAGACCTCCATGAACTAGAGGAAATGAGGTTAGATGCCTACGAAAATGCCTAAATTTATAAAGAGAGAACTAAACAGTGGCACGATAAACGCATAGCAAGAAGAGAGTTCAATGAAGGAGAACTTGTCCTTCTCTTCAACTTTTGACTAAAACTATTTACAGGCAAACTTCGTTCTAGATGGTCCGGACCTTTCGAGGTTATCAAAGTATTTCAAAATAGAGCCGTTGAAATAAGGAGTAAATCAAAAGAGACATTCGTTGTAAACGGGCAGCGACTCAAACATTACCATAGTGTAGAAAATAGAGATTACTACACCAATTTGAAACTAGAAGAGTTTCCCGCTCTTCCGTAAGAATAATTTTATTCAAAAAGTGTTGAGCTACCCACATTAAATGAAGCGCTACGTGGGAGGCAACCCACAAATTTTTAGATTCTTATTTTCCCCCCAATATAATAAGCGATATATTTAATATTTTGATCAGTACTAACTTTGCTCATGTCTATTTTCAGGACGCTGCGAAAGCTAACTTTATTACTAACTCTAGAGATGGATAACATAGACTATATGGAGATTGCTTTCAAGTATGCAACCCAGGACTTATGAAGTCTTACTTTAGAGGGAGATCGAACTAAGTATGTATCCAGATGGACCGACCATGACCACCCTAGGAATTAGGGATAGTTTTGCTGTCAGAAGAAGATACTATACTTACCGTAAGCTAACTCTTGAGTTTTTGAGCTCCTTTTTTTATGATCCTAACCGAGCGCTGGGGTTTAATAGAGGACTAGCTACTTTTAGGTTGTTTGGGCATACTTACCGCTTCACACACCGTGAGATTGCTGACCTCTTAGGATTTCCTAGTGGCCCCGACGTTTTTACTGAAGCACAAGAGAGGGTTACATGGATATAGAGCTTGAATACTTTTGGGGTATCATTTCTGCAGACTACCACCCTAAAACAAATTCTATGGACTCCAACAATATACACAACCCAGCCATTAGGTACTTTCATATGATCCTAGCTTATACACTCATTGGGAAAAAATAAAACGTTACCGCTGTGTCTAGGGATGAACTATTCATTATCTTTTGTGTTTTCCAATATAGACCTATTAATGCTGCGTACTTTATGTTCGCTAACATGGATAGGATTGCACAAGCCACCCAAGGACTCATCCTAATAGGCAGTCTCATTACCATGATAGTTGATGCCCTTGGTCTTAGACAACCACTATCAACCCTAGCTCCTTTAAGAGGTATCCGACCTATGAATGCAGTCTTTTATTTTAACCACCTTTTCGTATGAAACCTAGGGCCAAATGTGTTCAAACTGTTGATAGACAACCAAGTTGTACATCATTCTACTCTGCCTAATCATGAGAGGAATACTATACACAATAGGGATAATTGGATGTATGACTTAGAGGGTCAGAACGAGTCACCTATACCACCTGAGTCTCATCAAGCTTATGAGTACCACTTCGATCATCTTCCTGATGTTCCTTCACTTGCATCTGCTGCCTCAACCACACCTCTCGTAGACCATACTACTGCACTAGACACCATTCGGAGTGAAGTTGCTACCCTTAGGGAAAATGTTACCACCATTCGGCGAGATATTTATGGCTTATGGACGTGGCAAACAAGAAGTTTGACTACATATATCAAGAGGTGCATTCCATGAGAAGATTCTTCGAGCATGATGCACATCGAAGTGGCTGATCTGTTATTGATTTTTATCGCATTTCCTTCCCTTTGCTTGAACAGTGAGGACACTGCTCCATTTAAGTGTGAGGGGATGAATATATTTTACTGTTTTTCTAAGTTTAGGATTTCCCGTTTACTAATTTAGGTTTAATTTCTGCAGTTAATTTTCAAACTTTTTGTCGAGATGACGTCGTAAAACATAACGCCGTGGGGGAGGCAACCCATACTTTTTCATTTTTCGTAATGCAACTTTTCAGTTATTTCCATTTTTTGTTTCATTCTTTAATATTGATTTAGTATTCATATTTATTTTTTTCTTATTCCTTTTTATTAATTATTTTAAATTATTAAATACCTCAATGATCTAAAACATTTACGTGTCCAAAGGCTATGGCGTTCCCCATACGGCTATGGTGTTCACCATAGGCTTAACTTTTGAAAAGGCGCAATTTAAAATCCGTGGCGTTTGCCACATACCTAATGGCGATCACCATTGACATACCAGTGGCAGACATTATTATTTTAACTGTTTCACATAATTTTTGAAACTTTTTCTTCCAAATCCATTGCATGCACTTGCTCATTTCAACTTCCCACATTCCCACAGCTTCAAAACCTTCAAACTTACATTAACCCATCTATTAAAACTAATTCACTACCACATTTATCTCACATTCTTCCCTAATTCTCACAATATTCATTCCCAAAACTCACTTTCACTTCCAAGAAAACTCTCTAGCATACCTCCTAGAGTAGCAAGAGCAACAAGGACAGCGATATATTTTATGGGTATCACATTTTGAAAGGGTGAAGACGACGAGAAACAGAAGGAGAGGTATGGCAAGCTTTTTCGATGCGCGGTAAATCTGACAAGGTATGCCGACAAATTTTCTCTATATAGGTTGGGTCAGTTAGATAGTTTTAATTTAATTATAAGGAATTTAGGAATGACCATTTCTGCACTTTAAGCAGCCCCACTTACGTTAGACTCACACTTGAGTTCTTGAGTTCATTCGGCTACTACACGCCAGTAGTGACCCAACACACCGTAGGCATGGTAAAGTTTAGGATGTTTGAAATGAAATAAGAATTTAGCCAGGGCCACATTGTCGACTTGCAGAACTTACCTCATGGGGATGGTTTTGCATGCGAGGGACCCTTAGAGGGAGATTGGCATACTGAAGTGTTCGGCTTTTGGGAACAAATTACTGGTGAGGCCACCACTAATTGGGAAGGCCTCAAATCCACTGCTATCCACAACCTCGCCATTCATTACCCACACCGCATTTTAGCAAACAGTTTGTTTGGTCGGGTGAATTATGGAAATGTTAATTCTAAGGAGATCGTTTTCATGTATAGCGTACTTACAAGGGTACAAGACAAACTGACTCCGTTTATGCTAACAGACATGCAGTATATTGTTACTAGAGGCTTTGGCCCCATTTGCATAGGAGGTATGATCACATCATTAGCCCGTGCTATGGGCCTTGACAGAGAGCTTATGACTCTTGAGCCCCTCGATATACCCTTTCTTGATTTAGAGACCTACCGCAACATACGTCTGGTTAAGGCTATGAAAGAACATAACTATGGTTTAATGATTAATAATTGTGCTATCCGAAGCATTATTTTACCTTGTTCCGCCCGCAAAGATGTGCAAAGCCGGAACAATTGGCGCTATGATTTGACCACCCCTGAGCATGGTCATCCTGCCCACACTAATATTCCCATGTAGGATACCGAGGGTGGTTCCACTAATGATGAATACGACCATATGGAGCGAGACGCTCCCACCCATGCGACTGACCCTTATACACGCACACACACTGCACGTGGATTTTCTGATTCTTTTGCAGGTACCTCATCCGGACATCAGTCCCATGAGAAGTATGACTACGCTGCGATTATGACCGCACTTGATGATGTCCTTAGCGAGCTGTGAGACCAGAATGATGTAGACGCCGTGCGCGACCAGCTGCTTAGAATCATGCAGAGGCAGCAGGATGACATGATTGCCACTATTCACCAGATACAGGAGAAGCAACATGACAATGTTGGACACCGAGCATAACATGGCGGACCTAATCGAGCAGATGTCAGGATTACATATGGGGATGGCAGATATGCTAGAGTACATGCAGCACGTGGATGTGCCACATCCTCAGCAGGGTAGAGGCGGCTTTGGACGAGGCGAGGCCGATGCCGCTACTAAGCTAACCATTCAGGTTCTTTTACTCTTTTTCCACCTTGTATCAAAACATTGAGAACAATGTTTGGTTCAAGTGTGGGGGAGGAGCTTTATCAATTTATTTTTACTTGCTTTCTAGTTGAATTTCCCTTTCTTAGTTCATGTTTTTAGAATTTCATTTGTTTCAGTATTTTGTTGAGTAATTTGTATGTGCCGTCAAGTCATTTATGTGTGGTTTCCATTGTTTATTAATTTTCCCTTTTTCTTGACCCATAATAAAAATTTTGACTCTGAAATTTAGTGCACCTTTTGAAAGTTTTAGGCTATAGATGAAGTTTAGGATATATTGTGGAGACTTGGGAAAAATCCGCAAAATCGATATCGTTTTAACACCTTAAGTCTCCCAATTATGGAGATCGATTTGAGTACTTTTTATACCATAGCCTTAAGTTCTCACCCTTTATTAGTCCTTAAGTAGTTTATTGAGCAATCAACACCATCCTAAGCACGCACTAAGTAGAAAGTTGGTGCAAATAAGTGTATGATATCAGGCTTAAAAAGAAATTTAAAAAGAAAAAAAATATGAATAAAAAGAGTGTTCCTTATCAGTTAGGTGATCCTCACCCGACCACTTAGCCCAATGGTGCAAATTCTTTCATCTGATGATGCTTATGCTTATATGCAAGAAAAAGAAAAAGAAATGATATCATAAATGCCAACATGATACCCTACAACGAGTGCGTAAGGATAACTGGCTTAATGTGATTACGGCAGAATGAAAAAGGGATGAGTGAATTATGTCTAGGTATAATGACATGATTCAGATTTGTTTGTATAGGAGGGAGGCTTAGGACTACATAACCGCAAAATTGTGTTCCTACGATATCCTTAGTGGGCGAGAGAGTACCTATCGAAACAATCTTAGCCAAAGTGGAGTTTGTAGCCTAGGACAAGTATCCGTGTGAGTTGTTTTTCAGGAGTCTTGATACCACCTGCTGCAAAGTTTTACAAAGTTTTTTTTCATTGGTGTAACGGTTTGCTTGAAGACAAGCAAAGCTTTAAGTGTGAGGGAGTTTGATAACGTGAAAATGTATCGTATAGTCCGACCCAATTCACATGCTATTTAGTGTTTTTTATTATATTTCGTACTATTATGCTGTGTTTTGTTTACATTTCAGGAACTTATTGAATATAGAGTGTCCATGCGAAAAAACTAGAAAAGAGCAAGAAAATGAAGTTTTTAGCAGAATTTGCTGGTTTCTGGTGTATGGTTCTCGCCACCAGCACATGGCGTTCGCCATACACCCTTGCTACGTCATAAGTGACTTAACCCCATGGCGTTCGCCATGGACTCATGGTGTTCACCATGGTTGCACAAATTCAGCAGATCGTGGATAACAACCTGGACTCATTCTCTTCCACTTCCCTACATTCTCTCAACAATTTCTACATGTTTTGGAAATAATTCTACAGCATTGGACAACTATATAAGATCAGTTTTTCTTAGTTTTGAGAATCCAATTTTGTGCACGGAAGCTCTGTCAATTTAGTTTTAGGCAAATATTGTACTTTCAAAGTGATAATCTCTTACATTTAGAGGTTATCACACCATTAGTTTTAAGCTTTATATTGTACTCTTGGATCGCAATCCTGCCGACATATTTGAAGTTATTTTGTTTCTGTTCATTGCACTTGAAGTATTCCAATTTTATTTCAAGTTTCACAGGTTTTTATATCAATGCTATTAATTTCCATTTATCGTATTTTAGTTTATTCATCATGCTGTCCTTAATTTCAGTTGTTATGAATTTTATGTTTAAGTCTCGAAAAATGTCCGCCTAAATTTCTTTGAGTGTGATATGTGAGGACCTTCGTTCCGACGGGACTCGGTAATAAAGTTGGTGTAAAATTTTCATAAATTTTCTTCTGGTTTTAATTTTCAATCTTAATTCAAATTGTTTTGCACGAGAGTTAAAACAAATTAAGGTTCGAGATGATAGAGCGAGAGTGCGAGGATTGGACTGGATAGTGAAAATTGGGCATTGATCCTAAATATAGCAAAAACGCTTTAGGTATCTATTATGACTTATTTTGTTTTTAAAGGGGGTCCTATGAAAGCGCTTTTCCTTGAAAAAGCACAGACTAAAGTTTAAAGAAAGGACACTTTAGGCAGCGCTTTTAAAAGTTCTTCCTAAAGGGGACCTAAGGCAGCGCTTTTCCAAGAAAAAAGCGCTGTCATTACCTACAGCAGTGCCACTTTAGGCAGCGTTTTTAAGCGTTGCTAAAGGACAAAAAAAGCGCTGCTAAAAGTCTTTTATGGCATAGTGATAGTCGGAGAGTGTAGCTTTAATCAGTTTAACCATTAACTAACGCCAATGAATTACAGAGTCCCCAAGGTGCACGAAATCCACATTCTGGTCTCTCTTGTCTGATATATTTCTTAAATCTTATTTTAGTTTTAATTTTAGTTTTAGTTTCCCCTAATCCAAATATTAATTAGCCTTAGCTTTACACATTATCAATAGATAACAGTAGATTGATTATTAGTCCATGTGGGTTCGATATCTTTTAAAACTATGCGATAGACTGTATACTTGCAGTTAGATAATCCGATAGACTCACAAAGTCGCGATCATTTATAACTTAGTCCATAAATTGGTACTGCCTCTGGAGACAATATTAAACATATGTTTCATGACATAATATCCACATTCATAGTCATTGGGTTGTTTATGCGACTACAAATAATTTTCATATAATTACTAATTAATACACGCAAAGCACACTTAATACATTAACCAAAATAAAAGAATGTCAAAAAACACAAGTAATACTTACATGAGATTCTATGAACTTTGGCTTTTTACCAGGTATATTACGATTCACAAAACTGTATCCCTCTATAGCTCTACATGTAGGTAAAATTATACATGAATAAAAATGATTCAAATGAATAAAAACTATTCAAAATTAAAGGTAAAATTTGAGTACTACGAATAATATCACTTACCCACCCAAAACCTTATGTATATCTTCATCAAGATGATAATGTAATGAGTATAACAAAACTACAGTACTCTGCTTCGGACATAAAATATTAATTGCCAATGATCCCTACATAAACACTCAAAATAGTTAATAATGTGTATAAAATTGAATTATAAATGAAAAAAAAAATTAAAGCATATACTTACTTATGGATAAAATGTATCATGTAAAAATCTTTATTCTCCTTAACCAACTTATCTTGTATGTGCATCTTGATAGCTTTTGTTGAATTACCACGAAATTGAATTTTCAATTGATCTATGAAACAATACTTTTCAATTTCCTTTCAACACACATCTAATGCATGAGCCTAATTAAAAGTTAATGCAAATGTCAAAACTTTATATTAAATTATGAGAATAATGAATATAAATTGAAATTATCATGAGAATTATACTTATGAAGACCACAATTGTATTATGGGTACGTCTATCCAATCACCTCCCTTAAAAATTCCATAAGTCTGATGAAGTACACAAGGTATTTCTGGTTCATGTTTTGATTCAAATGTTGAAAAATTTGGAATCTCGTTTATCATACTTGGTAGTCTTTGAATGTTATCTAGTTGAGGTGGTGTGGTCTCAATATTTTAACCGAGGGTGAACAACTATCTCTCGTGTTTGCACCAACCATAACAACTTTCTCAACTACTTTCTCAAGCATGTCCAACTGATCTAGACTTGGGTGGTTGAGCACACCCATTAATTTCAATTTCTACATCATAAAAACAACTAAATACAATACTAAAATAAAATCCACAAACAATAACAACAACATATAACTAATAATTATTAAATTATACTTATACCTTAATCACATTGCAGACGCACTTCTCTTGGTCAACCTCAGCCAACCTCTCCCGCTCATTCCGCACCTTATATAACATCTTCTACCGCTCCTTCTACAACTTCCTCTCTTGCTCATCCCCTTCCTTCCGCACCTCATGCAACATCTTCTCCCACCCCTGCCACATCTTCTATCACTCCTCCCGCTCCTCCTGCCACACCCTCTCTCGTTCCTCCCGCTCCTTCCGATTCCACTTCTACCACTCATGTTATAATACTTCCCATATCATTTCAAATACTATCTCCTCAATTTCTCTCATACGGTTTTCTTGGATAATTAGAGGTTCACTTATCATGATTTCGAACTCAGTGGTGTAGGCTATTCGAAAATCCCGGAATGACTTCCTTTTTACTTTTGTCGAAGTATTTGATAGTATTTGGATGGCTTGGATGGAAGCTTGCATTTTCAATGGTAATATGCCAATCTTGGTTAACGGGAGTCTAAAAAAGGATTTTAATGTGGAAAGAGGCTTAAGGCAGGGATATCCTCTATATCCCTTCCTTTTCGTGATAGTTGCTGAAGAGCTATCCCAGTTGTTCTCAAATGCCGTTGTTGGAGGTGATTTTGAATGTTACTTTGTGCGGGATGGTCTTTTTACTGAAATAGTCCTATTCACGGACGATACTCTGATTATGGGTCCGGGTTGTTAGAAGAATTTATGGGCTATCAAAGCTATCTTAAGGGGTTTCGAAATTGGTTTGGGGTTGGGAGTTAATTATCACAAGAGTTGGTTGATTGGGATCAATGTTAATGATTATTTCATTCTTGCAGCTTCCAATTGTTTAGATTGTAAGTTGGAAGAATCAGCTTTTAGCTTCCCCACTATTGGTTCAAATCCGAGGGAGATAAAAATGTGGGCTTCCATTATCGAAAATTCTAAAGCTAAGTTAGCTCTATGAAGAAGGAGATTCCTCTCCTTTGGAAGGAGGATTACTCTTATTAATTCTATTTTGAGTAGTCTTCCTAGTTTCATTTTCTCTTTTTATAAAGCTCATGTGAAAGTTTGGAAAGAAATCGATAAAATCTGACAAAGGTTTCTTTGGGGAGAAATGGAGGAGAAATCAAAGATCCATTGGGTTAAATGGAAATTAGTTTGCAAACCTAAAGACTTTGGTGGTCTTGTTATCAAAAGCACGAAAGAGTTCAATGAGATTCCTTGTATTATATATATATGTTTTGTTACATATTATAATAATTAATGTGATAAACTATTTATAGAAATAGAAAGAAAATGGGCAATAAGCTGCGTCGCCATTTCTTTTTGTATGTAAAAACCAATCCTCTTAAAAAATACATTCAAAGATCTAGGAGATACAACATTGCTATTCATAAATCTTTGGATTCTCTTTAAAAGATCAACTTCTTTTGGTGCTAGGAGACCAAAAGTGTCAAAGACAATTGGTATGAAAGCACATTGATTCTCGGAACATGTTTTCTCATATTTTCCACTTTACTTGAAGCATCTTTGAGAGTCGTGTCCCACAGTAAAACCTCTAGTCCTCAGTCCCAACAATTGATAAACACCAATCAAATCCATACAAGCGTGTTTCCTTCTTACCCACTCGTACACCAGAATATTTCCTGGCTTAAGTGTCGATCTCCCCTCACGTGGATAAATAAAAAAATTCATAGGCGCCTCTTTCTTCACAGATACTCCGGCCCAATGAATCAAACATGACATCTCTAATATATCAAACAAGACATCCCTAACAAGGTCATATCGGTATTTGAAGCTTGAAAACTCCTTACAATGAATCCTATGTTCTCCAAATGTATTTAAACACGCCTTACAACAAATAGGGAAAAACTCATCAATAGAAAATAAAGGAATCATCTTAGGATAGTACTGTACTCTACCAATGACATATGTTGGTCTACCCCATCAATAGGAATATCAAGGCGAAAGTCTTGAACATATGTGGCTTGCAAATAACCAAAAAATACTTTTTATCTTGTGGTAATGTAAAACTTTACATCCATATCTTAAACAATTTTAATAAAATGACACTCACCAAAACATATTTTGCTTTAGGAGGGACGATGTCCTTTATAGTAAAACTACTAAGGCCAAAATCTAGAATTGGATCACTAAGACTATAAGCCCTGTAAAAATCAGAGTCCATACCATGAACTACATTATCACTCAATATATGATTATGTACACTCAAGATTGAGCTCTAAAAGGAACAAAAGTGTATGATGTGGCATCTATTGCCGAGTACAAACCCAATCCCCCAATTTTAATGGATAAAGAACCCACCCTTCATTGAAGGTCCCAAAAGAAAGAATCTTCACCAACCACGATGTCTTCGACTGACCTTCACAACTCTTTATCAAACTAAATAGTTATTTCTTTCATATGATTAAGTTGACAAATTCTTAGGCCAAAAAACAATTTGACAATACTCATGCAAGATCGAAGTAAAAAAACTCACAAAAAATTCCTTAGTTGTGATATCATGAAAATATAAAATTTAAATGTGATATCATGAAAATTATATCAACTTTACGTTAAACAAATAAAAAAACTTGTCCTTATCAGCTTGTTTATAAGTGAGTTAAAAGCTCAAAAAGTTGATCTCAAAGGTCTACAACTTGTTTATAAGTGAGCTAAAAGCTCAAGAAGTTGGTTTCAAAGGCCTTTTAGATGAATTTTAGTCGCAAGCCTAGATTAATCCAACTTAAATATTAATTTAAAATTGTAAATGAAAATATGGGTTAAAAGTTGGATTAGATGAAACTGGATTAATCTAGGCTTGCGACTAAGATTCATCCAGGAGGCCTTTAAAAGTTGGTTTCAAAGGCCTCCTAGAGGCATCTAATTTTTCCTTGTAACTTTTTTTTTGTGGTAGCAATTTTACCTTTGTAATATATGATCTTTTAGCTTTACTCTAACCATGCAAATTAGATGATACTGTAGGAAAAAAGGAAGAACTCTCCCGAATGGAAAGGAGAAATATTAATTTTTATAGGGTTAATACCCATTTTACCCCCTGCCATTTGGGACGAATCCAAAAAACAACCCTGTAAATAAAACACAGATTTCGTCTACTAGGGATACCCTTCTAAGGCATCATGCTGATATGAAAGTTTCCTGGTGAGTTTCATGAAGTTTTGCTGGAGAAAATTCCAGAGGAAACTCTGTGGGGAGATATCTACTAGGGAAACCAAGCAGAAATTCTGTTGACACTAGAGTTCAAATGGGGAATATCAATCACCTTACTTTGGAAGAAACTCATCTTGAGAATCATCACTAACAATGATCGACTTCTAAAAGCAACTTGTATTGAAGAAAAAAACTGTTCTCCTCTTGAGAACACCTCTCGAATCTTGATTCTACTGAGGATTACATTGAACTTCATTGAGAGATTGTTGAATCTGGATTGAGGCTTATGCATGTATGCTTTGTGCATGATATGTAAGAAGAAAATGAATATATGAATATACTGGTTTATACATTTTGTGGGTATCAACCTCTGATTCCCTGACACCCTATCTTGAATAGTTTTGACACCATGAAGACGGTTTTCAAAACTCTGATTTATACTTTGCCACCTGGAGACTTCATGCTGATTTTTGTCTCTAGAAGAATAGCCACTTTTGGCTTGCTTATACCAAGATGATCAATAAGATGCCTCACGTCTTGTGAATTGAATGCATTGTTGTAAACCAAAAAATATTCCTTCGACATTTCAAAATCAAAACAAATTAAAGTTTTCAAAAGCCTTGTGTTGTTTCCATGTTTTAATATTTTTATTTTATAAAAAAAAGTAACATTAGGCAAACAAAGCAGAAAAAAAAGATAATTGATGAAACGACGTTTACCTAAACATTTTTATTTGATAAGAAAAATAACTCATACATGGGATACATGAAGATGTAAATTCCTTTAAGAGGTGATTACAGAGAAAGACAACAAATAAATGGCAATAAAAATTTAACTAAACTTCCATCGAATACAACATTTGCTATTTTACCCTATGTACTATAATCCTCATTAATTTGCTTCCAGATCAGATGGCAATTGGACTGTTCCCTTCCATCTCAGTTTTGTTGCGGTGTATACTTGCATGCTTGCAGTATTATGCCTTTGGATATTCCCTAACTTTTGCATGAACTGCTCCTTAGAGTTTCAGTTCACAAGGAAATTTACCCTTTTCTTCTTAAGCCACCCTTTTAGGCTTTTGACTTATCTGGCTTATTTTTTAATTTATCCCTAAATTTTTCTTGAGTCGTCCTTTTGGGTTTTTAACTCATCGCAATGCTCATTTTTGCCTAAGTCGCCCTTTTAAGTTTTTGACTTATCGAGCTTTTATTATCCTTTTCTTTTTGTTTAGGTATAATACTTCTTGATTACATTAGAATTGACAGGATGTGTCAACTCTTCTCCATCCATGTTCGTGAGAGCTAATTCTCCACCAAATAAAGCTTTCTTCACCACATATGGTCCTTCGTATTTGGGGATCCATTTTCCAAGTGAATCCTTATGGAGGGAAATTGTGTTTTTTCAACACCAAATTGCCTACTCTGAACTCTCGAGGTCGGACCTTCTTGTCAAAGGCCCTATTGAGCCTTTTCTGATATAACTGATTGTGGCAAAATGTCATTAATCTCTTTTCTTTGATTAGATTGAATTGGTCAAACCTGGTTTGCACCCATTCCACATCTTCTAATTTATTTTCCATCAAGACTCTCAACGAGGGGATTTCAACTTCTTTTGGTAGCACAACCTCCATGCCATAAACTAAAGAGAAATGGGTTGCCCCTGTTGAAGTGAAAACAGCTGTTCCGTACCAATACAGAGCAATAGGTAACATCTCGTGCCAATCTTTCTAAGTCTTCACCATCTTATGGATAATGTTATTAATATTCTTGTTAGTTACTTCCGCAACACCGTTCATCTTTGGCTTATACGGCGATGAATTATGATGTTCAAACATGAAGTTCTCCCATAACCCCTTCATCATCTTATTATTTAGATTCGACCTGTTATTAGTGATAATCTTGCTGGGAGTTCCATAGCGACAAATTATCTCTTTCTTGATAAATCGGGTGACTACTTGTTTTGTCACATTTGCATAAGAAGTAACTTTTACCCATTTGGTGAAGTCGTCTATGGCAACCAGAATGAAACGATGTCTATTTGTAGCTTTTGGTTTAATTATACCAATTAGATCTATGCCCCACATTAAGAAAGGCCATGGAGCAGTCAAGACGCTCAATGGAGTAGGTGGCATGTGCACCTTATCAGCATAAATTTGGCACTTGTGGCACATTCTAGAGTAGTGGTAACAACCTACTTCCATCGTTAACCAATAGTAACCGGATCTAAGGATCTTCTTCGCCATTGCATGTCCTTTTGCATGAATGCCGAAGGAACCTTCATGGATTTCTTTGACGAGTAGGTCTACTTCGTGTCTGTCCACGCATCTAAGCATGACTAAGTCAAAATTTTGCTTGTAGAGCACATCACCACTTGATAAGAAATTTGCTGACACTTCCTTAAGGTTTTCTTGTCAGTGATAAAGGCATTCTCTGGATACTCTTGCTTCTCAAGATATCACTTGATGTAGTAGAACCATGGTTTGCCATCAGTCTCTATTTTAAATGCTAAGAAATGTGCTGGTTCATCTAGATGTTGAATGATTATAGTCGGTGCTTTATTAGCCCATTTGACTTTGAACATAGATGACAAAGTTGCCAATGCATCAGCTAGCTGGTTCTCCTCCCTAGGAATATGATGGAAAGTGATATCATCAAAGTAGGGGATCAACTTCAAAAAATGGTCTCGATATGGAATCAAATTGGAATGAAGGGTCTCCCAATCTCCTTTGATTTGATAAACGATGAGTTCTGAGTCTCCATACACTTTAAGAATCTTGATTCTCAGATCAATAGCTACCCTGTTGTTAGTGCATTTGAAACATAGCCTTACTGTGAAGGGAATATGATGACCTGTTAGAGAAGTTATGTTAGCTCAAATTCCATTACCCAGTGCATTTGAGCCACCATCGAGCACGAGCATCCATCACGATCTTGGTTCGGGTCCTTCATCTGGGATTGGAATCTCATAATCTTTTATGTACATGTCATCTTCCTCTAGAAAGTCAAGCCTCATTAATTTATAGTCCTCAAATGGATAGTGTGCGAGGTACTCTGACAACGCACTGCCTTTAATGACCTTCAGGGTCACATATTGAATTTCGTATTCTGAAAACAACGTCTATTAGTGAGTAATTCTCCCAGTTAATGCAGGTTTCTCAAAGATGTACTTGATGGGATCCATCTTGGATATCAACATTGTTGTATGTAAAATCATGTACTGCCTTAGGTGACTAGTAGCTCATGCTAGGGCATAACAAGTTTTTTGGGCAATAATTACCTGATTTAACAAGTTTTCTTGCTCAGGTAGTAGATAACGTGCTCTTTTCTGCCTATCTCATCATGCTGCCCCAGTATGTGTTAACAGCCAAATTATGCATACATTTGATGGTATTTTGTGGCCCTTTCCAATGGTTTCCTTGATATTTTAGTAGTAAAACTATAAGTTTTAGTGTAAATATTGTGAATTATGATCATTTTGATGCTTTTTGACAGGCTTTCTTGCTGATATATAATGCGAGGAACCTATGGTGAAGGAAAGAAGGCCTAAAATATCATTTTCGAGGTGATTGTGTCGGTAAACTGTGCTTAGCGGGCTTTTCAGCGTGGTTCCAGCGCATTTTCACTGTTGAGGCAGTAGCTAATGGCCTTCAACCATGCTAAGCGGCCTCCAACCGTGCTTTATGGGTTTCTGCCTCTGTTTTGCTGACCGCGCTTAGCTCGCTCCTGATGGCGCTTAGCGCGGTGCCACTTACTGCTACATTTTGCACTTTCTATAAATATCTTCCTTAGAAGATATTTTAAAGGACTTTTACATTTCCATCATTTTAGAGATTAGAATGGGTTTTTAGGTCAAAAAAGCTTAGAAACTCAAGAAGAAGTAAGAATCAAATCTTTGGAGCATCAATCCTCGATTCTTCGACTTTGATGCTAGCAAAGCTTTCCTTTTTACTTGTTGATCAAGCTACCATGGTGATGGCTAGCTAATCACTTTTATATCAAGATTAGAGGTAGTTAACTTTGCTATTATGTATTTCTTTTGATCTTTTTGTATGCGAACAAGGTTGATGATTAATAGATGATGAAGATCTTAGCTTTTAATGTTGTATTTATCGTTTGAATCACTCTAGACATAAATTTTCACAGTCTTGATCTAATTTCTTCATCTATTAACCAACAAACTCTAGACATAGATTTGGAAGTTAATATTTTCTTTGTATCGATCTTTATGTTTATTGTTTCGATTGTTATTTTGAGAAATCATCTAGCGATTAAAACAATAATACCCACGGAGCCGCTTTAGAAGTAAACGGATTCGCAAGGATACACCATTGTACTGATCGAAACTAAGTTCACATGCTTGATTAATCGGATATGTATGAAAGGGGTTAACGAAATATAATCTTCACATGCTTTTCATAAAACAAAACATCCATTCTCTAGTTTACTCTTTGCTACAAAAACTTATGTTACAAAACAAGAACTCTTTGAAAACCCTTTTCTTAGAACGTTAAACTATTGAATGGCACGCATCTAAATATCTAAAAATCGCTGCGGATACGATAAAACAACCCACCCACCTAAAATTCTTTTCAACAAAATGGCGTCATTGCCGGGGATTGTTGTTGATATTGATATTGCAAGCATTGCAATAGTTTAGTGATTTTAAGATATTTGTATTATGACTCTCTTACCTCTGTAATTCTCTTATGTTTTTTAATTTGTTTGGCTAGTGTACAGAATCTGTTTATACGAGAGAGTGTATCTGCAGAAGAACCTTTTTCTGATTCTGAGATTGAAAGAACTACTTGTAGGCTCAATAGCAGAACAAGACAGAGACGACAACTTTCTAGAGAAAGAGAAGAGCGAGGAGAATCTTCTTCATCCACACCAATTGAAACACCAACCATGGAAAATCTACCTCCAGCACCACCTCCTGCTTCAACACCATGTACCAACAGTCCAAGGCATAATGCTTAGTTTGCGCGCAACGCCCAAAATGGGAGGCATTCGGAGATGAAAACCGGAATTCTTGCGCTTATATACCAAAATCCTTTTACCGATATGAATCATGAGGATCCGTTCACACATCTTACCAAATTCTATGAAATTGCAGGTGCAACGGGATCATCGAAAGCTGAAGAAGAATCCTTGTTCAAGAGACTATTTCTGCATTCCTTAATTGGGAAGACCAAGGAATGGTATCTTGATCAATCCACTTTGGTAATTATGGACTAGAATTTTTTGGAAGAAAAGTTCCTTGAACGATTTTTCCACAGAATCGATTCATGGAAGCAAAGACGACAATTTTGATGTTTGCTAAAGGTGGAAATGAATATCTCAATGAAGCCTGGGAGAGGTTTAAATCCATGTTACGAAAATGCAAAGGCCACGGTTTTGACGAATTAACTCAAGTGCACATCTTCCAAAATGGACTCCAATCGGTCCATAAGACTTTATTGGATGCTAGTTCGGGTGGATCGTTAATGTCTAAAAGTGCCAAATACGGAATTGCTATAATTGATAGGATGGCACTCAATGATCACCAAGGGAATTGCAACCGTGGTACACCTCAACGGAAACCGGGCATGATAAAGTTGGGAACAAATGACGCAATTCTTGCGCAAAATAAATTGCTTTCACAACAAGTGGAGTTGTTGACTCAACAAATGTCAAAACTTCCACAACAAATAAAAGAAATGAAAGAAATTCTCAACAACAAAAAATAAGTGGCAAGTTGTTAGCTTTGTAACGGAGATCACCCTACCGGGTATTGTCCTCCGGTGGTTGAAGAGGCAAATTACACGGGAAACCAAAACCAAGGTTATCAACCTCGACCATCTTACCAACAAGGCAACCAAGGTTACCAACAAAAAGGTAATTAAGGTTATCAACAACAATAGAGGCCTCAAGATACCAGAACTTCTAATCGTCAACAACAATATCAAAACTACACTCAACCTCCACAAGCTCCAAGTGGAAATTCAAAGATAGAAGACACCCTCACTCAATTCATGCAAATGTCAATGTCTAATCAAAAGAACATCGATGCGGCTATAAAGAACCTTGAGACGCAAGTGGGGCAATTATCCAAACAATTGGCCGACCAACACAAAGGAAGTTTTCTAGTGAATACTCAAGTGAATCCAAAAGAGCATTGCAAGGCTATTCTTACTAGAAGTGGCAGAGAAATTGATATGGGCATAAGTGAGGAAGTTGTGGAAAAGGAGGGAGTAGTTGAAAAAGAAAAATCAAATTTCCACCTAAATATCTGAACAATCCCTTCGTTGACCAAGTACCGCACCCACAGCATAATCACTCGCGTCACACATGAGTTCAAAATCAATTTCCAATTTGGAGCGGTGATTATGGGCGCGGTAGTCAAAATTTGTTTTAAAGAATTAAAAGCTATCATGCAAGACTCATCAAATTCAAATGACTTATCTTTGTTGAGCAAATTGCTCATATGCTGTGATTTTTGCGAAATCTTTGATGAACCTCCGATAGAATCCCGCATGACCAAGGAAGCTCCTTATACCCTTCACATTCAAAGGTGGTGGAAATTTTTCAATGACGTCCACCTTGGCTTCATCAAATTCCAGGCCTCTTGAAGAAACTTTGTGGCCGAGCACAATTCCCTCTGTTACCATGAAATTGCATTTTTCCCAATTAAGAACCAAGTTAGTTTCCACACACCTTTACAATACCATATCCAAGTTTTTCAAGAAAAGATCAAATGACGGTCCAAAAACCGAGAAGTCGTCCATAAAAACCTTAATTGACTTTTCAATCAAATCCGAAAATATTGCTTGCATACACCGTTGAAAAGTGGCTGGTGCATTATGTAACGCCCCGATTTTGATTATTCCATTATTCTTGAGTCTTTTGTTTTAATTGGGTGATGAATTATTTTATTTGTTAAATTGGTGTGTTAAATGTTATTTTACCGTTTTTGAGAGTTTTCGGGGAAATTAGAATGGAGGGTATTTTAGACTTTTCTCAATTAATCATAAGTTAGAAATTTTGTGGAGTTAGAAATTTTGTGAGAAAAATGAATTAATTGATTTAGTGGAAAATGAGAGAAAAGAAATAGAAAAGAAAGAAAATAGATAGAAAAGAGAAAGAAAAGAGAAATAGAGAGAAAAAGGAGAGAAAGAAAGAAGAGGAAGAGAAAAGAAGAGGAAAAGAGGAAATCCAAGAAAATCAACCTCTAGGAATCGATTTAATCGGGTAAGGGTGTGAAACATTGTTATCTTATCAATGTATAGTATTATGTATGATTGTGTATGTGTGTATTGGATTGGTTGTGGTGTTTTCATAGTTTTCCATTTTAGGTCGATAATGAGAAATCGATGTTTTCGCGGTTGGAAATCGACGAAAATGTGGTAGAATGCTTGTTGCCATGATTAGACTGAGTTCTGATGGATGTATGTTGTTTTGAAAATGTTTTGGGTTGAAAAATAGGGTTTTTGGGTTTTCAACAGCGCTGAAGGATTCTGAGTTTTCGCAGGTTCGCCTAGCGAACCAATCAGCGAAGGGTAGCGAAGGTTCGCTACGGGTATTCGCCTAGTGAAGGCATGAGCGAAGGTTCGCTAGAGTGTTCGCCTAGCGAACTTTGGGTGTTTTTGGCTCTGTTTGGTTCTGACTTGGTTCGCCAAGTGCTCGCCTAGCGAACTTTGTGTCTGTTTTTAGCTAACAGTTGGTTCGCTGGAACATTCGCCTAGCGAAGGAGCTAGCGAATGCTCGCGAGGGATGTTCGCCTAGCGAAGGAGCTAGCGAATGCTCGCGAGGGAGGTTCGCCCAGCGAACAGTGCTGTTCGTGTAATTTTGTTTTCTGCATAACTTTTGATCTGTGGTTCGGTTTGAGGCGTGGTTTAATGCATTAGGAAGCTTATGAAACGTTCTTTATCATTATGATGAATTGGAAATTATTAGCCGATTAAATAAGTCGGAAAAGTCAGAAATAGTGCTATTTAGCGACTTTTACCGTTTTGACGGTGTGTTTGAATGTGAATCGTACAATAGTGCATTGACGTGAATGCATGTAGATTGTATGTGATTGTATGAGATGAATGCATGTATATATTGTGAATATGTATGCATTATAAGAATGTCTTGAGTCATTTTGTATGTGAAGCATAATGATGTGCATTCTTGTGTTGAGGGATTCTAATGAGAATCCGCTATAACGTCGTGAGCCTCTCTTGGTGGAGGTGTGAGCGATCGGGTCGTGAGCATCTCTCAGTGGAGGTGTGAGCGATGGATTAGACGGTCGTGAGCCTCTCTTGGTGGAGGTGTGAGCGATCGGGTCGTGAGCCTCTCTCGGTGGAGGTGTGAACGATGGATTAGACGGTCGTGAGCCTCTCTTGGTGGAGGTGTGAGCGATCGGGTCGTGAGCCTCTCTCGGTGGAGGTGTGAGCGATGGATTAGACGGTCGTGAGCCTCTCTTGGTGGAGCTGTGAGCGATCGGGTCGTGAGCCTCTCTCGGTGGAGGTGTGAGCGATGGATTAGACGGTCGTGAGCCTCTCTTGGTGGAGGTGTGAGCGATCGGGCCGTGAGCCTTTCTCGGTGGAGGTGTGAGCGATCCAGAAACATCGTGAGCCTCTCTTGGTGGAGGTGTGAGCGGTGGGTGAACATCGTAGGCCCGACGGGGAGTTACTTTGGTAACGAGCGATGGTTCCAGCAGAAGTTCCTGAGTGAACTTGAGATGATTGAGTCGGTACCGCATTGCATTTGCATAGAGTCGTGAGTCGGTCTCTATGATTTGCATTTCTCATCTTTAAATGATGCATTGGTGAATAAACAGTTGTGTATGTTTATGTGGAATGAAAAGAATTGTGAAAGTATGCCTGATGTGTATGCTTGGTTTCATATATATATGGATACATTGCGATGTATATGAGTGACTCGTGATGAATTGTGGTGAAAAGGTGAATTATGTGTAATTTTATGTTATTATATATAATTATATGCATTGTTATTATGATAATATTTCTCACCCTTCTGCTGTTTTATGATGCTCTATGAGGCATTGCAGAGTAGGTATGCTGGTGGTCTTTTTGTGAAGCGTGTCTTCATTCTTTTGGTCGGTTGGCTCTGATATGTAGCACCGGGTAGCTAGGAGGGCTATGATTCTTTTGAGATACATTATATATGTATCTTGTTGATAAATGTTTATGTAAACATGAATTATGTTGGTGGATAATACTTGGCGATGTATATATGTGTATGTATATATGAATTGGTTGTTATTCAATGTTTAGATCTTCCGCTTTTATTCTAAATATTGACATGTGGGTGTAAGGACTAAGTTCCTCTGTTTCAAGTTACCCCACTGTTGCATATCAATTGTTGAGCAGACGTTGTATGTTTAAATTTCGTAATTGATGTGACATACCTCTTTTATACCATGTTTGTAATTATACTCTGACGAAATTTTTAATATGTGCTTAAATGATTATTTGGGGGTATAGAAAGGGGGTGTTACATGAAGTGGTATCAGAGCCAGAGTTGAGTCAGTTGTGTCTGTCTTGTTGCTGTGTTGGTTGAACTGTTGTTTAACCTTATTGTAATTTTTGGGAATGATGAGTTCAGGAAGAATCAACCACCGGTTTTCAAAGGAAGATTTGATCCCGAGGGTGCTCAACTTTGGTTGAAAGAGATTGAAAGGATCTTCAGAGTTATGGATTGTGCGGAGGAGAATAAGGTGAGGCTTGGATCTTACATGTTGAAGGAAGAAGCCGACGATTGGTGGGTCGGTATGCGTGAAGTTCTTGAGGTGGATGATGAAGAGGTAACTTGGAATTTATTTCGTACTGAATTCTTAAGGAAGTATTACCCTGAGAGTGTGAAGGGAAAGAAGGAGATGGAGTTTCTTGAACTGAAACAAGGTAATATGTCCGTGGTGGACTATACTGCTAAGTTTGTGGAGTTGGTTCAATACCATCCTCACTATGCTGCGATTACTGCTGAGTTCTCCAAGTGCATTAAGTATGAGAATGGTTTACGTCCTGAGATTAAGCAAGTTGTGGGATATCAAAGGATAAGAAGATTTTCGGATTTGACGGAATGTTGTAGAATCTTCGAGGAAGATAGCAAGGCTCGTTCTACACATTATAAAAGTTTGAATGAGAGGAAGGGAAAGCAACAAGCTAGAAGTGGACCTTATGTGACACCCGCTGATAAGGGCAAGCCTAGGGGAAACTTCGAGAGGAGATCTAGAGGAGGAGGTTCTGGTCCCATTAAGTGCTACAAGTGTGGTGAAATGGGTCATAAATCATTTGAGTGTGGGAAGACAGTGGCGAAATGTTCTAACTGTGGAGGCCTTGGGCATGCTACTACAGATTGTAGAAGGAATGTGGTGAAGTGCTATAACTGTGGGGAAATTGGTCACATTAGCCCAAAGTGTCCGAATCCGAAGAAAGCTCCATCCGGTGGGAAGGTATTTTCTCTGGCAGGAACTCAGACTTCGAGTGCAGATCGTATGATTCGAGGTACTTGCTTTATTAATAGTACACCTTTAGTTGCCATTATTGATACTAGAGCGACTCATTCGTTTATTTCGTCTGAGTGCGCGAAGCGTTTAAATCTTGTGTTGTCTCTGATGGATGGTAAGATGGTTATTGATACTCCAGCAATGGGGTCAGTAACTACGTCTTTGGTTTGTTTGATGTGTCCTTTGACCATTTATGGTAAAGACTTCGAGATAGATCTAGTGTGTTTGCCGTTGGAAGGATTGGATGTGGTCTTGGGTATGAATTGGTTGCAATTTAACCGAGTTCATATAGATTGTTATCATAAGTTAGTGAGGTTTCCTTCTCTGGAAGAGGATGAATTTGAGAGTTTCCTATCCACTAAAGAGTTGAAGAAACTTTTAGCGGACGAAGCTCAATTGTTCGGTTTGTTTGCATCTTTAACTGTGGATAGTCCAGTGTCACTTGATGTGGTTCCGGTTGTTTGTGATTTTCCTGGGGTGTTTCCTGAAGATATTAAGGATGTACCGCCGGAAAGAGAAGTTGAGTTTTCTATTGATCTAGTTCCAGGTACTAGACCGATTTCGATGGCACCGTATCGTATGTCGGCATCGGAGTTGGTAGAATTGAAAAAGCAATTGAATGACTTGTTGGACAAGAAATTTGTAAGACCAAGTGTTTCTCCTTGGGGTGCTCCGGCATTGTTGGTTAAAAAGAAGGATGGGAGTATGCGGTTATGCATAGATTATCGACAACTGAACAAGGTAACAATTAAGAACAAGTATCCGCTTCCAAGGATCGATGATTTGTTGGACCAATTGGTTGGTGCGCGTGTTTTTAGCAAGATTGATCTGAGATCGGGATATCACCAGATTCGTGTGAAAGAAGAGGATATTCAAAAGACGGCCTTTAGGACACGGTATGGCCATTACGAATATTCTGTGATGCCATTCGGGGTTTCTAATGCGCCGGGTGTGTTTATGGAATACATGAATAGTATTTTTCATGAACAGTTGGATCGTTTTGTGGTTGTGTTCATTGACGATATTTTGATTTACTCTAAGTCTCAAGAGGAGCATGAAGAGCATTTGAGGATTGTGTTACAAATTTTGAAAGAGAAACAATTGTATGCTAAGTTGTCGAAATGTGAGTTTTGGTTATCGGAAGTAAGTTTTCTTGGGCATGTTATTTCCGGTAGTGGTATTAGTGTTGATCCATCCAAGGTCGATGCGGTGATGCTATGGGAGGTTCCTAGATCGGTGACGGAGATTCGAAGCTTTTTAGGCTTGGCGGGTTATTATCGGAGGTTTATTGAGGGATTTTCGAAGTTGGCACTTCCGTTAACGCAATTGACTTGTAAAGGAAAGACTTTCATTTGGGATATTCATTGTGAAGAGAGTTTCAATGAGCTAAAGAGAAGGCTGACAACGACTCCGATCTTGATTTTGCCTAATCCTAATGAACCATTTGTTGTGTATTGTGATGCTTCATTGACAGGTTTAGGTGGTGTTTTAATGCAAGATGGAAAAGTTGTGGCATATGCTTCTAGACAATTGAGAGTGCATGAAAAGAATTATCCTACGCATGACTTGGAGTTAGCGGCCGTGGTGTTTGTTTTGAAAATTTGGAGGCACTATCTTTATGGTGCGAGGTTTGAAGTTTTTAGTGATCACAAAAGCTTGAAGTATTTATTTGATCAAAAAGAATTGAACATGAGACAAAGAAGGTGGTTAGAGCTTTTGAAGGATTATGATTTTGGTTTGAATTACCATCCGGGTAAGGCAAACGTGGTGGCTGATGCTTTGAGTCGGAAATCGTTACATATGTCCGCATTGATGATGAGAGAATGGGAACTTTTGGAGGATTTTAGAGACTTGAGTTTGGTTTGCGAAATGACGCCGCGAAGTGTGCGACTTGGTATACTACAGGTTACGAATGATTTTCTTGCAACGGTTAGTGAAAAGCAAAAGTTGGATTTGAAGTTCGTTGATTTGATGATGAATGAGAACGAGGATTTTAAGGTTGATAATTTTGGAGTTTTGAGATTCCGTGGTCGTATTTGTATTCCCGACGATGTGAAGTTGAAAAAGATGATTTTGGAGGAAGGACACCGAAGTAATTTAAGTATTCATCCGGGTGCGAATAAGATGTATCAAGATTTGAAGAAGATCTTTTGGTGGTCCGGTTTAAAGAGAGATGTTGCTCAATTTGTGTATGCGTGCTTAACTTGTCAAAAGTCTAAGGTGGAACATCAAAAGCCTAGTGGATTGATGCAACCGTTGGATATTCCGGAATGGAAATGGGATAGTATATCGATGGATTTCGTTACGGGATTACCGAATACGCAAAGAGGTCATAATGCTATTTGGGTAATTGTTGATAGGCTTACTAAATCTGCTCACTTTATTCCAATTGATATTAGTTATCCTTTGGAGAAGTTAGCCGAGATTTATGTTCTTGTGGTTGTGAAGTTACATGGAGTTCCTAAGAGTATTGTATCGGATAGAGATCCTAGATTTACATCGAGGTTTTGGGAGAGTTTGCAAAAGGCCTTGGGTTCTAAGCTAAGATTGAGTTCGGCTTATCATCCGCAAACGGACGGTCAAACCGAAAGGACGATTCAATCGTTGGAGGATTTATTGCGTGCTTGTGTACTCGAGCAAGGTGGTGCTTGGGACGGTTATTTGGCGTTGATTGAATTCACTTACAATAACAGTTTTCATTCGAGTATAAGTATGGCACCATTTGAGGCTTTGTATGGTCGGAGATGTCGAACACCTTTGTGTTGGCATGAAACCGGCGAGAGGACGATAGTTGGACCGGAAATGGTACAACAAATGACGGAGAAAGTGAAGTTTATTCGGGAGAAGATGAAAGCTTCTCAAAGTAGACAGAAGAGCTATCATGACAAGAGAAGGAAAGATCTTGAATTTCAAGAAGGCGACCATGTGTTTTTGAGAGTTACACCGGTTACGGGTGTGGGTCGTGCTTTGAAGTTGAAGAAGTTGACTTCTCGTTTTATTGGTCCGTATCAGATTACTTCACGAGTTGGTGTTGTGGCTTACCGTGTGGCGTTGCCTCCGAATCTTTCAAATTTGCATGATGTATTCCATGTTTCGCAACTTCGGAAGTATGTTCCGGATCCGTCACATGTTATTCCTATGGACGAGGTTGAGGTGAGAGATAACCTTACGGTTGAAACTTTACCGATTAGGATTTTGGACCATGAAGTTAAGAAGTTAAGAGGCAAGGACATTGCACTTGTGAAGGTAGCGTGGGGAGGCGCTGCGGAAGGCAATATGACTTGGAAACTAGAGAGTGGGATGCGAGAGTCGTATCTGGAGTTGTTTGAATCAGGTATTATTTTCGAGGACGAAAATTTCTAAAGTGGGGGAGAGAGAATGAAGATGTTCCTATTAGGGTCGGGGACTCAATCAAGAAACTTGGCATCAAAGGTGGGGAGGATGATGAAGTTTTTAAGGGGATCATCATAAATACGGAGGAAATTGGGAGGAGTGCAAGTCATGTCGTGAAGGGGGCTGAAACTCTTAGTAGATGAATTGCATGTCATACAACATAAGAGGATGTGGTACTTCCCGTAAATGCAAGAGAATCAAAGAAACAGTTATGAAAGGTTTAGTGAATGTCTGCTTCTTTCAGGAAACGAAGTGTCTTAACATGGTAGACTATTTGGTTCATAACATGTGGGGTGCTACTGACTCTGATTGGTTTGCTATTCCGTCGATTGGGCAATCAAGGGGGATCGTGACTATCTGGAGGAAGGATTTCATATGTCCTACTTTCAGCTTTCGTGGCAAAGGATTCCTAGATATAAATGCAGTGTGGAATGGAACGAATTATTACTTCATTAATGTGTATTCTTTCTATTTCATGGCGGAGAAAAGATTGTTGTGGGCAAAACATTAAATTGGAAATTGAAGTTATTGCCTGGGGAGTGAATTGGGGGGATGGGATTTTATCGTGGTGAAAATTAAGGGGGAAAGACGTGGCAGGGAGAATTCTTGTAGGGTTGACACGGAGTATTTTGGAGCGTTTATTGATATGATGAATCTGGTGAATTTACCAACGATTGGAAATAAGTTCACACGGTTCAACTCGAATGGAAGTAGCTGTAGTCAATTAGACAGATTCCTTATTTCGGATGGTTTGATCAATGTTTGGAATTCGGTGGTGCAATACATTGGTGATCGGGATATATTTGACCATAGGCCTGTTTGGCTAAAAGCAAGAAGTGAAAATTAGGGACCTAAGCCTTTGAAAGCCTTCAATTGTTGGTTCGATCATCCAGATTTTCTTTCGTTCATAAAAGCAGAATGAAGTTCATTTGTGGTGGAGGGTAGCGCAACATATGTGCTTACTAAGAAATTTATATTATTAAAGCAAAGAGTACGTTGGTGGAATGTAAATGTTTTTGGAGTGCTTAATCTTAATGTGGATAGGGAGGTTGGTACGATAAACGAAATAAAAGACGTTATGGGTGGTGCTCAGGTTTGCGTATCTGAAGACGAACTAAGGAGGAGGAGTGTAGTGCAAGCGGAACTATGGAAGAATTTTTGTATTAAAGAGATTATTTTAAAGAAAAAATCTAGAGTTAGATGGATTCAACGGGGCAATTAGAATTCCAAGTATTTCCACGTGATGTTAAAACATAGATTTAGAAGGAACTCTATTGTTGTTGTCCAATCTGGTGGGGGGACTATAAAGGGCGTCCAGTCAATAAAAATGGTGGTAAAGGACCACTTTGAGGAGAGGTTTCAATCTGATATTGTAGCTAGGCCATTCCCTGATTTTTCAGGAATTGCTAGGCTGTCTCAGGATGATTGTATGATATTAGAGGAAATCTTTACTAAAGAAGAAATTCATGATATTATTTTTTATTTTGCGGGGATAGAAGTCCGGGTTCGGACGATTTCAATATTGAGTTCTTGAAGCGGTGTTAGGACATTCTAAGAAAAGATGTAATCTTGTGTATTCAACAATTGCATAATGTTGCTTTGCTTCCAAAAGTTTTGTCTTCATATTTTCTAGCTTTAATTCCGAAGAAGGACAACCCGCAGACTTTAGGCAACTATAAACCTATCTGTCTAATCGGAGTGGTGTACACAGTTATTTCAAAACTTCTAGCAGCTAGGATCAAACGTGTTATGGGAGGCAACTTTTGAGTGGGGTGTTGGTTCTTAATGAGATCATTGATTTAGAAAAAAAGAAAAAGAAGAGAGACATTCTTTTGAAGGTAGATTTCGCTAAGGCATACTATAGTGTGAAGTAGGACTTTCTTAAGAATATTATGATAGCAATGGGTTTTGAATAGAGATGGATGCGGTGGATGGAAGACGGGGTTATGAACAATTTTATGTCAGTGGTTGTTAATGGGTGTCCTACTAAAGATTTTAGGGTGTCTAGAGGCCTTAGACAAGGCAATCCGTTATCGCCGTTTCTCTTCTCAATAGTTGGCGAAGGCTTGGCAATTTTGGTTAGGAGGGCAATCGAAGTTGGTTCTCTTAGAGATTTAAAGGTCAATGATGAGGTGGCTTATAGTCTTCTACAATACGCAAACGATATAAATTTTAGAGGTGATGGTTCATGGTCCAACGTTTGGGCCATGAAATCGATTCTTGTGGGCTTTGAAATGATATCGGGTTTGAAGATTAACATTGGTAAGAGTTCTCTCTTTGGTATTACGGTGAATGACTATTTTTTGAACGCGGCAGCAAGCCGATTTCTAAGGTGTGGGATTGTTGGTCTTTCTTTCAAGTTTCTTGGTGTCTATGTGGGAGGTAATCATAGAAGAATCTTCTTTTGAAATACGGTACTTGAGTGTATGAAGGCTAGGTTGTCTACTTGGAAGGGAAGATTACTTTCAATGGGTGGTAGGGTAGCCCTTATAAATTCAGTTTTAGCTAATTTTCCTGTCCATTTCTTATCTTTCTTCAAAGTTCTAAAGAAAGTGGTACAGGTGTTGGTTTCTTTGCAGAGGAACTCCTTGTGGGCTAGGTCAAAGGATAAAAGGAGTATAGCTTGGGTGAGTTGGAAATCTATTTGCAAGAATAAGCAGGAAGACGGATTGGGGGTTAAAGATATTCAATTGTTTAATAAGGCGCTATGGGCTAAATAGTTTTGGAGGTTCCTTATTGATAGAGAAGCACTTTGGGTGGAGATAATTGAAGGAAGATGTGGAAATTTGGTGGAAGCCGTGTTCAATAAAGATGGTTTGGTTTCTACATATAGGTCTTCATTTTGGTGGTAGGATTTAATGCATAATCATGTGTTGTTGGAAGACGTGGAAGTTGCTGATCTTCTTTCTTATAGGTTGGGGAATGGCAATAAGGTATTGTTCTGGTTGGCTAGGTAGCTTGGGAACATGTCGCCGTATCATGCGTTCCCGGGACTATAGAGTATGACGTCTTGGAAACTAGCTACTGTTTCTCAAATAGGGGAGTGGACAGATGACAATTGGTCTTGGCAGCTGGGCTTTTATGTCGGGGAAGGGAATTTGTCTTTGCAACTTGAATTGGAGGAGTTGAACAACCTTCTATTGGAGGTGCAACCATCCAAAGTTGATTCTGATCTCATCATTTGGCCATTTAGCTTGACTAAAATCTTTACCGTTAAATCTTTATATGATAAATTGTTGTTATGTGCTGGTGGCGTGTTTATGGCAGCAGATAGGCAGGTTAGCTTGAATTTAGTTTGGTTAGCTGCGGGTCCGACGAAGCTGCAGGTGTTTACGTAGAGGTTAGTTCTCGATCTCTTGCCTACTCAATTTAATCTTGTGAGGCGAGGTTTGTCGGTCAATTCCCACGAGCAGGTGTGTATGTTTTGTTTTGAAGCAAATGAAGATTCTAACCATCTATTTCTTAACTGTGTCAAAATTAAGTTCGTTTGGTGTAAAATTTGTGTTTGTTTGAGGGTCGACAATATTGTGGCAAATACATATTGCTATCATTTATTGTCTTGGATGGAGAAATTGAAGGGGAAGATTGCTTTTCCTAGTGCCTCAGGTTTGTGGTTCATTGTGTGCTGGTGTATTTGGTAGACTAGGAACCAAATTCTATTGAACAATGAAGTTGGCGATCCAAAACTTGTTTTACAAAGAATCGTCCTATTATCTTCGTGGTGGTTAACTAAAAGTGTCAAGTTACATAGTTGTTGTAGTTATTATGATTGGTGTAGGACCTTGGTATTTCCTCTAAAACATTTTTTATATAATGTAATCTTGGTAGGTAGTGGTTTGTGTTTTGGATTAGGATACCCCTAGTATCTCTGTTGGAATATAATTTACTTATAAAAAAACTTGGATCACTGATGTGAAAACTCCTTTTCAACTAATGAAATAAGTGTTTTATGATGTAGTGCCAAAACCTAAAAACTTAAAAACAAGAACAAATAAGTAATGGTTTATGCATTTTTGGAGGCCTGAGATGATTGTCTTGGTGGCTTATCCTTGAGCCGTTTATGATATTATTTTTTTGTAAGCAAGAATATATTGAAAGGAGTACAAAGGGTACTCTAGCCTGATTACAAAAGAGGGGAGATAGAGCTCCACAATAGGAAGAAATTACCAACCAATTGACATCTATGACAAATAGAACAAAGGATTTTTAACGAAATCGTACAAATTACAATTGGAATTAGTAATGTCTCCAATAAAAGACCACCTCCACACCAAAAATTTTACCGACCACACCGTGTCTAACACATTCCAACCGATGTTCCTAAAAGCTATGCCATTTCTGAGCAACCATAGGTTCCAACAAACAGCCAACCAAATGCAACCTTCTCTCACCGGCTTAACTTTCTTAGCTTTGCAAAAAGAAAACCAATCCAAAAAACTACCCTTGAAGTCAATTCCAATAGGGGCAGTTAAACCAATCCACTCGGCCGTTTCTTTCCAAACCATTTTAGCCACTGAACAGAAAAGAAAAGAGTGTGGCGCCGACTTCGGATGAGAATTACACAGTAGACAATTATTGTTTGTCATCGAAGGAATAATACCTCAAAAATACAGCAAATCTCTAGTCGGAAGTTTCTGCCTTCAACCATGCTAAGCGGCCTCCAACCGTGCTTTATGGGTTTCTGCCTCTGTTTTGTTGACCGCGCTTAGCTCTCTCCTGATGGCGCTTAGCGTGGTGCCATTTACTGCTACATTTTGCACTTTCTATAAATATCTTCCTTAGAAGATATTTTAAAGGACTTTTACATTTCCATCATTTTAGAGATTAGAAAGGGTTTTTAGGTAAAAAAAGCTTAGAAACTCAAGAAGAAGTAAGAATCAAATCTTTGGAGCATCAATCCTCGATTCTTCGACTTTGATGCTAGCAAAGCTTTCCTTTTTACTTGTTGATCAAGCTACCATGGTGATGGCTAGCTAATCAATTTTGTGTCAAGATTAGAGGTAGTTAACTTTGCTATTATGTATTTCTTTTGATCTTTTTGTATGTGAACAAGGTTGATGATCAATAGATGACGAAGATCTTTGCTTTTAATGTTGTATTTATGGTTTGAATCACTCTAGACATAAATTTTCACAGTCTTGATCTAATTTCTTCATCTATTAACCAAAAAACTCTAGACATAGATTTGGAAGTTAATATTTTCTTTGTATCGATCTTTATGTTTATTGTTTCGATTATTATTTCGAGAAATCATCTAGCGATTAAAACAATAATACCCACGGAGCCGCTTTAGAAGTAAACGGATTCGCAAGGATACACCATTGTACTATTCGAAACTAAGTTCACATGCTTGATTAATTGGATATGTATGAAAGGGGTTAACGAAATATAATCTTCACATGCTTTTCTTAAAACAAAACATCCATTCTCTAGTTTACTATTTGCTACAAAAACTCATGTTACAAAACAATAACTCTTTGAAAACCCTTTTCTTAGAACGTTAAACTATTGAATGGCACGCATCTAAATATCTGAACAATCGCTGCGGATACGATAAAACAACCCACCCACCTAAAATACTTTTCAACAAAATAGCGCCATTGCCGGGGATTGTTGTTGATATTGATATTGCAAGCATTGCAATAGTTTAGTGATTTTAAGATATTTGTATTTTGAATCTCTTACCTCTGTAATTCTCTATTGTTTTTTAATTTGTTTGGCTAGTGTGCAGAATCTGTTAATGCGAGAGAGTGTACCTGCAGAAGAACCTGTTTTTTATCCTAAGATTGAAAGAACTACTTGTAGGCTCAATAGCAGAACAAGACAGAGACGACAACTTGCTAGAGAAAGACAAGAGCGAGGAGAATCTTCTTCATCCACACCAATGGAAACACCAACAATGGTAAATCCACCTCCAGCACCACCTCCTGCTTCAACACCATGTACCAACAGTCCAAGGCATAATGCTCAGTTTGCGTGCAACGCCCACAATGGGAGGCATTCGGAGATGAAAACCAGAATTCTTGCGCTTATATACCAAAATCCTTTTACCGATATAGATCATGAGGATCCGTTCACACATCTTACCAAATTCTACGAAATTGCAGGTGCAACAGGATTGCCGAAAGATGAAGAAGAATCCTTGTTCAAGAGACTATTTGTTGGAAGAAAAGTTCCTTGAACGATTTTTCCACACAATCGATTCATGGAAGCAAAGACGACAATTTCAGTGTTTGCTAAAGGTGGAATGAATCTCTCAATGAAGCTTGGCAGAGGTTTAAATCCATGTTACGAAAATGCAAAGGCCACGGTTTTGACGAATTAACTCAAGTGCACATCTTCCAAAATGGACTCCAATCGGTCTATAAGAATTTGTTGGATGCTAGTTCGAGTGGATCGTTAATGTCTAAAAGTGCCAAAGACGGAATTGCTATAATTGATAGGATGTCACTCAATGATCACCAAGGGAATCGCAACCGTGGTACACCTCAACAGAAACTGGGCATGATAGAGTTGGGAACAAATGATGCAATTCTTGCACAAAACAAATTGCTTTCATAACAAGTGGAGTTGTTGACTCAACAAATGTCAAAACTTCCACAACAAGTAAAAGAAATGCAAGAAATTCCCAACAACAACAAACAAGTGGCAAGTTGTTAGCTTTGTAACGGAGATCACCCTACCGGGTACTGTCCTCCGGTGGTTGAAGAGGCAAATTACGCGGGAAACCAAAACCAAGGTTATCAACCTCGACCATCTTACCAAGAAGGCAACCAAGGTTACCAACAAAGAGGTAATCAAGGTTATCAACAACAATAGAGGCCTCAAGATACCAGAACTTCTAATCGTCAACAACAATATCAAAATTACACTCAACCTCCACAAACTCCAAGTGGAAATTCAAAGATAGAAGACACCCTCACTCAATTCATGCAAATGTCAATGTCTAATCAAAAGAACACCGATGCGGCTATAAAGAACCTTGAGACGCAAGTGGGGCAATTATCCAAACAATTGGCCGACCAACACAAAGGAACTTTTCCGGTGAATACTCAAGTGAATCCAAAAGAGCATTGCAAGGCTATTCTTACTAGAAGTGGTAGAGAAATTGATATGGGCATAAGTGAGGAAGTTGTGGAAAAGGAGGGAGTAGTTGAAAAAGAAAAATCAATTTTCCACCTAAATATCTGAACAATCCCTTCGTTGACCTAGTACCGCACCCACAACATAATCACTCGCGTCACACATGAGTTCAAAATCAATTTCCAATTTGGAGCGGTGATTATGGGCGCGGTAGCCAAAATTTGTTTTAAAGAATTAAAAGCTATCATGCAAGACTCATCAAATTCAAAAGACTTATCTTTGTTGAGCAAATTGCTCATATGCTGTGATTTTTGCAAAATCTTTGATGAACCTCCGATAGAATCCCGCATGACCAAGGAAGCTCCTTATACCCTTCACATTCAAAGGTGGTGGCAATTTTTCAATGACGTCCACCTTGGCTTGATCAAATTCTAGGACTCTTGAAGAAACTTTGTGGCCGAGTACAATTCCCTCTGTTACCATGAAATTGCATTTTTCCCAATTAAGAACCAAGTTGGTTTCCACTCACCTTTCCAATACCATATCCAAGTTTTTCAAGAAAAGATCAAACGACAGTCCAAAAACCGAGAATTCGTCCATAAAAACCTTAATTGACTTTTCAATCAAGTCCAAAAATATTGCTTGCATACACCGTTGAAAAGTGGCTGGTGCATTACACAACCCAAATGACATCCTTCTATAAGCGAAGATTCCAAAAGGGCATGTGAAAGTATTTTTCTCATGGTCCTACAGGTTTAAAATAATTTGATTGTAACCTGAATAACCATCCAAAAAATAATAGAATTCTTGACAGGAAAGTCTCTCGAGCATTTGATCCAAGAACGGAAGAGGGAAATGGTCTTTCCACGTAGCTTGATTTAGCCTACGGTAATCTATACACATTCTCCATCCGATCACGGTTCTTGTAGGGATCAACTCATTCTTCTGATTTAGGATTACCGTCATCCCTTTTTTCTTCGATACCACTTGCACCTGGCTAACCCATGGACTATCGAAAATCGGGTAGATCATTCCGACATCTAACATTTTCACCACTTCCTTCCTAACCACTTCTTTCATGGTAGGATTCAAGCGACGTTGAGGTTGTGCTAGCGGTTTAAAATTATCATCCATGGGTATCCTATGCATATAATAGGAAGGACTTATTCCTTTTAAATCAGAAAGAGTCCACCCAATAGCATCTTAATTCTTTTTCAACACACAAATCAACTTGTCCTCCTTATTTTTGGTTAGCTCCTTGCTTATGATCACCGGTTTATATCCCTCATCATCAAGAAACACATATTTAAGATGAGAGGGCAACAACTTCAATTCAAGCTTGATTTCTTCATTTTTTTTTTTTAAATTTCCACCCTTTCTTTCATGGGAGGAATCTCATCCAATTCTTTAAGTTCTCGCAAACACTTTTCTATTTCTTTTTCTTCATTCTCATTGATACTTTGAAGAGCATTTATAAGAACTTTTTATAATGGGGTAGGAACTTGTAATTGCCTTGTTGCTTCTTCAATCGCCTTCTCCATTGCATTGATTCTAAAACAATCACCTATTTCTTTCGAATGCTTCATGGTTTCAAATAGATTAAAACGAGTCTCCTCATCTTGCACCCTCACTTTCATGAGATCGTCATCCATATCTATGCCCATTCTAGCGGTCTTCATAAAAGGTCTTCCAAGAATCAAGGGAGCGTCATCATCTTCTTCCATATCAATCACCACAAAGTCGATGGGAAACAAGAATTTGTCAACCTTAACCAACACATCTTCCGCTACACCGTGAGGACGGGTAGTGGATTTATCGGCAAGTTACAATGTCATTTGAGTAGCTGTCAACTCTATATTTCCCAACCTTTTCACAATGGACAACGATATCAAATTAATACTAGAGCCCAAATCAATCAACCCATTGCCAACATAAATATTTCCTATTGTAACCGACAAAGTAACTCGTCCCGGATAACTTTCTTTCCTTGAAAGAGTCCGTTGAATGATAGCGCTACAACTAGCATCAACCTTGACCATTTCTTGATCCGTGTACCTTTACTTCTTGGTGAGAATTTCCTTCATGAATTTTTCATATTTTGCCATTTGTTCCAATGCCTCGGAAAATGGAATATTAATTTGCAATTGATTAAAAATATCCAAAAACCGAGCATAGTGCCTCGCATTATCTTTCTTCGTCGGAGCATGAGGGTAAGGCAGATTTTGAATTGAAATAGTACTCACTTGTTCCTCCCCCCTCCTAGTCTTTTTATTTTTCTCTTCTCTCATTTTCTTTTCTTCTTCCTCACTCTTTTTGTTTTCATTTTCAACTAAGTCTCCCTCAACATTTTTTTCTACTTCACTCTCATCAATCTTTTTTTCTTTTTCAACTACTCCCTCTTTTTCTACAACTTCCTTACTTATGCCCATATCAATTTCTCTACCACTTATAGTAAGAATAGCCTTGCAATGCTCTTTTCGATTCACTTGAGTATTCGCTGGAAAACTTCCTTTGTATTGGTCAGCCAATTGTTTGGATAATTGCCCCACTTGCGTCTCAAGGTTCTTCATAGCCGCATCAGTGTTCTTTTGATTATACATTGACATTTTTTAGCATTTTAGAGATTAGAAAGGGTTTTTAGGTAAAAAAAGCTTATAAACTCAAGAAGAAGTAAGAATCAAATCTTTGGAGCATCAATCCTCGATTCTTTGAATTTGATGCTAGCAAAGCTTTCCTTTTTACTTGTTGATCAAGCTACCATGGTGATGGCTAGCGAAACACTTTTGTGTCAAGATTATTGGTAGTTAACCTTTCTATTATGTATTTCTTTTGATCTTTTGTATGTGAACAAGGTTGATGATCAATAGATGATGAAGTTCTTTGTTTTTAATGTTGTATTTATGGTTTGAATCACTCTAGACATAGAATTTCCAAGTCTTGATCTAATTTCTTCATATATTAACCAACAAACTCTAGACATAGGTTTGGAAGTTAATATTTGCTTTGTATCAATCTTTATGTTTATTGTTTCGATTGTTATTTCGAGAAATCATTTAGCGATTAAAACAATAATACCCATGGAGCTGCTTTAGAAATAAACGGATTCACGAGGATACGCGGTTGTACTGATCGAAACTAAGTTCACATGCTTGATTAATTGGATATGTATGAAAGGCGTTAATGAAATCTAATCTTGACATGCTTTACTTTAAACAAAACATCCATTCTCTAGTTTACTATTTGCTACAAAAACTTATGTTACAAAACAATAACTCTTTGAAAACCCTTTTCTTAGAACGTTAAACTATTGAATGGAACACATCTAAATATCTGAACAATCCATGTGGATACGATAAAATAACCCACCCACCTAAAATACTTTTCAACAGTATGCACTCCATGGATTCATCGAATACTATCAGATACATAATAAGAGTCCTTCCTAGCATGGGTGGTACCAAGATCGGTGGTTCTTGCAGATACTATTTGACTCTATCAAATTCCTTTTGAAAATTGTTTTTCCACTTGGCAATTTGATCTTTTCTTAATAACTTTAATATCGGTTCACAAGTGGCTATCAAATGCGACATGAATCTGGCAATATAATCCAGTCTACCCAAGAAACCACAAACTTCTTTCTCTGTACGAGGTGTTGACATGTTTTGAATAGCTTTGAACTTGCCAGGATTAACTTCTATACCTCGTTGGCTCACAATGAACCCTATCAGTTTTCCAGACCTGGTGCCGAAAGTGCACTTGGCAGGATTCAGACGTAGTTTGTACTTTCTGAATATGGTAAATAGGTTATTTAGATAAATAACATGTCATGGAAGAGAGTTACCATGGCCCTTTGATAAGTTTCCCTGATATTTTTTAGGCCGAAAGGTATCACTTTGTAACAGAAAGTGCCCCACGGTGTGATGAAAGTTGTTTTCTCCATATCTTCTAGAGACATTTTAATCTAATTGTATCCAGAGAATCCATTCATGAAGAAGAATACCGAGAACTGAGTTGTGTTATCTACCAATACATCAATATGAGGTAAAAGAAAATCGTCTTTTGGACTAGCTCTATTTTGATCTTTGTAATCCACACACATTTGCACCTTCCATCCTTTTTCGAAATCGGTACAATATTAGCAATCCACTGTATATATGTTTCTACAGGACAAAAACCTGCATCAAACTATTTCTTGACCTCTTTTATGATCTTGACAGCCATGCCTGGTCGAGTCTTTCTTAGCTTCTGCATGACTGACGGGCATTTCGACTTCAGCGGTAGCTTATGCACAACTATGTTGGTGTCGAGTCTTGTCATATCTTGATATCCACAAGTAGGCATGGTAACAGGACGGATCGGAGACAGGTTTTACCTCCCCCAAACCCAAACTTGAATCCCCAAACAATCCTCGTCCCCCCCCCCCCAAATCCAAACGAGGATGGAATATTAAAACTCAAACCCGTCCCAAACGGGTTCGGGTATCCCCGCCCCACCACCATCCATTTAATAAAATCAATTTTTGTGATAGAAATATTTATTTTTTCCAAAATCAAATTAAATTACAAATAATAAAATAAAACAATCTAAAAAAATTTCATACATACATTTCAAATATTTAAAATAATTAACACAAATAAAAATATCAAAACATTAGCCATATATTTAATATTCCAAATTAAAAAAAAAACTAAATAATAATGTACATAATGAAATAAATGGGGCGGGCTCGAGGTGGCTACTAGTGTCCCCATTACCCGACCCATCCCCATATTTTTTAATCGGGGAAAACCCAAACCCAGTCAACGCGAGTTGTATTTAAGAGAAAAAGAGTGAGAGAGTTGTCAATAGGTATTTTTGTGAGAAAAGGATATGGATAGAAAGAGGAAACCCTAGTAGAGATTTTGAAGGCAAAGAGGAAATCCATTACCGTAGTATCAACCTTTCTGCGAATTCGAGGTATGGAGGGGGGACTCTTCATATTATGGGTGTCTAAGCATGGAGGGTGTATAGGATTTCTTACCTCTTTCCTTTTCCCTTTTTCTTGTTTCTTCCATTAATCATGATTTTGGATCTTGAGATGGTTGTGCAAGCCTATTTAGATCGTGGTGATAGAATGTTGTTTTCACGTTTGGTTGATTGGCGACTAACCTAATGTTGATTTGGTAATAATTGGTGAAATAAATGTCCAATTGTGTGCATTTGATGTGTTTATTATTGTGTGAATCGTGGGTGACTAGTTTGTGGAGTCATTAAGTTGAGTCATTATATTATAGTTAAAGAAAGAGTTTTGTAGAAAACCAATGCAATCTACAATGGGTAATTTTAGAATTAAGGCGAGGGGTTATAAGAATTTTTGCCATCTGTATGGAAATACCTTAGTAGAGTTGTCACATGTGAACCTTGAGTTAACTAATATGTTTAGAGTTGTTAACATGTTTTGAATTGACTCTAAAGTTGTTAATGAGTTGAGTTTAGAGTAACATTTTTATTTGTTTATAGTTCTTTGACAGATTTAGAGTTGGAGTTGAAGGTATATGTCCTTAGACTTGTGTTTTTATGACTCTGATGTATTTTTAGAGTTAGGCGAATTAGCTTAGTTGAGTTATCACTCACGTTGTAATTAGGTAGGATTAAGTAGTGATGAGTTGAGATTCAAGCGTCAAATAAACCAATGTTTATCTGTATGTTTTTGGGTCGGTGAAAATTCAAATAGGCAAAATAGGCTAGTTTTAAAAAATGTTCAATAGGGAGGAAAGCACAAAAAATCGCAGGTAGACATAGGAGAGGATTAACCGCCTTATTTCAGGCATAACTTGAGTTTCAAGACTCGGATTTAGGCACGATTTGAAGTGTTATAAAGCTAACACAATAATATTTTATTTTAAATAGATAAACCGGATCTAGAGGGACTATAACAGTAGGGGTTCGGTGGTTTTTATACCAGAGATGTAGTCAATTTCAGTCTTGCGTTGGTCATCTTGTTTTATGCGTAACTTGAGTTTCATAAGTTCTTTTGGGATGCCATCAATTGCTTTAGAAATATGGTTTAATGATCTTTCAAACTGGAGACTTTGATAATTATAGCATGTTACATAATATTTCGTTCCATTTTGAAATCAAGAAAAACATTCTGCCCGATAAGAGTACCCGTTCTTGTGGTTTGATTATAGTGAACTGATTGGTGTATTAAATCCTGAAATAAAAATCATATTATAAAAATAAGCTCTCTAAGCTTTCTAGAACATATACATTTGCTCGATTCCGAATTCGTTTGATATTTTAAATAATTATTTGAATATGGTGTATGATTAGTAGGAAAACATGATTTTTCGATACGGTTTTGATGTTATTGATGAGTATTAATGATAAAATAATATATTTTGATTATTTTGATGAGTTATGATGAATAGTGTTGAGCTATGTTGAGTTTTAGGTTCAGAGAGGAACCAGTGTTGTTGGACTTCAGTCCAGTGTTGCAGGACTTCGGTCCAGTGTTGTAATTGATAATTGATAATGAGAGTAGGAGGTTTAGATGGTGAATGTTTACATTTGTTTGTAGCATCATGCATCATGTATATCGGAGAATAGGTTAGGACTTTAGTCAAGTATTGTAGAACTTTGGTCCAATGTTGAGGATCTCTCAATAACATAACTCTGATATCTAGCTTTTTAGGACTTCATTCAAGGGTTATAGGATTGTACCACAAGCATGGAAGTATATAAAATACACATTGAACAATGATTTATATGTTGTATATTGTGTTTATGAAATATGTTTGATATGTGAACTGTCCTTGATATTTTATGCACCATTATCATATATGAATGTATTCTCACCCCTTTTTTGTTTCTATGTTCCCTATTGTTGCATTTGATACAGGTGATTCCCATATTGAGGATGAGTATTGATTAGCTAACGGTTGCAAAAGATATTGTAGTTGGCCTCTTTGCTAGTTTATTTTGTTTATGTTCACATACCTTTGTCGGTTGTTTAGTTTTGTATCCGGTGTCGCTGTGATATTGTACATCGGGTTGGATTTTGCTACATTTTTAAGTTATGTTGAATAAACTACCTTGCTATGTCTTATTAATTTATGTTATTTGAAAGTTAAGTTGTTAATGTTATTTTTTTGAATTTCCGCCGTTTGATGATAAAATGAAAGTTGTTAATGTGACACCCTAGTTGAAATCTTCATATTTCGCGTACTTTTTTATAAATCATATTTGGGGGTTTAGGGTGTTACATAGTTTGTATCAGAGCAGGTCGGTTCATTCGGCTTATGTTTTATTAATTTGTTTGTACCCTTGTGTACGACATGTGTGTGAAACACCATCAACACTCATTTCTCTAACCGTTAGCCAGTAGGAGTGAGATTGAAATAAGTGGGGGAGGATCCGTTGATGTTAGCGAGGAAAAAATTTTAGAGAACCAGATGAGAGAGCATTATGGCGAGGTTTTACCTTTAGGTAATTTTCGAGAGTGAAAACTATATAAGTGGGGGAGAGTTGTGAAACCCCGATTTTGATTATTTTACTTTTAATTGAGTTTTGAGAGTGTTTTGATTTCTTTATTTAATTAAATTTAATATATGAGTGGGGGAAGAATTATTTAAATTTGCGTAGAAGCTAGGAAAAATAATTTAATATTAAATTTGAATTTTTTATTTTTTTAATAATTTAAATAATAGAGAAATATGAGAAAACGAGTTTTGGGAATTAAAATAGATTTTTATTTAAATTAGAGAGGTGGGTATAATTAGTGAGAGTGGAGGCGAGTTTGTAGAGTTAATTAAAATAAAAATGAATTAAGTTTTATTTAAGAGAAAATGAGTGAGAGAATTGTCATTAAGAGTTTTTGTGAGAAAAGGCTAAGGAGAGAAAGAGGCAACCCTAGGAGAGCTTCTGAAGGAAAATAAGAAATCCATTACCATAGTTTTAACCTTTCTGCAAATTCTAGGTAAGGGGCGAGAACTATTCATACTATGCGTGTTTAAGCATGAAGGGTATAGAGAATTCCTTATCCTCTTTCTTTTTCTCTTTTTCTTGTTTCTTCCATTGATGAAGATTTTGGATTTTGAGATGGTTGTGAAAGCCTCTCTAGATCGTGGTGATAGAATTTTGTTTTCCAGTTTGGTTGATCGCTGACTTTCCTATTCATTCATATGTATAATGCTGATTTTTAATGTCCATGATTATAAGCATTGGCTTTATGAACCTAATGTTGATTTGATGATAATTGATGAAATAAATGTCAAATTGAGTGCAATTGATGTGTTTATTATTGTGTGAATCGTGTGTGATGAGTTTGTGGAGTCATTGAGTTGAGTCATTATATTAGAATTAAAGAAATGGTTTTGGAGAAATCCCTTGCCATCAACAGTGAGGTAATTTTAGAGTTAAGGCGCGGGTTATGAGAATTTTTCCATCTGTAGGGAAATATCTTAGTAGAGTTGTCACATGTGAACCTTGAGTTAATTAATATGTTTAGAGTTGTTAACATGTTTTGAATTGACTATAAATTTGTTAATGAGTTGAGTTTAGAGTAATGTTTTTATTTTTTTTATAGCTCTTTGACAGATTTTGAGTTGGAGTTGAAGGTATATGACCTTAGAGTTGAGTTTTGATGGCTCTGATGTATTTTTAGAGTTAGGCGAATTCGCTTAGTTGAGTTATCTCTTGCGCTGTGGTTAGGTAGGATTGAGTAGTGATGAGTTGAGATTCAAGCGTGACACAAACCAATGTTTATACGTATGTTGTTGGGGTTGTGATAACTCTAATAGGGGAAACATGCAAGTTTTGAAATGTGTTCAATAGGGAGGAAAGCGCAAAAAATCGCAGGTAGACATATGAAGGGATTGACCACCTTATTTCAGGCATAACTTGAGTTTCGGGACTCGGATTTAGGTGTGGTTTGAAGCGTTGTAAAGATAACACGATACTCTTTCCTCTATAGTAGATAAAATGGGTCTAGAGGGGCCACAACAGTAGTAGTTTACCAGTTTTTATACCAGAGGTTTAGTCAATTTCAATCCTACGTTGGTCATCATGTTTCATGCGTAACATGAGTTTCATACGTTCTGTTAGGATGCTGTCACTTGCTTTAGAAATATACTTTAATGATCTTTCAAACTAGAGAGTTTGATAATTTTATCACGAGTACATAATATTTTGTGCCATTTTGAAATCAGGAAAAACATTTTGCCAGATGCGAGTACCCGTTCTTGTGGTTTAATTAAACTGAACTGATTGGTGTATTAAGTCCTAAAATAAAAATCATATTATAAAAATAGACTCTCTAATTTTTCTGGAATATATTCATTTTCTCGATGGCGACTCCGTTTGATATGTTAAATAATTTTACGAATATGATGTATGATTAGTAGGAAAACATGATTTTTCGATACGATTTTGATGCTGTTGATGAGTATTGATGAGAAAATATTATATTTTGACTATTATGATGAAAAGTGTTAAGCTATGCTAAGTTTTAGGTTCAGAGAGGAACAAGTGTTGTAGGACTTCGGTCCAGTGTTATAGGACTTCGGTCCAGTGTTGTGATTGATATTTGTTAATGGGATTAACAGGTTTGGATGCTGATTATTTGCATTTGTCTGTAGCATCATGCATCATGTATATCAAAGAATAGGTTAGGACTTTGGTACAATGTTGTAGGACTTCGGTCTAATGTTGAGGATATCTCAATATCATAACTCTGATATTCAACATTTTATGACTTCGGTCTAGGGTTGTAGGATGGTACCACAAGTATGGGAGTAGAGGAAATACACATTGCATATTGATTTATATGTTGTATATTATGTTGATGGAATAGTGAACTATATTTATTGTTTTATGCACCATTATCATATATGAATGTATTCTCACTCCTTTCTCATTTCTATGTTCCCTACTGTTGCTTTTGATACAAGTGATTCCCATATTGAGGATGAGGAGTGATTAGCTATCGGTTATCGAGGATGGCGTAGTTGGCCTCTTCACTAGTATGTTTTGTTTATATTCGTCGTACCTTTATCGACTCTTTAGTTTTGTATATGATATCACTCTGATGTTGTAACACCGGGTTGAGTTTTGCTACATTTTTAAGTTTTGTTGAATAAATTACCTTGCTATGTCTTATTACTTTAAGTTATTTGAAAATTAAGTTGTTAGTGTTATGTTTTTGAATTTTACCCTTTTGCTAATAAAATGGAAGTTGTTAATGTGACACCCTGGTTGAAATCTTCATATTTCCTATACTATTTTATAAGTCATATTTGGGGGTTTAGAGTGGTACAGTGATGAGTAGATAATGCAGATGTCTAGTGAATGCATTGATTTACTGATTGAGAAATTGTGAATAGAGAATCAATGGAAATGAATCGTTCTTGGACCCTTTGCCTCTAATTCTCGATTACAATTAAAACCCTCAAAAGATTTAGATAATAACATTACTCTTTACTCTCACCCTATGCGTAAAACCTCTCTCCAAAATAACCCCCGCAATTATGAGTATTTGAGGGATTTTGTAAAATCTCTCTCCTAAATAACCCATGCAATCAAGTGTATTTTTTGTAGTGATAGTTGTTTAGACTTCTAGGTCACATAAAGTAACCCTGGTATTTCTATTCTTTTTTTTTCTTTTAAATGTTTTTTATTTTTATTTTCTTTTAATAATTAAAAAATTAAAAGTGAGTGAAAAATTGCGCACCTTTGGTGAAAATTAAAGGTGAAAAATTCATATACACAATATTTACTTAAGAAAATTCACACCCGTTATTCACTTAATTAGTTACAAGGATTAATATTTTAGATTATAAAATTAAATAATTTTTTTCAGTTCATCTAAATTTACACATGTTTTAAATTTAACGGGAGTAATAGAGATATGATTATAACAATATTTTGAATTTAAACCAGTTTTAAAAAAAATTGGGTGTCTATTGTCTAATGCTAATACTTAAAAGGGTTAATACCTATTCTCCCCTGCCATATAGGCGCCTTTTGAACCCCCTGGGTAAAAATAACATGCATGGATTCCCCTAACATTTGAAAAATATGTTTCTTTAAACCTTTGTCAGGCCAACTCAAAAAAAATGATGTTGTGGCATTGTTTTTTTTTATTATTTTTCATTTAAATTAAATGCCACAGGTGTTTAATGAATTGTGGGAGAAAGAAAATGCCCTTGAATTAAAAACAAAAACTTCAACCATTGAGACTAAACTTTTCTTTGTGTTCAAAGCCCTAAACCTATTTCCCCATCCTTGGAAACCCTAATCCCATTTCTCCTTCAAATCTGTCCCTTAATCGTCTAGAAAAATGAGAAACTCAGTTAGTTCTAACTCAAGCATGTCTTCAAATGGCAGAATAACTCCTAAATATGGTCATAATATGACCATGAAGATGTTTATTTTAAAGTCTATTGCAAATCATAGCAGAAAGTACTGGAAGTGTAAGTTTTGGGGTAAAGAAGACGATTGTCACTTATTCCGTTGGGATGGTGAGTTTTTTTAATGAAAGAGAAACAACATACTCAGACGGAGAAGTCGTAGTTCTGATGAGTAAAATGGAGGAAGATTTTCCTAAGAAGATGGAAGAAATGAAGAAAAAGGTTGACGGCTTAAGGAAGAAGATGAATTTTGTGATAGTTGTACTTATTGCTACATGCTCTTTATTTCTTCCAGGTTCATGTAGCAGATAAGTTCATGTAACAGATAGGTTCATATATAAGCTACTATGTTCATGAATGAGTTTTCGTGTTTGTTGTACAAGGTGGTAATGTTTTGCTGTTGAATTAATGAAAGGTGTCGAAATTGATGTGTTTGTTGTACAAGGTTGTTACACATTGCTGTTGAATAAATGAAAGATGTTGAAGTTGATGTGTTTGTTATATAAGGTTATAATGTTGTAATGTTTTACTTTTATATAATTACAACATAATGGCAACCAAAATTGGTGCATATTGTGCATAATAAGAACATAAACATTCGCTTTGGATTGAAAGCAAATTATATGTAAACTGTCATTAAATTGGATTGAAAGCACAATAGAATACAACAAATGTTTGATTAGCATTACAAACAACATTAGTAGGTACTTAAATAAGCATTACAAAATGGCACATAATGTGCATAACTGGAGAAGTTTGAAAACATGACACAAAATGTGCTTAACAAAAGTTGGTAGATAATAGCATAACATAATTGTTTTAACTACCAAAATGACACCTAATGACAACCTAATTACTGAGTTGTTATCCTTGAAATTTCTTCCCACCTGTTTGATGTTTGACCAGAAGGCTCCTCATACCAATGGTGCATCTGAAGTTGAACCAGACCCATCAATTTTTTTTGCATTCCTAGCAGCTTTCAACCTCTCACTACTCCTCTTAGCTTTCATCCTTTGAGTATTCTTCTTATCAGCACTTTTTTCTTCTCAACAATTACTTTTTTATTCTTCTCATTTTCCTTGTTGATTGTTTGTGCAGTATGGCCAGTTGGTGCAGCAAGCTCAATTGGTTCAGCAGTTGTTGCAGCATGCTTAGTTGGTGCAGCAATTGGCTCCTTAGGTGTGGGATTACATACTTGAGATTGATGTTCTTCAAAGAAATTCATAATATCATCAAAAAATAAATCTGACTCTGGGTCGTTCATTTCATGGACACTTCCACTAGCATTTGTCTCAACTTCTTCTTCAGTTAGTGCAGCAGATGTAGAGGGTTTGGTCTTTGGTGTTTTTCTCTGCACATATTTAAGAAGAATGTTAGAAGACTAATTTAAGAACATACTAGAAGAATATTTAAGAAGCATGAATCATTACCTTTCTCTTCAGTGCATTATGATCCAGTTCCTTGCCCTGACACTTCCTTGAATTGCGACCAAATTAGTCACACTTTGTGCATCTATAAGCTACACCATGCCTCCTCATCCTTGACCTACTTTCATCTTGCTCTCTAAACTTTAATTTCTTAGGCCTATCTGGACCCTTCTTATATTGAGGTGGCAACATGTTCTAATCATCCACAATAGGCCACATGTCCATACCATTGATTGGACTGACATTGTTTTCATACGATTTTTTGTAAGCCTCTCTCATATAACAAGGGTCAAAAAATGTCTCAGGGTACAAATTTTGATATTGCATTGCAGACATAACATGTCTACAAGGGATACCCACAAGGTCCCAAAAGCAACATGTACATCTTTTTTTCCAAGATCAACAACAAATTGAAGTCCATTATATGGATGAAGAACTTGCCACAACTCACCCATACTCCATGGTGGCAACCATTCACCAGTCATCGGAGTTTCCTTATCTATTATTTTCCTAGGATTAGGCATAACATTGTGTTTCCATTTGTCAAGCTTAACTAAACTATTGCCAACCCTATTCATTAAATAGTTCCTAATCCATTCTACCATTGTGAGGATTGGTTTATCCCTAGCTCGTTAAATTATACTATTAAAAGACTCACTGAGGTTATTCATCAACACATCACACTTAGGGTAAAAGCTAAAGGAATGCTTACACCATAACTTGGTAGGCACTCCCATGTCTTTAATTGGTAGGCGTGTTTGTCACCCACTTTGCTACACAAAGTTAAAAAACTAAATTTACCCTAGCACTCTACCTTAACCCTATAGCTCTCATTCTTAACAAATGTTATATCTCTTTCATTTAAAATTACCACTCCCTAATTGCATCTTTAAATTCAGATAGAAAGTTAAATTCCATACGTAGTTTGAATTGAAAGTCCTTGTTTAGCAGCTCACCTCTGAACTTCTCATACTTAGGCTTGGGCTGTTTGTCATCCTTGTCACTTTCATCAGGGTATAAGCTATCCAGTTCCTCACTATCATAATCCATATATCTACTTCCAAAGTTATTTGTATTCCTCTGTGAACTAGATCCCAACACACTTTTAGGAACCAAAACATTCACTTTGGACCCCTTGTTTAGGGATTTCATCTTTTTGGGATCTTTGGATGTCATAACGTTGAATTTCATAGACTTCTCATTTACCTCAACCCTATTCCCATTGACTGGTATTTCTACTTGAACTTCCTCAAATTGTTCCTTTTCTACCTCACTTGCTCTTTCTTATTCACTGTCTTGAACCTTATGCCTCCAACATCATCAGTGTTATCATCTTCGCTGCAGTCACTAAACTGATCAACATTAGGGTTCAACACCTTGCTTATCATGTCTTGAACACCATGTTCTACCCAGATATGCCCATCAACATTACAAGACATGTTGTGATTAGCAATTTCTTCAGCTTGTACGTCATCAATGAAATGGGTAAACCCTTCATCCAATCCTGGAATTTTTAACCAAGCTAAAACCTTTAAAAAAACTACACTTATCAGAGTCTTGACCTTGTACAATGGTTTCGCTACCTCCCATCTAAAACATGTGCTTATCTTGCACAAAGTTTCCCACAATTCATTAAACACATGTGGCATTTAATTTAAATGAAAAATAATAAAAAAAACAATGCCACACATCATCCTTTTTGATGAGTTTGCTTGACAAAGGTTTAAAGAAATTTTTTTCGAATGTTAGGGTAATCCATGCAAGTTTTTTATTTTTTACGGGGGTGGGGGTTTCAAAAGACACCTATATGGCAGGGGGAAAATATGTATTAACCCTACTTAAAATGACACTTTATTTACAAAATTGCCACCATATTTTTTATTTACACCTGTTTTTAGTATAACGGGTGTAAATTTTAAAATAATATTCTTCTTTTTGCACTAGTGGTTGTGACGAGCTAATCCACGTGACTTGGGGTCGATTTTACCTCTCCTTTACTAGTTTAACTCTTTGAGAACTCAACATGCTTTAGAGTCAAATGTTCGAGGTATCATGATGTTATATAGGTTAGATATACATGCTATCGGGGACGTCCAGGAAGCGAAACCAGAAGTGTACATGGGCTAAAACGTCCGGGATCCAAAAGACATTGACACCAAATATCCACCTATATTCTTATGGAAATGGGTGTATGAGTCACTTCTCTAATAAATCCAACAATTTCTCCATTTGTAGTCAATGTGTGAGTTTAACACTTTCACACTTGAAACCAAACAATCTCCCTTGCAAGTGTGAGTCACCCACATCACTAGCTTTGATCCACACTAGGATCCCCTTCCGCTCCCCCACCAAGCCAACCACGGCTCTGATACCACTTGTAGGGGAAGTCCGAGAAACGAGGTCCGGAAGTGTTAATGGGCTAAAACATTCGGGATCTAAGAGACATTAACGCCACATATCCATCCAAAATATTAAGGCAATGAATGTATGCGTCACCTCTCTTATAAATCCAACATTTCCTCTATTCCTAATAAAAGTGAGACTTTAGCATTTTCACGCTTGAAAATCCAACACATACCAATTCATAGATAAAGAAAGAGAACAAAATCTTTAATAGTACAACTACAAGGGATCGAGCAAAATGCACCGGCACTACCAAACTGACCCAACAAAAATACAAAATTCTGAAGAAAAAAAGCCATCCAAAAACAACATCAAAGAGAAAAAAGACTTCCAAAAGGAATAAGAGAACCAAAGTTACCATACCAAGACATACAAATTAGACACGATGCTACAAATCACCATCAACAAAATAAGAACTTGCAAAAAGCGAAACAAGAACACTTAAAATAATGTTTTATTTTTGTTTTTGCATTTTTGGAGCCCTACGGTGATTATTGCCTTTAGACGCGACCCTGTGCAGGAGAGGTCTCAAATTTTAGAGGGTCTGAAAGTTTTGAAAAGTCTAATTTTTTATATATTAATACTAATAAATATAAAAAATATTATAAAAAATTAAAATAAATTAAAAAAGTGCTACGTTAAAATCCAATACATTGAAAAAAATGAGATTGATCAAAGTTAAAATGAAATTGATGCGTTTTTTTTATTATTATAATTGTATTTTATTTTTAAAATGTTGTCTCATTTTTAAATTAGAACTGTACCTTTAGTTTAATTGGGTCAACCCTGATTGCCTTATTGGCTTGGTAGCTTACCTTTGTGCTGACCTTTATACCTTTGTAAATGTTATTTGAATCTTGAGACTATGGTTTTAAATTGGGTCCTGGACCGCAACTACGACTACAATTCTGTTGATGATTTAGTCACTGCAATTACATAAGACCACAAATGCAATGTGATTTTAAATCATGCATCCTTCCACACGTCAAATCAAAATTAAGAATCCCAAAACTTAATTTTCTAATGAAAAATATCAACATTAAGTATTTTGTACCAGTGTATTTTAAACTCTTCTCAATCAAAATTCACACTGCAACAACTGCAATACACATCGCAATAACTACAATAACTTCAATCGCATCACTCAATATCGCAACTGCATCCGCGACCACAGTGTAAAACCATGCTCGAGACTGCTCCAATCCTAATGAGTTTGTGGAATCCAACTCATCAAAACCATCATTAACAAAAAAAATCTTGTGAAATTAACTGTACTTATTTTATAACGAATGAATGAACTTATTCTGCATGAAAGTCACGACCAAAAGCAATGTTTTATATAGAATTTATAATGCTCTTTATGGGATGCCGAAGCTCGTGGATAAATGAATGTCAACTACCAATCGCATTTTTGATGTTTATTAAAGAAAACTATAATCACATTTTAGGCAATTGCATATCTCAAATATATTATGTACGAGTATGAATCTTTTTATTTGTCAAAATTAAAACCAAATAGAAAGCACTGTCTCTATCATAGACACATTGAAACAGTCAAGTTTATGAAGAATAAATTCTAAACCCAGAGAATGCGAATCATGCATGTTGTTTGCTGTCAATATTTTAAAATAATGATGGGATACACAAGAATCAATTGATTTTTCATGAATATAATCTTGTGTATAAATAGGGATTCAATCTTTATTGTTGATAATAAAAATCACAGCATAGCTTGTGTACGTAGGAGAAGTCATTCAGTTACCCTCAAAGGCTTCCACGGCACCATATGTTACGGTCAGATAATAATATTATTGACTAGTGATGTTGAAATTGTGGGATCCTTTGATGGGTTACTGAAAGCTTTCATCCTGTTTTTTATAAACAAAGTGGATTGTAAGAAACACCTAAAAAAAATCAACAAGATTACAACAAACCCGGAACACCTTATTTCGAAATGCATACCAAAGGCTTAGCACACCAATCCATCCTTAATCATGACTTGAGTTAATTAAACAAATGATTTTTTTTGTTAATTTATTCTCTTGTATGAGTTTTTTATTATTTTAATTTCATTATTATTTTGTTTTTCTTCTATGATTTTTCTTTTTCTAAGAAATATATTGAAGGAGAGAAGGAGAGAAGAGACATACAAACAACCTCTAACCTAACTCAATAGATCGGATACACAATAAAGGATTATCAAACCAATCTAGCAAATTAGTATGAAAGGTGTCTTTACATCTAGTCTCAAACCATTCTGAAAAAGAAACTTTTACAATGTTTACTATGGGACAGTTTGTTTCAACTTTAAAAAATAGATTTTTTTTTGTATTTTTGAAAATAGATTCTAAAAAAACGTTTTTTAAAATATTACAAGTTTTTTTAAATTTGGTTTTTTATAAATTAAAACACTAATTTTGACATTCTATAACATTAATATACATTATTGAAGATCAAAACATAGTCAAAATCACAATTTTTTCAAAAAGTTGTATTTCAAAAATGATTTTCATGAAAAACTATTTGAAATAACTTCAAAATTAAGCAATTTTTTGAAATTTTGATATCTAAAAATTTTTTCGATAAAATGATGAAATACCAAAAATAACTATTCAAACCAAATTTTCATTTGAAGCTTTTATGAAGAATTTCTTTGTAAAATTTTTTTCTACAAAATTATGTTACACTATAAAAATCATTTTTAAAAAAAGGCAAAACAAACGGGGCCTATATCCTTCTCAACTAAAAATCTCTCTTTAAAGAGAATAGCATTTCGAGTTAAACATATATTCCAAGTTATCTAAAACCAAAACAACATTCTAAATTCCTTTTTAATTATTCTTTTCCCTAGAATACCAAAATTCAAAAAGTGATTTAAAGTCAAAACTACTTCAGGAAACCCAACAAAACCAATCCAAACCAGCACCTCAAACCAAATTCAAGAAGAGATAACTGAAAATAAAGAGATGAATATTTGTTTCTTCATGGTGAAAACAAAAGGGGCAAACCAAGTTGTGAGGACCATTAACCACTTATCGCTTATCAAACTCCACTACTACAAAAGACACATTCCTTAACAATCTAAACTCCACTATTGGTTTTGTAATACACCATATTATCTTAAATGCTCAAATGGATATCAGATGAGATCAGATGAGTACCTATATGCTCTATCTTTGGGTAATTGGATTAATGAAATCCTCTAATTACTTTAAGTATTGACATTTGGGATCAATAGAACAACTGAAGAACTCTGAAGGGATCAATTATTTTATTAAAGAGACGGATTAATATTTATTAATTCAAAAAAGTAATTTTGGTAACTCTAATAATTGATCGATTGTTGAGACGACAAATATCAATTGGAGAGGTGTACCCTATTGGATTATATTATATAAAATGTCTTATATATATATATATATATATATATATATATATATATATATATATATATATATATATATATATATATATATATATATGTTAAGAAAAAGAAAAGGAAAAGAAAGATAGTAAAGAAAAAGAAGAAGAAAGGATAGAAAGAAGAAGAAAGAAGAGAAAGAGAGAAAGTGGAGAAAGATTAAGAAGAGGAACTCATGGATCATCACCATCTTCTTTAAACTCCTCTTCGTTTACCAGGTGGGTTCTAGTTAGACATTCTAAGTTCTAGAAATATAAGTTTAGAACTTAGGTTAGATTTGAGAGAAAATGATTAAACGGATAAATAATGAAATCTAACGGATGATTTGATGAAATGCATGTCTAAATGTGTTATAACATGTTATTTTGGGTCATTGGGTGCAATAATATCATATGGGTTGAAGGTTTTGATCATTTTTAGGTCCCAAACACGTTTTGGGAGAATTCTTGTTCGTCCAGATTCGCCAAGCGAGCTAGAGGCGAGTCTGCTTCGCCAAGGATTCGCCAGGCGAATTTGACTGGAGACAGCAAAACATTGTTTTCGTATTTTCGTCGTAACTTTTGATCCGTAACTCGGATTGACGCACGGTCAGAAGCGTTGGAAAGTTATTTCAATGCTCTTTGTGATGGTGAAGTAGAAACATGGTTATATGCCATGGATTGATAGAATAGAGGAAATATTGTGATGACATGAAAAGTGTGGGTTATGTTTCCACCGGAAATTCATGAATCGAGAAGCCAATTGATATGGGACTTAAAGCCTTGGAAAGGGAATCCAATGTGCTATTAAATGGTATGTGAGACCATGACTTAACCAAGGATGCTAGGTAGGGGATAGTAGTGACTTGTTATGCTTTTATGTGTGTTTTATGGGTGATATTGTTATATGCCAATTATGTTATACCATGTCTATCTAATTGTTATTAAAAATGAATGTAAGAAAATATGCATGCTTAAAATGAATTAGGAATAGTGAGGAAACTTTACCCCAAAACAAATGGCATAGTTAAGATTGTTATAATTCTAGGTTGTGAATAGAATTGTGATAGGAACTCTGGATGGCGACGCTCGTGCATTCATTGATGAGTTCTGGCCTAGAGTAGATAACGAAATGACAACGCTCGTGCGTGAGGGGCCGAGGCGTGTGTCCATTTACGAATGGTATAGAAAAGAGTGAACACTAGTATGGAACATGTGTATAAACCATTATGATTTTGTGAAAAGGCAAAAGAGGCCTTAAGGCATTGTGGCCTTGTGATTGTCGAATACAATCACGTTTGTGCGTGAGATAACGTAATCGTAACCGGTTCTTTGAGTTGCAGTTTCATGAGTCTCGAGCTCCTCTGAAACAAGGCATGGTACTTGGCAGGTTTGATTCCCGCGTGTAGTATGAATGAAACCTACGGGTAGAGACTTGAGATGGTTAACAGGCCATGAGAAGTGACGATTCACGGCTAACAGGCCGATGTTTCCGAATCCATTTCGTATGCCAAGTAAATTACAAGGATTCATGACTCGGGTCGACTTCTAGATGTAGAAGAGGACAAGAAAAAGGGATGCCTTGGTATGGTTATCGATTAGTGATATTTTGAGTTTATGAACTCATGACATGTTTCCATATAGTGTGAGATTGTGAGATTGTGAACTCAAGGTTATTTCCCTTCCCCTTGACTTGAGTTAGGATTGGTTAGAACCTTGTAAAGCCGAGAGAATCCATAGGATAGGGAACTCACTGAGATTTGATGTATCTCACCCCACTATTTTTGATTATTTTCAGGAAGTATTGCAGGTTTGGTTTACAAGTGGAGCTATGCTTGGATGTTTCAAGAGAAGCTTAGTTGAGCTTATTCCGCTGTGTATTTGTTGTATACAATTGAGGATATTGTATATTAATCTTAGTTTTTATTGTTTTGGCTAATTTCCATATCTTGTACCATAGATTGTATTTATTGTTTTAGAAATGGTCAAGTATGTGAATTACGCCATTATGCACTTATGATGGTGTCAGTACCAAATAAAATGCTTGTATTGTATTATTCTAGATATATATTATACAGGGCATTACAGTTGGTATCAGAGCAGGTCGTGTCCTCGACCTAGCCTTGAAACATCATAAGTAAATCTATTCCTGCCTCTTAAGTGTGTCTTACCAGCATGAAACTTAATATCATACTATGTAGTGTTGGGCCTGATAAACCTAATGCTATGTATGTGATAGGTAGAATCATGGTTGAGCGACCACGAGGACTCCGAAGTGTTGTCGCAACTTGTGTTGTGAGGGTAGGCTCAAGCCAAGAGTTAGTAATGTGGAGTTTTGGTCAGCTCAGCTGAGGTCTTAGTAGAAGTTGTGTTTTGGGTAGCATGGAAATTAAAGAGTGGTGTGTTGTTCAAGTACTCCTTTGGAATGGATGGAGTCCGAAAGTTAAGGATCTCTATTGGAAGATTGGTTAAGGTATCAAGAAATATGTAAAATCGCTAGTGGAGCTGGATTAACCACTAGTATGGATAAGGATTTGAAGTAATCTCATTCCGTGAAAAAGAAAGGTTGTTTTGTGAAACGCGTGGCGTAAGGTCCGAAAGTGAGATAAGTTCTGGTGCTTTAGTTTCTAAGGTTGTTATGGTATCTTAAATGGACGAGAGTACTTTAAGGAGGGTGTTCGGAACAATATCCTCCGACTGGTTAAAAGTTGAAAGTTAAGGAAGTTCGGCTTTTATAGGAACCTAAAGTAGTATAGAAGTGTGAGAAGGAACACAAGGATGTGTTTACATACTTCAAGCGAGATAAGTATGTTCCAGATGAAGAGTAGGAGATAAATTATGTATCTTCGGTTATGAAGAGAGATTAAGTTCGAGATATTACATCGGGATTTTCTGTATTCGATGAGAGACCAATTTGGAATTTGAAAATGTTTTGGTTTGGAAAAGTTGGATTTTTCAGGCTTGGGAACCATGTAAAACGCAGAAAAAGAATTCTGCTTCTGGTGCGATTCGCCAGGCGAATCAGGAATTGACAGGTGAATGGGGTCTCGCCACTGGATCGCCGTGCGAAGTGTCGGCGAAGAGGAATTTGCCATGCGAATTATTTAGTTGCCAGGCAAAAATGAAGAAACAGAACATGTGTAGCTACTGGAACTTTTGAGTTTTTATGAAATGAGGATTCGCCGCGGTTCGCCGGGCGAAGTACTGGCGAAGTGGGATTCGCCAGGCGAAATCCTTAATCGCCAGGCGAATCTTGCTGTTTCCACTAATTTTCCTTTCTTCAAAAAGTTCATATCTTTTGACTCGGGTGTCCGATTTAAGCGTTCTTTATATTGATATGAAGCTATGGAAGTGTTCTATGCTGTGGAAAGTGGAAATATTGTTTATGAGATGGATTTTATTCGATTATATGGAATGAACGGTATTAACAGTATGTTATGAGAAAGTTACACCTTGGTATTAAGAACGAGCGTAGTGGTAGCACCTTGGTCACAAGAGTATGTGATGGATTCTTACCATTGAAACATACCTTGTGGAACAGAGAGTATTGTATCCTAAGAAGTAGGATTACAGTAAAATAACGAGAAGCGAATTAGGGTTTATTACGGACTAAGTGTAAATCATGGAACGGTTTACACCGGGGAAATTTTGTAAATAGTTGTTGAGAGTTGTCGATTACGATTTTGCCATTAAGTAATTTGGTGCAAGTGGGATGTTTAATGGAGAGTGAAGGGTAAGAAATCCCGGTTAATGTGTACGTAGTGATGGAAAGGTTCTTCAAGAGGATGCATTACCCCGATCCATTTTCAAGTATAGAGAACTTCTGTAGTTGTGAATAATTGGATTATTCGGGATCTACCTTTTGTTGGACTAAGAACGTTGTTGTTTTAATTTCTCCAAGAAATTACAAGTGAGACGACAAGGTGGTATGCTTGATATAAGATGTACAATGGTTGTGTGTTGGGTTTTGCTTATGGACGAATCGAGTAAGAGTTGTGGCTAAAACCTTAGAATGTCGTCATTATTTGACTTCCCGCTAGTGTGGTTATATGAGTAGAAAACGAACTACCCCGCTGAAGTTTGTGGTGTGACCGCGTCAGAATTGGAATTTTGCCTTGTCACTTGGTTGGAGTGTGTCGTCTGAATGTTTTGACCTTGTCGGTTTTACCTTGAGTGGAATCATGGTTGGTGAATTATTATACAAGTTAAAAGGCCACGAGTTGAGAATGATATTATGGGTTAGAAAAAATCGAATTGATGGGTTGAGTAGGGATGGATTTGAATTAAGAAGGAACTAGTTTTTTAGATTCTGCAGCAGTGTTAACCGACTAACGCAATGTGGTTAACCGATTGACACGTGCAAGGATGGTATTTAACGCTGAACTTGAGGAGTTAACCGATTAACCTCAGATGGGTAATCGATTTATGTGTGTCTGAATTGTGAAATCCCCTAGGAATCATCATCTGTGTTTTGTTACCTCATGATGCTTCGAGTGGAGAGTATTGTGTGAATGGAAAATGAGATTGCAAGTAAATGAAAGACAGATTTGTGTTTTGAAATCGGAACTTCTGAAGGGTGTTACGTAATTGACCATTTGTTTAGACGACGAGGGAGTTTAACTTTGGGGAAGTAATCTTGTGAACTGTGTTGAGTGTGAGAAAGTCTTAGGTGTATTGTTATTATTGATGTTGCGAGTCTTAAGGACGAAGTTGGAAAATATTCTCGAAGTGTTGATCTTGTAAATATCGTTTCGGTAATTTCATTTATGGTGTTAGTAAGGAACGAATGGTTGGTCGGAGTTAGTAATTGCTATCTTCCGTGAGTTCATGGTTTTGGATTTAGAGTCTGTAAAAGTGGTACCAGTTGTGTGCAGTTGTGTTCTAACCAGAGAAGGAATGGATAGGTTATCTTTCCAAGTACTAGTAAGAATTGGACGTTCCGAAGTTAAGTATGTAACTGGGAATAATTTATGAAACATAACGAATGAGAAGAGTTGATTCAACTGAGGAGTGTGGTATTGACTTCGAAAGTGTGTGTGTATGTGGAGTGTTGTACGTGAATTGGTGAGTAATATGGAAACTCACAATTGTGATTTGGACAGTTTAAGTTTCTGATAAGTGGTGACTTGCGTGTGATTGAAGTTCTGTGTTGGAGTTACGTCGTTTTGGGTCGAGATCCAGAATCAACAAGGAACCTTGAGTAAGTTGGAAATCGTAGGAAGGATCAATCTGGAATGTGGTAACCAGAACCGGAAATTGTTAAACTATTTTGGATATATTATCTCGAGGTTAGAATGGATTTGGAGTTGTGTATGTTATGGTGGTAACAGTGTAACTCCTGTACCTCTATCATCTGGAGAGTGTTGGACGGATGTTATTATATTGTGTGTTGGAAAAGAAATTGTTCTACCATAAGACGTCGGTAAGTTTCTTGTACCGTTGGTTAGTAGGGATCCAAGGGGATAAGTGTGTTTCTCAGTGGATTGTTAGCTAATTAGTAGTGTTTAAGAATTCGTGGTGTTCCACTGTTGGTTTTGGATTACGCAGTGGAAGGTAACAGATGAAAGAGTTAAGCCATAATAATAAGGATTAGAAGGATTGTTACTTGTAAGTATGGAAATAAGGAGATTTTGTGTTAAGTGTGTTACCTTTGGTGTGGCACGAAAGAAAGGAATTATGGTTTTGTGTTGTGACTCAGTGGGTGGGTATAGAATGGTATATTTCTTCCGAAGGCAAGATATGACCAAGTGTTTTAGTAAGAAACAACAAACGAATTGAGGAGAAGCAAAGTTGGAAGTTAAACCAATATTGGAACAAGAGTATGAATAAGGACACGAAGTTTGATAAATTGTGAAAATAAGGATTTTGAACTGTGAAGTCAAGTTGGAATTGATTACGTCAGAAGTTCTAACAGAAGTAAAGTTAAGTGTGGATCCAAGACAGGGATATAAGTTGCAGTTGTTGTCGAGTAGAGGATATTCGGGGGCGAATTTCAATTTAAGGGGGGGAGAGTGTAATACCCCATATTATATTAAATGCTCAATTGGATATCAGATGAGATCAGATGAGTACCTATGTGCTCTATCTTTGGGTAATTGGATTAATGGAATCCTCTAATTACTTTAAGTATTGACATTTGGGATCAATAGAACAACTGGAGAACTCTGAAGGGATCAATTATTTTATTAAAGAGATGGATTAATATTTATTAATTCAAGAAAGTGATTTTGGTAACTCTAATAATTGATCGATTGTTGAGACGACAAATATCAATTGGAGAGGTGTACCCTATTGGATTATATTATATAAAATGTCTTATATATATATATATATATATATATATATATATATATATATATATATATATATGTTAAGAAAAAGAAAAGGAAAAGAAAAGATAGTAAAGATAAAGAAGAAGAAAGAAGAGAAAGAAGAAGAAAGAAGAGAAAGAGAGAAAGTGGAGAAAGATGAAGAAGAGGAACTCATGGGTCATCACCATCTTCTTCAAACTCCTCTTCGTTTACCAGGTGGATTCTAGTTAGACACTCTAAGTTCTAGAAATATAAGTATAGAACTTAGGTTAGATTTGAGAGAAAATGATTAAACAGATAAATCAATGAAATCTAACGGATGATTTGATGAAATGCATGTCTAAATGTGTTATAACATTTATTTTGGGTCATTGGGTGCAATAATATCATATGGATTGAAAGTTTTGATCATTTTTAGGTCCCAAACACGTTTTGGGAGAATTCTGGTTCGTCCAGATTCGCTAGGCGAGCTAGAGGCGAGTCTGCTTCGCCAGGGATTCGCCAGGCGAATTTGACTGGAGACAGCAAAACATTGTTTTCGTATTTTCGTCGTAACTTTTGATCCGTAACTCGGATTGATGCACGGTCAGAAGCGTTGGAAAGCTATTTCAATGCTCTTTGTAATGGTGAGGTAGAAACATGGTTATATGCCATGGATTGATAGAATAGAGGAAATATTATGATGACGTGAAAAGTGTGGGTTATGTTTCCACCGGAAATTCATGAATCGGGAAGTCGATTGATATGGGACTTAAAGCCTTGGAAAGGAAATCCAATGTGCTATTAAATGGTATATGAGACCATGACTTAACCAAGGATGCTTGGTAGTGGATAGTAGTGACTTATTATGCTTTTATGTGTGTTTTATGGGTGATATTGTTATATGGCAATTTTGTTATACCATGTCTATCTAATTGTTATTAAAAATGAATGTAAGAAAATATGCATGCTTAAAATGAATTAGGAAGAGTGAGGAAACTTTACCCCAAAACAAATGGCATAGTTAAGATTGTTATAATTCTAGGTTGTGAATAGAATTGTGATAGAAACTCTGGATGGCGACGCTCGTGCATTCATTGACGAGTTATGGCCTAGAGTAGATAACGAAATGACAATGCTCGTGCGTGAGGGGCCGAGGCGTGTGTCCATTTCCGAATGGTATAGAAAAGAGTGAACACTAGTATGGAACATGTGTGTAAATTATTGTGGTTTTGTGAAAAGGCAAAAGAGGCCTTAAGGCATTGTGGCCTTGTTATTGTCGAATACAATCACGTTTGTGTGTGAGATCACATAATCATAATCGGTTCTTTGAGTTGCAGGTTCATGAGTCTCGAGCTCCTCTGAAACAAGGCATGGTACTTGGCAGGTTTGATTCCTGCGTGTAGTACGAATGGAACCTACGGGTAGAGACTTGAGATGGGTAACAGGCCATGAGAAGTGACGATTCACGGCTAACAAGCCGATGTTTCCGAATCCATTTCGTATGCTAAGTAAATTACAAGGATCCATGACTCGGGTCGACTTCTAGACATAGAAGAGTACGAGAAAAGGGGATGCCTTGGTATGGTTATCGATTAGTGATATTTTAAGTTGATGAACTCATGACATGTTTCCATATAGTGTGAGATTGTGAGATTGTGAACTCAAGGTCATTTTTCTTCCCCTTGACTTGAGTTAGGATTGAGCTTATTCCGCTGTGTAGTTTTTGTATACAATTGAGGATATTGTATATTAATCTTAGTTTTTATTGTTTTGGCTAACTTCCATATCTTGTACCATAGATTGTATTTATTGTTTTAGAAATGGTCAAGTATGTGAGTTACGCCATTAGGCACTTATGATGGTGTCTGTACCAAATAAAATGCTTATATTGTATTATTCTAGATATATATTATACAGGACATTACAGGTTTTATCAAGCGTTGTAAAATAATTTGTATATATAAGCTAAATTATTTCACTTCAGAACAGACTGCACTTTAAGTGTGAAATTCTAACTTCTCTTGCAGTGTCCCAATCTCTCAAAACTCCACTTTAACTTAACAAAACTTCAACATAACTTCTCAAACTAGTATGAATCAAGGGAATGTGTCACAAAATAAGCAAGCTCATTTGTTTTTTTTTTCACAAATCTTTTCCAGTAAAGGTATGTCTATAAACTGTTTCTTTTCAAAACTCCAATATTTTATTGTTGTAAGATAAGGTATGTAAACATTTTAATTTATTGTTGAGGTATATTTGATAAATGTGTTGTGTTTATATTATGGTTAGTTTATGATTTTGAAGATAAATTATGTTGCTTGTTGATAAATTATGTTTTTACAACGGTTTCCAACCCCTGGTGGTAAAGTTGTACATACCGCGACACCTTATGTTACCATGGTTGCTCAACCGTGATGGTATCCCTTTATGAACTTTGGTGAAATGTCGTTTCCTTAGTAATGCTAAGATAGAGTTGGGAGCCTATTTAGAAGGAGCCTCCACACAAAAACTTGAATGCTACTAGGGACTCTTGTTTTTAAGGTAAACTGCGGAGCATGAGATATAAGCGAAGATTGATAAGGTTCTGATGAAGAAATGCTAAGCAACCTTGAATACACAACTTTGACAAAAAAATCCCCTAGAGTTGCGCCACCAAAATAAGGAAATAAAAAAAACAAGAATTGAAGAGACATTTAGAAGAATGTTGAGAATGGCTTCCAGCTCGAGCTTAACTGCTATTGAAAGAATATCCATGTTATAGTTTAGGTTCTGTTGAAAGTATATTAGGTGGGTAATAGTTTTATCGTCTACACATGGATTATCGTGATATCAAATCCGTTGTACGGTTTATATAGTCTTAAGTGAGGGTTTTATAATGATTTTGTTTGGTATCATAAATTTCACAAGAGTTTTGTAGCAAAGAGTAAAGTTTGAAAAGATGTTTGTTTTAATAGACATATCAAGAATAGATTTCATCAACCTACTTTGCATGTATTCGTTTAATCAAGCATGTGAACTTTGTTACGATCAATATAATCACGTATCCTCTAAATACCGTTTATCTCTAAAGCGATATCATGAATATTATCGTAGTAATTACTAGATGATGTCTCATGCTAACAATCAACACAATAATCTTAGAGCTTGACACAAAGTGAATATCAACTCACAAATCTATGTCCAGAGCTTGTTCATTGATAGATGAATAACCTGTGTCAAGGTTTGAAAAATACCTTTCAATAGTGATTCAAATCAAATATATAACATTAAAAGCAAAGATATTCATCATACATTGATCATCTACTTTGTTCACATACAAAAGATAAAAAAAAAATACATACAAGTTAAGGAAGATTACATCTACCCTTGATACAATGGATTTAGCTACCAAAAACCATGGTAGCTTGCTTCACAAGTAATGGAAGGAGATGAATGTGCATCCAAGTTGAAGAATCAACAATGGATGCGAATCCAGCTTCGATTTTATGAAGATCACCTCTTAGATGAAAATATGAAGATCTTAGGGTTTTTGGTGTCTTAGGAAATGTTAGGAAAAAAGATTATCGCTACTACGGAAAATGCATTTAATAACGTTTGAGAAAGATATATAACCACGCGAGACCAAGCGTTTTTATGTAGAGTGTCATTGTATATGTGGTACTTACAATCACGGTCCTGTGACCGTTGTTGTATTCTAGAAAGCGCACGCCATATCACAACGGTTGGTTAAACCAACCGTTGTGATAAAACTATTGTAATTTATATTATTCTAGTCAGCGTTCAATATACAACCACGGTTAGGTTTTATAACCGTTGTCAAAACTTCCTCTGTTTTAAATATGAAATTCTCTGCTTTTCAAATTCTTCCCATTTTTTATTCTGTAACTATTATAACCATATCAGAGAATTTACAACAACCGGTATTTTTGTTAACCATGCATAAAGAGCATAAAAAACAACTAACATTGTCAACAAAAGCCAAAATTAATATTTACATCAAATTGTACAATATGTTTACATCAAACTGTACAATATATTCACATCATCAATACAGAAACTAAGTCATTAACACATCTCAATAGATCAATTAGCAAGACTCTTAAGGACATTGTGGATATACACCTAACGTTTACGAAGATCTACAAAGTCCTCGACGGGTAATGTGGTTTCTTCGTTAAACATCTACATAAGAAAGAGCAAAAATTGAATATCATGCATGATAATAATTCAATAGTCAACTTATATATTAATATATGTTAACATTTTACGACATATATACCTTATCCCATGAATCAACAATGCCTGCAAGGACAATGTTTAACATGTGTTTCATGACATAATACCCACACTCGTATGTCCCGGGTTGTCTCCTCGTCTACACATTTATGCAATAATTACATGAATATAACCACACATGAATGTAAATGAAAGAAACAGGTAGTCGGGCTACTTACTTTAGGAAAGATCCATGAGGGATTTCTTCTAACATTGTTCATCATATTCACTTGTTCCACAACACTGTACATTGAAAATGAATTATACATATTACATGATAAACTAATTACAATGTCAAAGAAAATGAATTAAACATACACTTACGAATTAATAATCTCTTTTATTTTCTTTTCGAGTGGATCATGCAAGGAACACAATACAGTTACATATTCGTCCTAAATGATATGATGATCAATTGCCAATGACCACTGAATAAACACGAGCATATATATTATTAGTATTTGCTAAAACAAAACTAAATATAGAATACATAAACATCAATTACAAAAATACTTACGAACAGAGAAATGGTGCTAAGTAACATTCTTTTCCTCCCTCATTTAACCATTTTTTCAAGTACTCTAGAATGTCTCTTGGTAGATTAAACGCCCATCAAATAAAAAGTGGATCCAAGATTCCATAATGACTTGATTTATTTAACTCTATACAAATACGGTGAATGTACCTAAATTGTTAAAGAAAATGAATAAATTAAGGGAGGAAATACAAAAAATTATAATGTTCTATAATGTTATGTACATTCAACTATATACTTACGTACACCAAACTTGCAATATCCATACGTCCAACCACTCATATCCACCGAGAAAATCCCTTACATCCTCAGGACTGTAATAGAATAACTCTGAACATAGACAATGTTCTAGCGGGAGAGGTTGCGTATCATTTATCACCGCAACGTTCAAGTACAGCGTGGTGATTTCATTTACATTAGGGTCCATTATGTCATTGTGGTTATCTGGAGGGGGGAGGGAGGGGCTGAACAATTACTTCCTCTGGAAGAAGTACGACGTACAACACTTCTACTTTGAGTTTGATCATCATCATCATCACCATCAACATAACGGTGATCTTCATTTGTACGTTGTTCGAGATTTTCACTTGATCTCAACATCATAATATTCAATTATAACATAAAACAAAAATAAGCATAATATATATCACACATTTCCGATAAAACACTAACATCTCAAGTAAAGCACATACCGAATATAACTCTTGAAAAATTTCCATATCGTTCTCCCTTTTTTCATTCTCTTCTTCTAACATCCTCTTTTGTTCTTCTAATTGCTTCTCAACATTCTCAATCTTTTGTCTTTGTGCAATAAATTCCGGGCTTTCGGTACTTTTTCTTTGAGACCCAAAGAATGTTCTCAAGCCGGCACCTTCTCCAACACCACGGACATGCCCACCATGCTTATATGTTCCAATAGCTTCTACTAATATGTCATGTCGTGCTTTTGGAACCAATGTGCCTTCACGAGCCGCCTCAACCAACTTATCCTACACAACATGAGCAACTTACCTATATTGTTACCAACACATTTAAATAACAAATAACATAAGCAAAACAAATCATACTTACAATTTTCTCAGCAACTACTCTTGACGCCTTAGAGTTGTACTCTCCATTAGGTCTTAATCGAGCCATCTTCCATTTCTCATGTCTTGACGGTGGAGATGGGACGCGATCATCTCCTGTTTGTGTTTGTTTTTCAAGCATGATTCTTTTCTCAAGTTTCCTGTAACCCCCACGAGACAATCTATGGGGGGTATATGTTCTTTGCCTTATTTTGTATTCCTACTCCACTTTTAGAATATTATTAACATAGTGAAAAATATATATGATTAGTATCTATAACTCATTAGCATAACATTAAAGGTTACATAAGACTAGTACTAACCTTGAATTCCTCAGAACGACGTATCTTGGCAAACTTGTTCCATTGCTTCTTCGATATAAAACTATATCGAATCCATGGATGAGCAAGACCGCTCTTAGGCTTCCAAATGTAGTCAGCCGTGAGTTGTGACTTAAATCCATTCCAACGAGTATCGGCATAAGATATCCACTTTCTTTTCCAACTTTGAGTCATCGGTAAACTCAAAATTCAACTACATTTAAATCAATATATAAGTATGTATTAGAAATTATAGGTAGTGATATCGAATATATGAAAATTATAGTATGTAATACCTTAACGTTTGCCTATATTCTTTCTTTGACTTTATCATCCACTTGTTTTCAATAATCTATCAGTATACTCACTTTTCTACGTGCAAGAAACACAAAATAACTCTTAAAAGTAGAGTAATGTTCACAATCCACTACTCTGTAGAACGAATCAAACTCGATCGAAATTTTTTCACCTGATGAGTTGCGGACTGATGTGAATTAGGGCATCATTGTGACACCTCTTTGTAATCTTTTCAATAGAGTATCATTTGTTTGAGTTTCATTCGTACAACTCTCATTTGTTTGAGTTTCTTCGCTAGTATCTGATGTAGAACTCGACAAGGTCGACATCTATGTTCAAAAACAACAACAATAACATGAATAACAAGAACATAAACAACAACCACAACATAAACAACAACAACCATAACAATGGCAAATGAAGTTTACTGGAGGTGCATGGCGAAAATATTTTACGTACCCTAAATGTGATGACTAAGTAAATGATCTTAGTGGTGGTGTTGGCGTTGTCTTCCTTCCTTAAAGCAACGACGGTGTTGTTGTTGTCTTCCTCCTCGATGGTGTACTCTTCCTTCTCGACATCACGATCGTGATGATCTTGTCAACCTCCTTAACAATGATGGCAAAAATGAAAAATACACAGTGAAGAATGGATACTGAAGAGACAAGCTAGGGTGAACGATGGGTTTTGGTTAAAATCGTGTATTGTTTCAGAGTATTGAACGTTAGAGTTTAAGGTTGAAATCGGGTATCGTTTCTTCGACTAGTTTATATTATCAATGGAAAAAAGGATACTGAAGAGACAAGCTGACTAGGAGTGTATATTATTATAAAGCTACCACCACGGCCAATATCAGCAACCGTTATGATATATTATTTTCATAGTGAAATTTCATAAAGAAGCGCCTGAGTTAAATTTACAATTAAAAATTTTAAATAAAAAAATAAAATATATCACAACAGTGGAACTCAACAACCGTAGTCATAACTCTTTAAGTTTTTTATTTAAAAATAAAAAAAAAAGAAAAGGCACGCCTTAACATTAAAGGAATAATATATATGAGGGCGCTGAGGTTTGAACCCGTGAAAGCTTGATGGTATCACCATGGTTGGCTCCTCAACCATTGTTATATACAAATAATTTTTAATTAAAAAACAAAAATAAAATGATAGCGCCTTAGTTTAGAGATGTCACCACGGTGTAGGGACGAACTGTGGTGACCATGGCGTTGTTGTTTACGCATTTTGTAGTAGTGTATGATCCAAAAAGGTAACAAAAGTACATAAATATCTTTCTAAATATGCGCATGCTCGCCTAGCATGCTCTACCTCGCACAGCGAGGTCAACTTTTTGGCACTTCAAGTGCCTTAGAAAACTTAAACCGCCCTTAAGAAAATATCTTAGCTCGCACTGCGAGCACAGTTTTCTCAAGCTCGCACAGTGACCATGAAGCCAAAAACATTCTTCCTCTGCAGTAATCTGTCTCGCTTTCCCTTCTCCAGAGGTCGCACAACGACCTTGCTTTCACTTCGCTAGAGCTCGCACAACGAGCTAGCTGAGGCATGCCTTATTTTCTTTGGCTTCCCCTTTTCATTCTGTTGTGTCTCTTTCTTTGATTTTTATGCCTAAGTCCTGCACATTAGCACCACTACTACGGAAAACCCATATGAAAACAGTTGGAAACCGAATACCATCACGCAGGTCCAATCGTTGCGACATAAGGTGTGATTGTATGAATGATGATTTCAACCACGGGCAGGTGACCGTGATTGTATCCAAGTAGAGCGCTACCTACCACAACGGTTACTTTAAAGATCAGTTGTGGTATATTAAAATGAAAAATATTTAACAACAGTGTTCTAAACAACCGTTGTTGTATATAGCCCTGAGTTTATTATAAATTATGTGGAATGCTTATTTCGCCAACGCTCACTAAACATATAACCTTCCAATATGCACTAGATTATTATAATATGACAAATTAAGTTAAATTAGAAGAATAAGTACATGTTCAATGCTTGACAAGGGTTCTTCAACTCCTTATCCATATTTTGTTCTTTGACAGTAAGAACTTGGTTTAATGATCCTAGTTCTTCAACAACCCATGCATTCAACTCTAATTCTTTTTGCAAAATATTATTTACTTTGCAAACAAAATTAGAGGTGGAGAGAGGGGTGGTTGAAGATCTAGGATCACTAAATCAAGTTCTAATAGTCAAGGAAAAATATGCAGTTAATAGTGTGAAGAATTCTTGTCAAGAATTGAACATGTACTTATTTTCTAATACAATTTTATCTATAATATCTTAATTTTCTAATGCAGTTTGGGAAGTTATATATTTGGTAAGGGATTGGAAAAACACTGAAACCTCATAATATATAATAAACTCATATTTTAAACAGACATTAACATCAACAGTCATAAAAATCATTCATCAACAACAAATAATAACTAACAAACATGATACAACAAACATATCAAGGCATAAAATGCTTCAAAAACATACCATACATGTCAAGTTCCATAATGGTGTGTCAATAATGAAATAAAGATGAAGAAAAATTTAGACCAGTAAATTTGTGTATATTTTGAATGGATGTCATTCTGGATCTTTGACACAAGTTTGACAAGCTAAATTTATCTTCGTCCTCTTTATTGCAATAAGCATCCAAACCTACAAGAGAAAAAAAGAAGAAAGTTCAAACATCACGAAACAAGATATTGAAATAGATTTTGAAAAAAAAAACTACAAAGAAAACGAACATGTAAATTCCCATTGGCTAAGACTTGTTGTTATGGTTTCGTTTTGTGGTATCCATATGAGATAGACGAGTGACATAGTAGTTAGGGTTTCGCATTGCGAGACGAGTGAAAGAGTTATTAGGGTTTTTTTAGAGACACAACTGTTATGTACTGAAGTGTTAGCGAATTTCGCTTATATATAATTAAATATCACGTTTCATCACTGTTGGAAATAAAAACCGTGGTGATGTACATGGTCAATAACATTTTTTATCGCGAGAAATGGATAATTGTTGGTGATGGTATTCGAACCATTTCACTCCGCCTACTTTTCACTGCGGTTGCTACATCCGACCATTGTGACATGTCATCTAATAAATTAAAAAAAATATGCGCCTAGGATAAATATTTTACCACGATTAACACTATGTCCGTCATAATATTGGTGTTACAAAAGGCTTGTAGTAGTGCACACAAATAAAGAAATCTAAAGGCTTGTTGTAGTAGTGCACACAAATAAAGAAATCTAAAGGCTCATGCAATTATAATGGCAATTTACACAATAATATGGAATTAAACATCTAAAGCACAAAATTAGAGTTGAAAAATGCCAAGAAAAATAGTGAATTTTAAATCAAATTTGGCATTCAACAGGTTCGAACTCCAAGAGCCTTCATGTCAAGCCCTTACAAACCGACTTTAGGTTCAAACTCAAAGTGTTTTTATGATCATCAAAGTGTTTTGGTGATTGTTGTATTCAAATTCTACCATAGGTTTTATTTTTGAGAATTCAAGGAAGTGCTATGCTTCTTTGTTATTGTTAGAAAATTGTAGAAAAAGTCTTAGTGTGGGGCTTGTGCAAAGATCTAACAATAGTGAAAATCTCTCACATTGTTAGAAAATTATAGAAAGAGTCTTAGTGTGAGGCTAGTATACATCATTATGTTCTTTATTTGTCTGCATTTAAAATGTTTCACATTCATTCAAAGGTCATACACCTATTTTTCGAAGAATAATAACATAAGAACCATTGCTTAAAAAGTATAATTCACCCCCTCTTAGATTGCATTGTTTGGAAAACGTTTCACTAAATCACCCTCATTGCACTTAATACTTACAATTGGTATCAGAGCCTAGTTATAGGTAACATGTTCCTAAAGATCCAGAAATGGCTTCTGCAAATCTGGGTTTTAGAGACGGTGGTAGTAACAACAAGCAGCCTTGCTTTGTTGGAGAATACTATGAGTTTTGGAAAATCCACATGAGAGCATATCTTGAGGTAGAAGGCGATGGTATTTGGGATGTTGTAGAAAATGGTTTGTTCGTTCCCACAAGTGTTGTCAATGACGTTGGTACATCCAAGATCAAAAGTGCTTGGGATGAAGATGATAAGAAAAAAGTTCTCTATGACAAGAATGCAAAGAACATGCTTTAGTCAGCACTTGGAATTGATGAGTTCTTTTGTGTTACTTAATACGCAATAGTGAAAGAAATATGGGATACATTAGAAGTCACTAATGAAGGAATTGAGGAAGTGAAAAGATCAAAATTGAACACATTACCTCAAGAGTATGACTTGTTTTGGATGTAGCCCCAATAACCAATTCTCGACTTGTAGAAAAGATTCACAGACTTGACTAACCACTTAATGGCGCTTGTTAATAATTTTTCTAATAATGATGTGAATCTTAAAATTCTTAGATCTTTGACCATGGAATGGAAACCAGAAGTGACAGTTATATGAAAAAAGAAGAGCCTATCCAAAATGACTTATGCAACATTGTTTGGAAAACTCCAAAATCATGTGATAGAACTTGAAAGATTGGAGAAACATGAAGTTCAAGTAAATGATTCAAAAGATATTGCCTTAAATACTAGAGTAAAATATCATGATAGTAATCAAGAGGATGAGTCCACTAGTGATGAAGATGATGATCTTATCAAGAAGTTTTAAAAGTTATTAAGAAAAGAGGACCAAGAAGGAAGGTTACTTGCTTTGAATATGGAGAAAGAGGACATGTTAATAATGAATACCCTACATTTCAAAACAAGAATAAATTCAAGAGCAATAAGGATAAAAGGCCAAAGAAATAATATGTAGCATGTGATGATATTGAAATGAGTTCTTCTTCAGCTGAAGATCATGCAAGCAAGGAATCGATGACATCACATCATTCAAGTGATGAATAACATGAGGTTAGTGATTCTGAAATTAATGATAGATCTTCATATAATGAATTACAATGTGCTTCCAATGAATTCCATGATGAATATTTGAAACTTTTTTGAAAAATTTTAAAACAAAATAAAATCATTTTAAATCTAGAAAGGGAGGCTAATATCACAAAAGTAGAGTTAAACTTAATAAAAAGTTTAGCATGCAATAATTGTTCTTCTTTTGAGTCAATTTTTTTTAATTAAATCATGTCATTGACAAATATGATAAAGGAAAAATCGGTTTAGATAATGTGTTGAGTATTCAAAGATTTTCAATTAATAAATGTGGACTTGGATTTTCTAATTTTGATAAACCAAGTACAAGTCAAACCATCTTTGTAAAGGCAACTACCAAATTAAACAATAAGGAATAAAAGAAAGAACATGATGTAAATCATCATAAAAGGTCTTATGATAGAAATAAATTTTATGTCAATAAAAGGAATCATGTTTCTAGACCTACTTGTTTCTATTGTAATATAAAAGGGCATACTTCTAATGCTTTCTACATAAGAAATTATGGTATGCTTTATGATGAGTATGTATGAGAGAGAAAGGGACTTATTCCAAGAGGACCCAAAGAATATTGGGTACATAAGTACTATTAATTGTTTTGTAGGTACTTGGAGATCATATGCTAGTATTTTAAAATCAATATTGATCTTTCAAGATACAAGATCATATGTTATGGTAGTTTTAATAGTTTCATTGAATGAAAGATGTTTTGAAGAATCATCAATATTGATATCAACTTTGACTTCATATGATAGTAGAAGATAAACATTTTTATATCATTATATCTTTTCTCTTATTTTATTATACTCCTTTGAAGTTTTTTTCTTCTTTTTGATAATGTTTAAAAAGGGGAGAATAGATGGTTGTTTTTATTATTTTTCATAATACCGAAGGCAAATGCATAAATTGCAAAAGATAAGGGGGGAAATCAAGTGTATCAAGTGTTATGCAAAAACTTCCCATCAAAAGATTTTATTATCGCCAAAAAGGGGGAGATTGTGAAGAAGATGTGTTCATCCTTATTAGCTTAGTTTTGATGAAGACAAAAGCTTATTTTAGAAGAAAGGTCAAGAAAAAGATTGGAATCAAGTATCAACATTGCATAAGCTTTGGAATTCAAAAGATTGGATGATTGGTCAAGGTACTTTAATGGAAATTCAAATGTTTATATAATATTTAGATGCTCAAGAAACTTCATCTCATTATGCACTACTATTTTCAAAACATTCATTTAGCATCCACTTTTATTTCATGAAATTTTAAAGTAAAAAAAATCTGGTTTTCTATGGATGCATTCGTTGAATAAATAGTGAAACCGAATGTATTTTACCTCACTCCAAAATTTTTACACTTCATGCAACCTGTTGCATAAAAGGTACAACCATTTTCATTTTGGTTATATACAAGTATTTTCAAGGAAATTTTCAAAAGTACAACCGGTTGAAAAATTTGTGCAATCGGCTACTTGGTCTTCAACTTAATATTTTCAATGCATTTTGCAAAAGTGCAATTGGTTAAGCTTTTTATGCAACTGGTTACACCTGACACTTTTTGAAAATTCTAAAACTTTTATGATACATCTTCAATGCAATGATTCATCTTACCTTTTCCAAATCATTGCCAAATGAATCATGTATATTTTCCAATCATTTCTACTCATTCAAGAGGCATCTTGCATTGTATTTAGAGGTAGAAAATTCAGATTTAAAATTACCTTTTCCACTAATTTTTTTACATGAATTCAAATTTGTATTACATGAAACTTTTTCTACATAACTTTCATATCAGTAAGAAAAGTATCTGAGCAATATAGATGTATTATAGTTGAATTTTTCATTGGAAGGGGAGATCAATATCTATACAGAAATTGATTCAAGTGCAACAACTCTTGTCATATATTCATTTTTGTTCAAAATTTGTATTTAATCACCAAATGTGTGGTGACTTATTTTGTAAATAGAAAATGGTGTGCTTTCTAGTTTTTGGGATCATCAAAGTGTTTTGGTGATTGTTGTAAAAGGTCATTTGAATTGAGGTGATTCAAAGCCCACCATGGTTTGGTGTTTGTGAAATAGGAAGTGGTTTGCTTCTTTGTTAGTATTAGAAGATTGTAGGAAGAGTCTTGGTGTGAGACTTGTACAAAGATCTAATAATAGTAAAAATCTCTTAAGAGTGTGAGGGGACTAGGATGTACCTTTGGTTGGTAAGGGGAACTAGTATACATCATTGTGGTCTTTATTTTTCTGCATTAAAATTTTTCACTTTCATTCAAATTTCATACACTTAGTTCTAGAAGAAAAAGAGCATAAGATCCATTGCTTAAAAATTCTAAAATACCGGAAAATCTAATTCTCTCCCCTATTAGATTGCACTCAATACTTTCAGGTTACACATAACATATTGGAGTTGTTTGCTAATTATTGTGAGAGTGCATAAACTAAACAAAAAGTTTACACAATTATAATTATAAAAATGATTAGACCTCCCTTGAAATCATTTTCCTTTTTTTTTCTTCAAGCAACACTAAAATATAACCTGCTGCACAAGGGGTGCAACAACCCTTACAAACTCCAATCAATGAAGACAAACAAGAGGAACATTAAACCAGTCGTAAAAGGAGATAAAAACTGTAGGATAAACTAAAGATATCCATTTCCAACTAAAAAACATAATTCAATTCACAGATTCCATTACTGATAATTTCTTATTTTCGAAGATGCCGCTATTCCGTCTAAACCATAGAATCCACACTGTCGTGATCTAAACTATAATACCCTTGCTATTTCCTGTATTCAGAATTATTTTTTCTTCAAAGTCTTTCATAGCTTCCACACTACTGTCTTTAGCAGAACATTCAAAACCTTTACACTTCTTTATTCCCTTCAAAACCTTTTCAGCATAACAACACTTAAAAAACACATGTTGAATGGTTTCAACATGTAACCTACATTCTGAACAACTGCTGTCACCATCCAACTGAATAGCATTTCTCCTCACCAACTGATCTTTAGTGGCTAGACTTTGGCGCAACAACTTCCACGTGAAGAAATGAACTTTCGAAGGCACTATTACCTGCCAAACTTTCTGCAGACCAACCAAAACTGCTTCTTCCAATCTGATCTCTGACCAATCTAAAGCCATGGAATAGTAACACGACTTGACAGAGAAACCCTCTTGAATAGAAACATTAGAAAGTAGTATTGGTTTCCAGACAAATTCATCATCCTATCCGTTAACAGGGTTCACCTGATCCAGCAAGGCCATCAGGTTTTCTTTCTCTTTTTCCATTTTAGACTCATGGTGAAAATAACTAAATCTCAATTTCCATAGCCAATCTTCCCCATTCCACTCTCCAAGATCTTCTACGGAGCAGTTAGTATCTTTTGCAAAGAGAAAAAGATTCATGAAAACCTCCTTAAGAGGAATATTAACCTCCCAACAATTATGCCAAAAGGATATTCTTTTACATTCCCCTAATTTGCACCTGATGTTCTCTATAAACCAACTCCGTTTGGAAACTCTATCATACCCTGCTTCCTTCGGATCCCTCCACCATATTGATTATTTCTTCTCTCATTCCTCTCCTTCAAAACTACTAAGAGCTAAGAGAAAATTATTACCATATCTACTAATCAGTAAAGACTTCCACACACTACCTTCTTCTTTCGACATTCTCCACTGCCATTTCAAAAGAAGAGCCCTATTGAAGCTGGCTAAGTCCTTTATTCCCAGGCCTCCCTTCTCCTTTGTCTGACAAATGGATTTCCAATCAACCCAATGAATACGTTAACAATTTTCACTACCTCCCCACAAAAATCTACTATGAATGCTTTGAAGGGCTTTTAAAACTCCTGCCAGAACCTTGTAGAAAGTAAACTTATACATAGGCATAACATTAATGACATAGTTTATGAGCACTAGCCTCCCTCCAAAAGACAACATCCTCCCCATCCACTCTGCCAGTCTTCTTTTTACCTTGTCAATTAAGCTCCTCCACATATGCTTAATCCTCGGACTAACTCCTATAGAGACTCCCAAGAAAGAACAAGGCATCTCAAAGATATCACAGTGTAAAAAATTCGAGGCTGACCCCAAGAATTACTTGTCCACATTTAAGCCACCTATCTTACTTTTGAAAAAGCTCGCCTTCAATCTGTTTACCCTGGAAATTGGTAAACAACCGCTGATCTTCTAAAACAACAAAGTTCTAGTAACTTACAGGATCGATCAGATTGATCCTAGGACATGTGCTATGAGTGTATTTAAAATGTTTCACTAATGCATAAAACAAACATTCCAACAATGCTTGCGTGCAAAAAGGATATTTTGAAATGTGAATGAAAAGTAACAAGAAGCAAGAAAACGTTTGGGTCGAAACAAGAAACTTAAAGAAAGACTGAAATGTAAAGAAAAGTTTGATAAAAACTAAACTTTAAATGATAAAAGAAGCGCATAAAATCTTGAATAAACTGCAGAAATATAAATGCTTGAAGGTAAAAGCTTTATAATGTAAGAACTGCAAAGTAAAAACTTTGTAATGTAAAATGCTTAGAAGTAAAAGACTGAATTAAAGGACTTCAAAGTAAAGGATCTAAGGTAGAAACTTCAAAGTAAATTGCATTGCAATGAAAGATAATGGTGATTACAATCACGTACATTCTCGCTTCACCCTTTTCTCTACACGCTGGTTACTTTGAGTGATTATGGAGTTACTTGTACAACACGATTTTTCACACACATTCTAACTCTAGAACTAACCTATTTATAATACTCTAAAATAACCACCATTTGACAGTTTACTCCTAAAACACGCCACTTGGTACTTTGCATGTCTTCAACTTCTGGATCTTCGCCACTTGTCCTTTTTTCAAATTCAAAATAGTAGAAAATTCCCTCCACTAATTATTTGTAACTGCAACGCATCATCCCGTCGAACTGACTTCCTAGACTTAGAAATACTTGAAGTCTCAAGACTCCTTTCTTCGACCCAAGCTTTCACCAAGTATGCTCGAAGCCTCTTTTTTCTTTTAGCTTATTTATTTTTAAAGAACAACACAACTTCTTTAAAGCCAAATTTATTTGAAACAGGTAGCGTCGAAATTAGGAGCTAACAAATTGCCCCCCAAAAATGTCCTTTCGCCAGTATCGGTAAGAAGGTCGTTTTTTGATATAACAATTTTCGACGCTTGCTCATTCGACTATGAGAAGACATGGTCATAACTGTTTAGCCCATGATCTAGAAACTATTCAGTTTCTTTCAACCACGCTTATGACGTCATATCATAATGGTGAATCTTCAAACGTCTTTTCAGCCGTATCTTTGATCAGTATTCATCATTACCTTTTCTTGAAACTAGACATTTCACAGTCTAATCATAATTGCCACTACTCAAAAATTTCCAAAAAGAAGACATGCGTCCCACTACTGGACTTGCTTTGACGGTGGATTAACAATCCTTTGAACTTCCAAACGCCTATAAATACTCCTTTTCCCCAACTTGCCAAACTTTTGCATTCTCAGAATTTCTTGTAACTCATTTCTTCATCCTTCAAACTTTCTTCAAGAAACCCAGAACACCATTTCATTTCTTCTCTAACTCCCAACGATGGCGTCCTCACAAACCGCTCCTCAAGAAAAGAAAGGTAAAAAAGTCAAGGTCACACAGTTCAAACAATCTCTTCAACCATTTTCGAACCTTCCAGGACCTAAGATGGTAAATAATCACCAGTTCATGCCAGAACCCCATGCTGCAGAAGTAAGGAGAATCTATGAATCTCAGGTAATGATTCCTCTTATTGTTTCTGACAAACCTTATGCTTTATCTGGTCCTTTATCCGATGCTAAAACTTCTGATGAAAAACTCAGTGAGTTTTTTCCTTCCTATCGCAAATCAAGGCCATTAGGGCAAAAAAGTAACCCTAAAATAGGTGAAACTTCCCCTTATAAACCCACCTTAACTAAGATGGATCTTAGATATCTCCAAGATGGCACTAGATTAGTGAGAGCGGTTAGCTCTTTGAAAGAATTTGACCTTTGGATGACCAGGATGGAAAAGGTAAAATCTGAACATTGGAAAACAATAGGAATTTATGACTTGATCATGATGTCGAAAACTAGTATTCCTTATTGTTTAAACTTGCTGGCAGCATCCCTTTATTTTTGGGATAGTACCCACTTTACCTTTCATCTTCCCTGCGGGATGGTCACCCCTACCCTCTTCGACGTGGCTTCCATCACCGGACTTCGACCAGATGGCATTTCTTATAACCCTGAAACTGACGCAGAGGATACAATAGGGATCTCCAATTCCAAACTCACCTACACACATTTCATAAACCACCACTTCAAACGAGGCACTGAAGAAGTATCTGACCAAGAACACATTGCATTCCTGACTGTATGACTGTCTAGGTATGTGTTTTGCTCCAAATCTCTGCAAGTGGCTAAGAAGTATCTAACTCTAGCCAACCAACTCCACAAAAATAGAGGGGTTTTCCTTAGTGAATTGATCCTGGCAAACCTCTATGAATCTATCAGCGAAGGGGCATCTCGACTCAAAGATTTAGAGGCCCAGGGCACTGTACACCTGAATGGCCCCCTCTGGCTTCTTCAATTATGGCTTAACGCAACTTTCGAAGCCAGCTTTCCCAGGAAAAGGAGACTCGATGAAACTTTTACTGAAATCAAGGAGAGGAAGGTCGCATGGACTCGCTTGGTCAAACTCACCCCTAATGATGATGGGGAAACTCTCAAAGGAGCCTTCTCCAGCTACATCATGATGTTTGCCAAACGGTATGAGTTCACACCAAGCATGGCCCCTTTTGCTGAGAGAAGATGTGGCCCTGAATGGTTCACAAGGCCATTCCCTAATTCAAACAAAAAGCTCCATACTGAATCTGTTTCAATCTGGAAGGCTTTCTTGATTCCTAGATTTATCGTCCATAGGCTGAATCTTGGAAAAGATATAGTAACCTTGATTGCTTACCAACCAAACCTTGTCTCTCGACAATTTGGGTTGGCCCAGACTTTCCCTAAGTGCCTATATAAGAAAAAGGGCCATGTTGTTCTTCACACTGCCAGCTTCGACGAGGGAGGTGATGCAATCCACTTCACCCGGTTGAATGCTCGAAAAACAGTCCTTTCCCCTGTGTACTTTCAGCCCAGTTTTTTGTGCACTTAACCATTTCACGACTGGTGATCGAAGCACTACAATGAACAATTTCTTGATGTTGCTGCCTTCTCCTCATTACTTGACCAAGCTTTCCTTGATGTGCAGGAGAAAACCAGGAAGAGTAAGTTCACTCATATCAAAGAAATTCAAGCCTTCCAAAGGTACTTTGAAACTGTCTATCGACCAGATGATATTAGTCGAACCATTCGTGAGGCTACTGTCACTTTGAAGGAGAAATTTCTACAAAAAATGGATAAGTTAAAAATCCCTTCCAACGTTCCTCTTGAGAGACGTTATGAGATGGCTTTTAAACTCTTTCCTCCAAAGTTCCCTCGACTGCTTAACACTGATTTTGGAGTGGCAGTTGCCCCTCCATTTCCAAACTTGTTTGTCTGTGGTGATTCCATAAAAATCCTTTGACAGCAGTCTCAACCGAAAGCCAAAAGGGTGGTTGCGACTAAGCATACGCTGGATAGTTTTAAAGGGCACCTTCATATAGGGATCGAGGATGTTCGCATCGAATCCGAAATATATGAAGGTTTGAGGCCCTCGATTTGTGATTTATAACTAACCACTTAATTATTAACTTGTAATAATTGTCTTTGTCTTTTCAGCTATGCCCAGGAAGACCAAACCAGCTAAGAGTGCTGCTGTGAAGGTCGAGAAGGAATCTGAAGACACAAAGGTATTTATATCCCTTGCCTAAGTCTTCTTTATGTGATCACCTTCTAATGTTTGCATCACCTTTTAAGACTGCTCGAAAACCTCCAACGCCTCAAAAGAAGACCAAGAAAGGTGCTCAAACAGTCATTCCTTTAGATGCTGATGATGAATCTCCTGAGGCGGTCATAGCTAAAAGGAAAATGAAGCTTACCAAAGCTTCTGGAGCTGCTGGCTAACCTTCCTCGAAGCCAGCCAAAATTCTTGAAAAGACACCTACCACTAGTGGTGTCAAGAAACCATCCTCCAAGGTCGTGTCAAAATCGAACACCGGCACTCATGAGAGTGAAAACTCAAGCCCTGATGTTGCAAATGCTCAGGTATGCACACCATCTTTCTCATAGTATTTGCACTCTTCACTCAAATCTCCTTCAATCTTATTTTCCTTACTTGTGGTTTCAGGCTGATGTAGGTGATTCTAACCCACCACAAACTATGTCGACCTCTGCACCAACTCTTCTGAATAGCCAAGGTGAGCCAACTTATCACCCCACTTCTAACCTTGGTTCTGGGTACAGATCGATAAGCGAAATTAACCAACCTATCCTCCTTACAGTTCCTCCCTCTGCGACGGTCGAAACAAACAAAAACTCGCCTGTCAAGACCACCACTAAACAATCCCAGACAGATGGCTCTGATTTTGAAAAGGATGATGTCTCTAGACAACAACCTACAGAGGCCGTTGCCACGGAAGAAGGACGTCTTGAAAATGAACTAGATAATGATCACCTTAATCAAACTGCCCATGAAGGGATGAATAATATGGGAGAGCCCCCATTCCAAACTACATCTGATGATGATCAAGAGAATGACAACTAAGACAATGAAGAAGGAGACGAAGAGGAAGAAGAAGAAGAGGTCGAAGATGAAGAGGAAAAAGAAGACAATGAAGAGGATGAAGAAGAAAGAACTGAGAAGGACCACCCACTTCACCCATAACTGAAAAAAGTCCTGTCAAAACTCCAACTCCTAAACCTACAAGCACTTTGACCACTGGAGGACCCACTACTGAAGATCCATTGGCTGCCCTTAGATGGTCGAATCCTCGAGAGTACGCCAAAATGATACTTGGGAAAAAGTACAGCTCCACTGGTAGCAATCTTAGTACCTCGAACACTTCTGGGGATCCAGCTCCAGATGACTTTGCTGGCTCTATCCTTCAGAAAATTAAAAATAAATTCTTCAAGGGAGACATCCACAACATCTTAAATGCATATCGAACTACTCATCTCTTTCTGACAGACACCCTCCAGAAACTGGACCTCTCGACCCTTAAGAAAGAGGTATCTGATTTCCTTATAGAGTTAACTACTTTAGTGAATCAGATGTCTGAAGACTTCAAGCTTCTTCCCAACATTCAAAACACCATTGAAAATATAACTGCACTGGAACATCTAGCTTGGGATGAAGCACATGCATCAGAAGCCAAAGTCGGAGACCTGGAAATTGCCCAAGCTAAAAGACAGGAAGAGATAGTGTCAAACAAAAAGGATATTGACACATGGAGGCAACAAATCACAGAACTGCAAAATAAAATTTCTGATGCTGAAAAGCGTAATCTTGAGTTGAAGAATTTCGACGACACTGAACTGGTCAAAGAGATGAAACGCACTATGGACTTCATTGATAATGCCCAAAAGCTTGAAAAAGAACTTTCAGCAGCCAAACTCGACAAAGCTTTATGCGAAACACTCCTTCAGACTCAGAAGGTCAACTTTCTTCAGTTGAAGTCGAAGCTCCCCTTTTGATCATCTCATGACTTTTGTTTGTAGTTCTTTTTTATCACCATATTTTCTGGCCCTTTTGAGGCCTTATGTAATGACAATTTTAATGCCCTCTGGTATCTGTTTGAATACTTTTATTTACTGTTCACTCTTCGACTTGTAAAATTTCTGGAAATCATGGCACATTTTCTTTTAAATGTTTTATTAATGGCCTCAAACTTTTCTAATCTTTGTGATTAAGGCACTCTGCCTTTTTCCTTGGAAATCATGAAAACAACGCAGCTTTAGCAGGCTAGTGCTCCAACGACACAAGTCTCTATTCCATAAAGAAATATTAATAGCGTAATCCTAGGGTATATTTCTAAGAGTAATTTCACGTGTTTCCATCGTTGACTGGCCAATCCTTACAAGGCATTGCCCCTATAAAATCCTCTTCACAAGAGCCATATTCTGCACTCACTGAAGCAAGTATGAGTACTTCCTCAAAGAAAACAATAACCAAGAAGGTGGCTGAAGAAACACAGAAGGCTGAGGCAACCACCACTGCCTGCAATAGCACTTTAACTGGAGCAACTTCCCAGGCCAAGAAGCGAGAAACTAAGATGAAGGTCCCCAAGAAAGGGCGTTCTAAAGCACAAGATCCTGATGATGAAGCTGACGAAGATTACCTCACCTTTCTCAACTCCATCAATTGGAGAGACTATGAATAATCCTTTTCCTGGGTTTGACGTTATTGTACTTGTTTCTTTTCCTTTGTACGCCATTTTGGACTTATCTAGCCTATTTTGGCTTTTATAATCTTATTAAAACTTATGTTCTAATATGAATCTCTTTCAAAATAGGCTTATATTTTTTCAAATATTTCCTATTTACCCTTAAGACTCTTAGATTGCCCTCAATTTCCTGAACCTCGTAAGCATTATTACTGAATGCCTTAATAATTTGAAAAGGACCTTCCCACTTAGGAGACCACTTCCCTAAAGATCTGGTCTTTCGATCCATAGGCAAGATCACTTTCCACACCAATTCCCCAGCTGAAAAGGTTTTAATCTTGACCTTTTTGTTATAAGACTTCTCCACCCTTTTCTTTTTCCTTTTCAGCAACTCTAATGCATGGAGCCTTTCTTCGTCTAAATCCACTAACTCATCAAGCATCATATTCCAATAAGACTCAGATGGGATCTAATGATGCCTTTGGATCCTTATGGATTGAAGATGAATTTCTACAGGCAAAACTGCATCATGACCAAATGTCAGTCGAAATGGGGTAGTATTAGTTGCCTCTTTTGGGGACGTTCGACATGCACAAAGTATTTGGTCCAATGTCTTATGCCAATTTCTTGGCCTTTTTCCCACATGCTTCTTTATCAACCCAATAACTACTTTATTGGCCGCTTCGACTTGGCCATTAGCTTGAGCGTAATAAGGTGTGGACGTCAAAAGCTTGAATCCCATTTCTTTGGAAAATTCTTGCATTTTTCGACCAGTGAAGACTGATCCTTGGTCTGTTGTAATTGTCTCTGGGATTCCAAACCTATAGATGATGTGTTTCTGAATAAATTCAATCATATCTTCCTGATCAACATTTGGTAAAGGGACAGCTTTGGCCCATTTGGTAAAATAGTCAATACCCACCAAAATGTACTTATGATTTTTTGATGATGCTGGTCTAATTTCTCCAACCAAATCCAAAGCCCATCCTCTAAAAGGCCAAGGTTTCACTATAGAGTATAATTCACTTGCAGGGACGTGTTGAATGCTAGTGTGGACTTGACATTCTTGACAACCCTTAGCCAATTCAATGCAATCTTTTAACATGGTAGGCCAATACATACCTTGTCGAAATAACAACCATTTCATTTTATGGCCTACCTGATGTGCTCCACATGTCCCACTATGGACAGTCGAAAGGGCCAAGTACGCTTCTGCCTCACTAAGGCACTTAAGCAATACTCCCTCCGGAGTCTTTTTTAATAATTCATTACCCAACAAGACATAACTCAAAGCTTGATACTTGATTTTCCTTTCTGTCGAAGATATTAGATTTTTTAGACAATCTACTATAGGTTTTCTCCAATCCTTGTCAGTTATGCTATCAACTGCCAGAATTGCAAAATTATCTTCATCAGCGTATCCAAGCTTAGTTTCTTTCAAGTCTGATGGGGCTAATCCTACTGACACCACCTTTCCTCTGACTTCAACTTCGATAGCATCTTGTAATTTGTCTTTCGAAACTTTATACCCTAATGCAATCTGAGCCAAGTCATTAGCGACCTGGTTTTCCAGTCTAGGGATGTGTCAAAAACTAACTGTGTCGAACTTTTTCAACAGTCGATTCACAAATACAAAGTACATAATCAAGTTTTCTTTTATGCACTTGTATTCCTTGGTAACTTTTTTTATGACCAGCTCTGAATCTCCCATTATTTCGACCTGAGTTGCCCCCAATTCCAACAATACTTCAAGTCTAGCAATTAAAGCTTCATATTCAGCTTCGTTGTTAGAACAACGGCCTTCAATTTTATACTTAAGTGTTGTTGGAATTTCATTAGGAGAAATAACAAGCACTCCTATGCATGTCCCATCTTTGTGGCTCGACCCGTCAAAGTATAACTTCCAAGGTTCCAGTTCAAGATAGTTCAGAGGGGTTTCATTTATAGAATGGTCGACTATAAAGTCCGCCACTACTTGTCCTTTAACAGCTTTTAAAGGCTTATAGGTTAAAGAATATTCAGTTAATGCTAATGCCCATTTCCAATTCGACTGTGCAAAATAGGTTTGGACTACATATGTTTAATAACGTCATAACGAGAAGAAACATATATAAACATCAACTGGTTTTATATAATGCTTCAATTTTGTACAAGAGTAATACAAACATAAGCATAATTTTTCGATCATGCTATATCTAGTTTCTGCATCATTTAAAACTCTACTAAGGTAATAGATGGCTCTTTCGACGCCATCATCATCCTCTTGAGCTAACATGCTCTCTAAAGTTCTATCTGACGCAACTATGTACAATCTCATACTCTTATTCCCACAAGGTGGTGAGAGAATTGAGTGGTGACTCAGGTACTCTTTGATCTTATCGAAGGCTTCCTGTTGAGCTTGCCCCTAGTTGAACCCATCCTTGCTAGCTCGAAGCAATGGCTAAAAGGCTTGCGTTTTCCCACTCAAGTTGGATATAAATCTCCTCAAGAAATTTATTTTGCCCAAAAGAGACTGCTATTCCTTCTTTGTTGATGGCGCTTTCGCTTCCATAATGGCTTTGGTTTTATACTGGTTAATTTTGATCCCCTTCTTGTGGACCACAAAGCCTAAAAAATCTCCTGCCTGCACACAAAAAGCACATTTGAGAGGATTCATTTTAAGACCATGCTTTCTCATCCTTTCAAAGGAATGTCGAAGATGGCTTAAGTGATCTATTCCTGAAAAAAACTTAACAACAATATCATAAATATAGATCTGCATAAAAGTCTCAATAAAATCATGAAAGATAGAATTCATTGCTCTCTGGTAAGTTGTCCCAGCATTTTTTAGACCAAAAGGCATTACTACCCATTCGTAGGTGCCTAATGCTCCTGGACATAGAAAGGCAGTCTTTGGGACATCTTCCTCAGCAATGAATATTTGGTTATAACCAGAATAACCATCCATCATACTCAAATATTCATGTCCTGCAGCAGAATCAATTAGCATTTCTGCTACAGGCATAGAATATTCATCTTTAGGGGGTTGCAGAATTTAGATCTCTAAAATCTATACAGACCCTTGAAGAACCATTCTTTTTAATGACTGGTACAATATTAGCTAGCCATTCGACATACCTAGCTGTACGGATGAACCTGCATCTAAGTAGCCTTTCAATTTCTTCTTTGATCTTTGAAAGGATGGTTGGGACAAACCGTCTTGGATTTTGCTTGACTGGCTTTTTCCCATGTATGATTGGCAACTTATGTTCAACAAGCTCTCTCTTCAAACCAGGCATTTCATCATAGTCCCAAGCGAAGCAATCCTTAAATTCCTTCAATAATTGGACCATTTCGACTTTGAGTTGTGGGTCAAGGTTAGCACTAACATAAGTAGGCATTTTTATTCCCCCTTCACCCAAGTCAATTTCTTCCAAAGGATCTTGCGCCAGCATTTTAATGTTATCTGACACTGGATCCTTTTCAAAACCCAAAGGCTCATTATCATAAATAGCATCAAGCCTTTGATTTTGGTCTTCGATTTGAGACCCATCAGGTGGTTCAGGCTCAAAGTTCTTACCAGGCCCTACTTCAAAAATTTGAGTTTTGGCTTCGGCAGTCATGTGGTTCTGTGCAGCCTCCAAGGCCGCTTGTAATTTAGATTCGGCCACATAGGCCGAAATTCTTTGTAGTGCATCGAATTCAGTCATTATTACTGAATTCACTTCCCCAGCCCGTGGGGTCTACATCAGGCTCCCCACAGTATGGGACATTGCCTTCTTCCCTTATGACCTCTCTATCCCATCGAAATCCCTCCACAGGGTGCAAGTATAATGAGCAGAATGCATGGTCATCTGGGGTGAAATCAAATTCTGCTGGAGTACAAGGTGCAATATGCGTCAAGTTTTTGTCAAACTCAACACCATCAACGTGATTAACAAGGACCTTAAAATACCCTTGATCACCTTCAATGTTTTCGACTATACCATCAGGCCTCTAGATTGTTATCCGCAGGTGCATTGATGAAGGCACTGCTCCAACACCATGGATCCATTCCCTCCCCAGCAGAAGATTGTAGTTAGCCTTGCTTTCGACTACCATAAACAAGGTAGGTCTTGTTACTGTTCCCATAGTCAAATCAACCTGTAGGACGCCCAGAGTGGTCCCAATTTTCCCTTCATAGTTAGAAAGGACCATGTTGTGGGGCTTAAGATCAGAATCGAATTTACCAATCTTGCTTAGTAGGAAATGTGGCATTAAATTGACTGTAGCCCCACAATCCACCAAGATTTTATTCACAGCCACGTTTTCTACTTTCCCTGTAATGTACAGAGGTTTCAAGTGCCCTTTCATGGCCTCAGTTGGTCGTTCGAAGAAGGCATTATGCTCTTCGACACATCCATTGTTCATCACATAGTAGCACACAGGTTGGTGCGCTGCCATTTCAGCCTCAGCGTTGGCGTCTAAGTTTTCCACTTCAGCTATCCTATCATATTCTCTTGGCATCACCGAAACCACATTAACAATGATGTTTAAAGAGGCATCAGAGTCGGAATCAAAGTTGTGAGTCAAATCTTCGTCCTCAACTGCTTCGACTGCAAACCTCTCAGCTTCTTCCTTCTTGGAAGTAAATAACCTATGCCCCACAGGCAACTTATTTGTTATTTTTGTCCCAACATCTTTATTGCTAGCAGGCAGAACGTTGGTACTAGTTTCAGTTAGATCTCTGGCCTGAGCTTCCCTCAAAGCCTTTCCCTGTCTCTGTTCCCTTCTTCACTGGGACCTAGACATAAGATTTTTGCCCTTGTAATTCTCAAAAATATAGGCAGATTTATTAGAGCACTTGAATTCTTTTTGGTACTCCATTGAAAAACCTCTTGTTACGTCGAAATTCTTCCATCTCTGTTTCCCTTTCCCTGCTACTTCAATTGGTTTGACCCACTTTCCAGTTGGTACCTCACTGCTAGGCTTAAAAGTAGCCTGCATAACCCTTGGCATATATGGCCTTTGACCATGTTGTCTTTGGGTAGTTTTACTTTGGTCGAAACCCCCTGGCCTTTGAGCAGCTCGTTTCTCACGTCTAGTCTTGGCTTCTTTCCCCACTTGGAGGCTATGAGCAGCCTCTTTGTTAAAGATAACACTGCACCTAGGACCTAGCATGACTTCAGAGTTTTTTCCCTGGCACCTGTGGAGAAAATCAACAATGGTTTCATCTTCTCTGGGATAAGCCAGCTTGTTGCAGTCTTCTTGACGAACCTGTTCATCCACATCTATGGCCTGTCCGTTAGTAACTTCAACCATGTTTATGTCAACTTCATCCTTCAAGCGCATTTTAGAGAAGTGGACCTCAAGGCCTTCAGCAGCCTCATCCATCTGTCTGAAACGGTCAGTAGTTTCTTTTATTACCATCTGCAATTTCGACGCTTCAGCTTTGTCATGGGTCTCAACTGTGGACTCAACGTCAAACCTTTGGACTTCAGAAGATGTCTTAAAGTAGTGTTCAGCTGCCATACATATCAAATGCTCAAGCTGGCAACCATCCATTTCCTCAATTTCTCTAATAAACACGACATCGTTGGCAAGGTCCTCAGTAACCTCGACCACTGTGGCATTTCTGCCAAGAGCTTCATTGGTGCTAACACTATCTGAGCTGCTGTCAGATTCCTTAGCTAGTTCGACCATGTTAACCTCATGGGGCTCTGTGTAATTTGCTTCAGCTACTTCAAGAGGGTTGGTATCAATTTTCATCTGGGTCTTAGTCTTCTCCCCAAATTTGAGTCTGCCTTCCTGAATAGCATTCTGCACCAGATCCCTGAAAAGAAAACATTGAGAAGTTTTATGACCCAAATAATTATGGTATTTACAAAAACCTCTATTTTTCCTTTGCTCTAAAGGTCGTATTTTAGCACCAGGAGGCACTAGTATTTGACCATCCTTAACTAACAAATCAAAAATTTCGTCATATTTAGTGATGTTGAAAGTGTATGTTTTCTTTGGGAACCTATCGTTCTTTTCGGTTTCGACAAGATTTTTCCCATTTGAAGGGACTAATAATCTACAAGAATAAGTTCAGCAAGATCTATTTCGTTTTCGTCAAATTTAACAGGCTCATCATATAACTCTTCGATGCCCTCCTGGTATTCGACGTAAGCTATCTTCTTGTTTTTGTTCGCCCTAGCTTTCTCGTCCTTAAGACGCTCTAGCTGTCGAACTCTATCAGCCAATTGGGCCATATCCCTCAAATACTGGGTGTCTAGTTTTTTCCTGATAGAGTAATCAAGGCCACCGGCCGCCATTTCGACAAGTTCATGCTCAGGCACTTATGTAAAGCACCTAGCCTTGAGTAGTCGAAACCTATTCAAGTAATCATCTATTGGCTCATTGAACTTTCGTTTCACACTAGCCAATTCCTTCAAACAAATTTTAGTCTGCCCCATGTAAAATTGCTCATGGAATAGACGTTCTAACTGGGTCCTGTTACAAATTGAGCCATATGGTAATGTAGTAAACCACGTGAATGCATTTTTAGTGAGGGAACTAGGGAAATACTTCACCCTTAGACTCTCATCATTTGCAATCCCGCCAGATTCGATCAGGTAGCGCGCCACATGTTCGATGGTAGACTCTGTAGTGTCCCCTGAAAACTTAGTAAACTTTGGTACTTTCGTCCTGGGGGGCAATTCGGCTTGGAGTATATAGTCTACTATAGGCGAAGTGAAGTTTGGCCTAGTAAAACCCATATTCAAACCATTTCGAGCCATTATTCTCTCGACCATGGCTGCCAAATTGTTCTCCGCTGCTATATTATTGCGTCGAACCTGATTCACCACACGATCATCATTTTGATTTCTGTTTACTAGCACCACCCTTGGTTCCTCCTCTTCAAGTATAGGTATTTAATTTCTAGGAGGCTCCTCTCTAGGTGGTTCGACCAACTCTGGATTCACCGGATTCACTTGTTGAGCGTTTTCCCTCATCTCGACTCCTTGATTTTGGTGTTGAACAGGAGCGGGCATTCCCATGAATTCTGCTATACGCGCCATCTGGGCTGTCATCATTTGATTGGTTCGAGTAGTATTCTGGATCAATGGCTGGAAAATCTCTCCCATTGTCTGAGACAAAGTATGTACCATTTGCATGTTGCTCTCATCCATCTGTTGCCTCAAATATGCTGCAGATTCGTTTGTTAAGCTGGGCCCTTGAGCAGAATATCCCACACCTATAGACTGGCTATTTCGACCCATATTAATTCCAGAACCTGACTCCTGTAAAGGGGAAGATATCACATTCTCTGAAAATACTGGGGGTGCATTACGCAAATTCTGCATCATCGACGTTGGCATGCCCTAGATTGGGTTCCTAGGCAGAGGCTGTGAAAATCCCGGGGGAGGAAATTGTCTAAACGTCGAAATTCCTCCTGGCGGAGTCTGAGGATTTGTCACTGATGGGCCAATGTACTCCAGGACTAGCTGTGTGTAAGGCCTCACATATGTCGCCCCTGTTACCGCTGTCGAAGGCATTAGCTCTGCCACCATGGTTGATACTGTTGGCCCTCCTGACGAAGGAACTGGAGTTGGCGCCACAATACTTCTTGGTAATTCTTGAGGATTGATGGTGCTGTTCTGAGCGCTTGAACTGCTTGGTTGAGGATTCGTCCCAGCAGAATTGGGGTTCGGATTCCCTTGGCTAGATTCCATTTTCCTCGTGTTTCTTCTTTTTGGTCTATATTCGTTTGAATTGGCTACCTTTCCACTTCTCAAGTGCATACAATGAAGTTTGCCACAATCTCGACCAATGAAACGAAAAAATTTCAAAAAGGCAGTTATAAAACTTCCTTTTGACAGTTATTTAAAAGTTACAAACTTTCAAATACACGTTTAGCACTGTCCCACTGGGCGTGCCAATTTGTTTACCCTGGAAATTGGTAAACAACCGCTGATCTTCTAAAACAACAGAGTTCTAGTAACTTACAGGATCGATCAGATTGATCCTAGGACATGTGCTATGAGTGTATTTAAAATGTTTCACTAATGCATAAAACAAACATTCCGACAATGCTTGCGTGCAAAAAGGATGTTTTGAAATGTGAATGAAAAGTAATAAGAAGCAAGAAAACGTTTGGGTCGAAACAAGAAACTTAAAGAAATACTGAAATGTAAAGAAAAGTTTGATAAAAACTGAACTTTAAATGATAAAAGAAGCGCATAAAATCTTGAATAAACTACAGAAATATAAATGCTTGAAGGTAAAAGCTTTATAATGTAAGAACTGCAAAGTAAAAACTTTGTAATGTAAAATGCTTAGAAGTAAAAGACTGAATTAAAGGACTTCAAAGTAAAGGATCTAAGGTAGAAACTTCAAGGTAAATTGCATTGCAATGAAAGATAATGGTGATTACAATCACGTACATTCTCGCTTCACACTTTTCTCTACACGCTGGATACTTTGAGTGATTATGGAGTTACTTGTACAACACGATTTTTCACACACATTCTAACTCTAGAACTAACCTATTTATAATACTCTAAAATAACCACCACTTGACATTTTACTCCTAAAACACGCCACTTGACACTTTGCATGTCTTCAACTTCTGGATCTTCGCCACTTGTCCTTTTTTCAAATTCAAAATAGTAGAAAATTCCCTCCACTAATTATTTGTAACTGCAGCGCATCATCCCGTCGAACTGACTTCCTAGACTTAGAAATACTTGAAGTCTCAAGACTCATTTCTTCGACCCAAGCTTTCACCGAGTATGGTCGAAGCCTCTTTTTTCTTTTAGCTTATTTATTTTTAAAGAACAACACAACTTCTTTAAAGCCAAATTTGTTTGAAACGGGTAGCGTCGAAATTAGGACATAACACAATCCTGAAACCATTTCAAACCCTCTTAGAATTATCTTGATGCACCACAAATTACTCCAATTTGCCTTACCCATCAATAGCATATCGTCTGCAAACTGAGTTATGCTTAACTGCAAAACTAAGTCTACCTGATAGCCTTCATACAACCCTTCAAGTTCTGCCTTCTTAACCAACACTGTTAGAACTTCCATTACAAGAACAAAAAGGAATGGGGATAACGGACCCCCTTGCCTCAAACCCTTTTCAATATCAAACTCACTTGTAGGAATTGTGATGGTATAGGTTGGTTCTTTGGGGGCTGTAATTATTATAATTGGTTTAACTATCCTACAGAATTCTTATAGCAATTGTGATGGTATATGTTGGTTCTTTTTGTAAATGGGTTAGGATACCCCTTTGTTTCCTTGGTCAATATATTCTTTGCTTATTAAAAAAATAACTCACCTGTAGCACTACCATTTACAAGCACATACATTGAATCTTTACACACCAAAGTCTGAATCCAGCTTATCCATTTCACTCCAAAGTTTAACTTTCTAAGTAGAGATAAAAGGAAGGACCAAGATACACAGTCGTAAGCTTTCTCAAAGTCTACCTTCATCAACATGCAACTCCTTATCTTTGTGTGGTTAACCCTTTTGTAAACCTATAATAACGCATCAAATATCACAGCTATATTTACAAAATTATTGCACATAATCTCTTACCTGCATGTATTCCTCTTTGTCAAATTACAATCCTCAACTAGCCTCATTCACAACTGGAAAAAATTTGAAAAAAGAAAAATACCTATGTCACAACTGAGGAAACCCTATGTCTAACTATATAAATTAATTCCTAATAGTATTAGGCCCAATCACAAAATCTACAGTTAGTTCTTTAACACGACCTATGTGAATTAACTCAAATCTTTAACGAACAAAAATCATTAAACACAAATAATTATTGAATAAAAAAAAGGTTTCTCATTATGATGAACAAATATAAGCATATCACATGCTTTACACAAATTAGGAAAAATTCTTCTAAAGGGACCTAATCTAAGAAAACTAAACACTCGTCTTAATGGGATTTATGGAAAAATAGAAGATAAGAAGGCTAAATAACATTACAATTGATAAGGGGTGTGATTCCTTTGATGATTTCCCATATTCTTTATGCTTTCGACTCATAATAAGTTAAATGACTTGAATACAGTTTGTTATTTAACACTTTTTCCGCATACATAAATGTATATATGAATTTGTTTTTTTCTTTTATTTAGCATTCAACTTTTTATCCATTAATAATTATTCCCATCGTGTTCATGCAATGATTCAAAGATAAAAGATAAAGTTAGCGCGTAAGTTTATATTTTATGTGTCTTTCTAATATATATTTATAATAATAAAATGTACATTTTGTTTTTGAATATTATTTATTAATGTTTCAATTTTTTAACATATATAGTCATGGAAGGATTTCATTTAATTTGTTGCATGGTGGTAGAAATAAAAAGCTTAAATTTTTTATTTCTAAAATAAATGATATTAATTGTGAGATTCATTTATATCTATAAAGACTTGTATTTTTGTTTGTGATATTAATTGTATTTTTTAATGGGGCAACCTAGGTGTCACCTTGTATTATAACTCATTATATAAATTTTATTTGTATATGAGGCAAAAACCATTAGGATATGAGTGTAGATATCTAATATAAATATATAAATTCTAAAGTACCTGGAAATTACGCTCTAAGCTCTGTGATTAAATGCTTAGTCTAGGCTAATTAGTAAGGTTAAAATTGACTAACTATAAAATGGAAGCATTCTTCTACACGCTTCAAATACACAACTTCCAATATTTTTTCATCAAAAAACCTTCTCATATTCTCTCTCTTTCCCCAAATCTCAGTATTATTCTCTCTCTCTGTCTGTTGGTCTGCCTTGGTTGTTGTCTGGATTCTAATCGCAGTTTCAGGATCTTGCAAATCTGGTGTTGGTTTCTTTGGTTTGGTCATCAGCTCTGTGGTCCACGTTCATCTGCAGGAGGCTCATTTCTCTATCATCTTATCACCTTATAAGTCCCCGGTTCTGTTACTTTCTTCATTGCAAGGTTTGTGTATAAGTCAACCTTTGTTTTCGTTGTTGTAGATCTACTATTTCCAGTTGCGCTGCTTCTTTTAATGTTTGTGATTTCATATATTTGGGTACGGTACTGATCACGTTTTAGTGAAGGATTTTATGTTCATTCGTTCGTCGTCGATTAAAGTTTTTTTTTTTTGCTTTTTTGTTTGTTTCATGGATGGTAATTATGTTTCGTTCCAGAACTTCATCGTTCATTTTTTCGTGAATGTTAACCATTTTCAAATTCTGCTTCAAACTTTGACCTAACTTTGTTTGAAATCTGGAAATGTTTTGCTGCCAATGATAATCATTCTATATTTGAGCTTTTAGCTTTAACTATCTTCAAATTTTGGTAGCATGATTATTGCTCAATTCATACTATATGTTTTTCATGTTCCGCAGTTGAAGAATATCAAGACCTCCTATATTTATCGGTGACTTGAAACAAGGTATCAAAATATAGAAGATGTCCATTTGTATTGTCGACATCTAGACTGTTATAAAGCGAAACGGCCAACAACATCTTGAGTTGGTTATACAAGATGCAAAGGTCATTCTTACATCCCTTACGTTTGTATGATTCATGAATTTTTCATTAAAACCCCTTCCTTATTTAATCTTATCTTTTACCATCTACCTTGAATGCTTGAAGTATCTGGCAAATTGCAGATTTCTAATGCTTGGAATGGGTCTAAACTTTTCATCAACTTAGACCACCCCCAAGTTCTATCTTTTAAAGAAAGGTAAAACATTATTACCGATTTTATAATACCAAAGAAAGCATTCATATCACTGTTACATTTTTTTTTTGTTTCTATTTTACATAGGTATAAATCCAAACCATGTTTCCAATAAACATCACAAGCGTTGTCTCAAACCTCAGTTTCAAGTCAATCTTTGCAAGACAACTCTTTCACAAATTTGAAGGAAATTCTAACTATTGCAGAAATCAATGAGGCATAAAAGGTTATTTGAACCTTCTACTATTTCTATCTTATCTCTGTAATTGTTGCTCTCTTGATATTCAATACTCTTTAACCAATTTTTGTTGTATTTCATTCTATCTCCTGATAATGTAGGAATGTTATGCTATTACAGTTGGTAAAACAATGAGATTCAAATGCTCAAAGTTTGGTTGGTATTATAAGGTTTGTCCTATTTGCAAGAAATCAAACAAGTCCCTTGGAGAACCATTTGGGTTTAGTTGTATTCTAAATGATCTTTTACCACTGACTAAGTGAGTTTGGCCTGAATGGAAAATAGTTCTATGATACTCATTTTGAAAAACTTTAATTTTAGATGTTCCATATCTTTTTTTGTTGTATTTTTTATCGTAGGTACAAAGTTGAAATCGAGGTCGAATACAATAAACATGTTGCGAATGTTGTTTTCTGGGACACGGATTGCATTAAATTTGTCAAATTGACTGGCCTTCCGTAATTTGTATAACCCTTTCTTCAAGCAATGCTCCGTAGTTAAACTATCTGATGACGATGAGGTTATTTCAAAGATTAAGGAAATCATCAACTCTAATGAGGTATTGCATAATTCATACTTCTAGACTCCTCACCGGTATGGAAATTCTTTTTTTTTTACTCTTATAGTATCTTATACCTCTTCATTCTGACTTATTCAGATATCCTCATCTGCGGCAAATGTGAACAACATTAATGCATCTCCATCTCATATTGTTGTGCAAGAATTTGTAAGTCTATATTTGGTTACAATGTATTTCATAATTCATGTGTTTGAATAGCCTATATTTGTCCACAATTGCTTAAATTGTTGTCTTTTTACATGCCTATTGACTAGATCTTATTCTTTACAGCAAAGTCAGTCCGTCGACCCTAGCTACTCTGTTCTGGCAATTGCTTCTGCACAACAGAATTGGAGTCCAACTACTAGCTCATCCAATACTCCTTCTAAGAGGATTGCAACAGAAATCAGCACGGATGACATATCTGCAAAGGAAGTTTTAACCCCGAAAGAGTCGACAACAAAAGTCAAGCATATTAAAATGGAGTGATGAAAATGCTTATGACAGTTTATGAAATATTGCTTTAACTTTTTTGTTATTTTGTTAAACTGTTTTCTATCTAAGATTGTAACAACATGCTTTTGATGAAGTATTCATACATAGGTACAACTTAGTATCTTATAGTATCTTATAACTAATTTGAAGAAGTATCGAATGTTTCGCTACATTAAGTCATCCTGTACTATTTAATAACTTAAAGAATTGACCATGTATGTAAACACAACGTATTTGGTGGCAAATTATTTTTGCCAGCTGATGCATCTTGAACCTTTTATTTTTAGAAACATTATCATTATATGGCTCTTAGTTACATACTATCAGATTGCAGAAAGTATATAGTTGAGAAACAAAATGATCACGTTGATGTTTAAACAATCACAAGCATAAAAAATGAAAGATTATTGACTGTAATATAGTATGAAGGTCTTTATTTTTAGGCACGTGAAGTGTCTTAAACTAAATCACTTTGTTGCAGGAACAAAAGCAAAAAGTATGCAATGAGAAGAAGCATTTTTTTATATTAAAATTTGGAAATGCAAATACTATTTGATTTTTTTAGCATTTAGTAAAATTTGTTTTTTGAAAAATTACAGGCATTTAATAAAGTGAACAGAATGGCCCTAAACCATTTCCCTCAAGGCACTCACCAACAAACAATTAATTAATTAATTAATTATATCTTATTCGTATATAGTTTCAATATTTCCAGTAACTCTTTAATTAGGAGAGAGAAAGAACTTATATATTTGAATCAATCCCTATAATTTTACAAGACAACAAATTTTTCAGAGTTCCTTCTTCACCTTTTTAACCTACAAGAGTAAGCAACTACTTACTAAACTTGAATCACTCATTAACAAATAATTATATCATTAAAAAACATACAGTTTCTTAAGTTTGCATCAAGATAAAATTGCAGATTTTGATGTTTTGTCAAAATAAAAGTACAAGTACTAATATATTATGAAGTATGGAACAGATAGCATGAGCTTCAACAATTGATAGCAAAGTGGCTCAGTGGTAAGCAATTTTTCATGCAACAATTGTGACTTGGGTTTGAATCCATACTAATTCTAAAATTTTGGAATTTTTTTTGAATGTTGATGACCTTGGTGAAAAGCAAATGCCACGTCGTAGGAACATATGACACATCGGATGTCAGCATGGAAAAATTAACGTCTTTAGTAAAAATTGGACGAAAAGGACTAACGTGAACAATTAAAGGACCAGTTTAAAACTTTTTAAAGATAAGGGTCAGAATGGACCCCGAGATAAACTTAAGGGACCAAAAAAAGTATTTTGTCTATACAATATTATGAACCTTTGCTATTTCATAAAAATTAAAAATAATAACAACTTTAATTTTAGTTAATTATAATAAATATATTATTAATATATTTTATATTTTTATAATTTAAGATTTGTAATAAATTATTTTATTTTATTTTTTTATAATTTCAAATTGTTGCTATAGAAAAGTGTTGAATATTAACACAGAATCAAACAGATTTACTATTATTAAATGTATCAATTTACTTTTATTTTCAAGATACCATGGAGTGTAGATATTCATTTAGAACTGAAATTTGACGGGGAGCTGTCATTTATTGTAGTTTTGTAAAAATTGTAAATATGATATAATAAGAAAGATTTAAAACTGTTATTTGACGGGAAGCTGTTATAAATTTTATGTTTATAAAGGAAAAAAATTCAAATTTTAATACAATTGTTTTTAACAAAAATAAGTTACAAATATTTTTATAATTATTTTTATAGTTATAAAATAATTAAAATTTATCAGAATCTTTTCAACTTAACTTTATAATTGTAATTATGATTAAAAAATGTTAAATGGTAGTCATGAAAATTTAATGATAAATGGTAATCATAAAATATTAATGATAAAAGATAAAAATTTATTGATACAATCATTTTTATAAATTGAATAAGTTACAATTATTTTTATAAACAAGAATAAATTACTCATAATTTTATAAACATAATAAATTCAACTAATTATACAATTATTTGTATAAATGAGAATAAGTTATAAATATTTTTATAAAGGATAAAAATTGAAGTATTAAAACAATTGTTTTTAACATGAATAAATTAAAAATTGCTCTATAAATTGTCGCACAAGTTCAAGGCACTTATAAATGAGAAAAAGTCTACATTTTGATGTAAATAAGTTTATATACGAAAATAAGTTAAAAATATTTTTTTGTAACGGAAAAAAGTCTACATGTTGATATAAATATTGTTGTTGGATTTATCAACCCATTAAGTTTGTTACACTATAAAATTTTTAGAGTCTGAAAAAAAGTTTGTAGATTTGACAAGTGATATTTCGCAATGTAACGTGTGAATACAGGCGGGACTCGTGCGATAGCACAAATATTATTTGAATTGGAAACATGATTTTATTCCGTGTTGTAGTTTTAGAATTAACTCATCTGAATTTAACTGAGTTTCGGTAATTACTGGAATTGCAGGCATAATCCACGGCTAGACGTGAATGTATCTATGACATATCAGTTGTAGATTGATCATTTGAATTTTATTTTTCATACATCAAATTAAGTTTGATATATTTACTCATGCTATTGTAGGAATGAAAAATTCTATCAGAAAATTATTATTGTTGCATCAATGAAGTACCATGTTCGAGTCACATTTAGTGTATTAAATGATATTACTATATATTTTTTAATTCTATAGGTAGGAAGTGTTAATTTTGTATTTTGTAATTTATACGTACTATTGTTGTTGGATTTATTAACCTATTAAATTAGTTACACTGTAAAAAATTTAGAATTTGAAAAAAATTACAGGATTGACAAGTGATTTTTGCAACGTAGCGTGTGAATACAGACGAGACCCATGCGATAGCACGGGTATCCTACTAGTTATTTGATAAAACATATGTTGCACATGGTCTCTACTAATATTGTTGATTTTTAAAAGTAGATAATATATTTATAATTAGATATTAATAAGTTTTACGGAATGATAGTTTGTTAATACTCTAAGTGTTTTTAGATTTCATTCAACTTATATGTATTTAACGAACATACACCATTTCTAGAAGAAGACTTATATAACGTCTATCTACATTGAGCAATTTACTTTCTTGAGTTTTTGAGTGAGTTATGGTATCTTGATCATTTCCTTGTTGGTTGAATATTTAATATGTTTAATCTTTGTTGTATAAAATCTATATATGTATTATGAACCACTTTGAATATGTCTGAGTTTTCTTGTATGCCCGATGTAAACATGTATAGTTTTGTTTTGGCCCTGTAGCCATTAAATATAATGGTATAAAAAGTGTTGTCATTCTAGTTTTATTATAAATATATAAAGTTTTTGTTTTGGTATTGAAGACATTTAAATATATGGTATAAATGTGTGTCATTTAGGTTTTATTATAATATTATATAGGTTATAACTAAAAATATATATAAAAAAAAAAGAGAAAATTTATATTTCAAAAATACAAGGGATTTCACATTTGTTACTCTAGAGAACCAATGTAAAAAGCTGTCCCTTAATCCTCTATTCCCTTTAGTTACAAATTACAAGTTTATTCGAGGTGAAAAGTGAAAGTTCATCGCATTGATTACAAGTCTGGCCGAGGTGAAAAGTGAAGTGTATCACCTTGGTTACATGCATGTTTAATGTTAAAAGTGAAGGTTATTTTTAGATATCTCTTCGGTTCACTTATTGACTGAGTTAATAAACTATTTATCACATCAGCAAGTCGCCTGATGTAAAATGTACAAATTTACCATAACACTTTACATTACCTTGGTTACTAGAAGAATGACAAAAACCAACGAAGAGAATGATGGTTGGGTGAAGGTGCGCAAGGGCAAAACAACCAGACATAAAGAAGCTCGAAGATCAGTTTGGGTGGATAGAAATGGGAAAGGCGATTCTCTGGAGGAAAACAACATCTCCTCTTTCTTTTTTACAGAATTTTCAGAAACTTATGAAGCTAAAGACATGTTTGAGGTGTTTAAACAATATGGCCCTGTGTTGGAGGTTTTGATTCCTCCAAAGAGAGATAAGAGAGGTAAGTAGTATGGTTTCGTCAGGTTCAAGAATGTAGCGGATGCAAGACTTCTGGCGATCAAACTGGACAACATTATGATCAGAGGAAGGAAGATTTATGCCAACATTCAGAGGTTTTATCATGGAGGTCTCAAGAATGATTTGGGTGACAGAAAATAGCTGCTACTGAAATCTAGTTTGGTAGATGAACGTTTTCCTTTGCCGGGCCAGAAGATGTTGTATCAGGGTATGAAGCACATCTCATATGCGCATGTGTTAAATGGTAATCAGGCTGAAGGAAAACCTAAGTATAACTTTGTTGGTCGTGCACTTAGATACAAGACGTCAGAACAAGGTAGGGATTAGTTGGGTGCAAAACCTACCTTTGCTCATTTGCAGTTTAATGTTGAAAAATCTGAGCTGTAAATGTTCGAGAAAGCCTTTGTTGGCATTGTAGAAATGTATGGATCTACATACAAGGTGCAGGAGGCCTTACATGCTGAAGGGATCTTTGGCATTAAAGCGACGCCTATGGGAGAAAATTTATGCCTTTTGGAGGAAGAGGTTTCTGGTGAGGTTTCTTATCTAGTTAAGGAGGTTAATACTTGGGTATCCCGGTGGTTCTCCGATATTCATCCATGCTCACCGGAGGACGTGGATAATGAGACACTCACTTGGATACATTGTTATGGTCTTCCTTGTCATGTGTGGTGCTCACAGTTTTTCAAGATTGTTGCAGGAAGAGTTAGGGAATATATTAGATCCGATGATGATACTGAGAAGCATGTTTGTTTTGATGTTGCTAGATTCCTCATTAAAACTAAATTTTCCATCAACTTGAATGAGATTTTTAACATTGAGGTGAACGGTAGTGTTTACATAATCAAATTGTTAGAAGATACACATGGTCTTTTGTGGTTAGAAGAGCTAAAAGGTAGGTTGGTGTGAAGTTCATCGGAAGACTATATCTCCGATAATGACGATGAGGATGACGCGTGGGATAACTCTGATGAGGAAGAAGAGGGTGAATTCAAAAAAGACATGTATGGGGGCCACCGTAACAATTATGTTCCCGAGACTATTGGGAATGATGATGGTGGCGGGGGGGAGGGGGGAGGGGGTGAGAAACTTAATATTGGTCAATGCGATACTAGGTCTGCGGAGGAAAACACGTGTGCTGATCAGGAAGAGGTACACAAAAAGTATATGATTGGATGTTGTGATGAGGACAAAGGGTATGACGACATTAAGAGATGTATGTCTAATCCTATTAATGTGGAGTTGCCAGTTCATGCAACTGAGGGCCCTAGCTCCTTGTTAGGTCAGAAGGTGAATTTTGATAATGTGGAGGAATTAACTCTAAGTGGGCTTAGGATTCTTGGGCCAAATTCTGTGGGCCTGGACCAGGTAATCTCGAGAATTTTACCTGCCACCCCCTATTAAACCTGGCAACCCCCCCCCCCCCCATTTGTACTGAAATACCATATTTACCCTTTTGAAAATTATGAATTTTGGTGGAAGGACCAGAGATTTTGAAAACTACCGGTAACTTCGAAATTACCGGTAAAAATTACCGGGGATTTCGAAATTACCGATAAAAACTACCAGGAATTTCAAAATCATCGGTAAAACCCCCAAAAATTACCGGGAAATTGAAATTACCGGTATTGTCAAAATTTTCAATTTTTTTTTTTTGAAAATTTTTACACTACCGGGAATTTCGAATACCCCGAAATTTACAGAAAATTTCCGGGAATTTGAAATTCCCGGTAGTGTAAAAATTAAAAAGAAAAAGAAAAAAATTGAAAATTTTTATACTACCGGTAATTTCAAATTCCCCGAAATTTCACTCAATGCCGGAAATTTGAAAATTCCTGGTAGATAAAATTTATTCACTTTCCACCCAAATTTTTAAGGGGCATGTTGGAATTTTAATAGTTTGGGGGGGGGGGGGGGGGGTGCCAGGTTTAATTGTTGGGGGGGGGGGGGTGCCAGGTAAAATTCTCGGTAATCTCAGATCCTATTTCTTGTTTTGATCCAGTTTTGGGGAGCCCATTATTGGTGGCCAATCCCAGAAAGAATAAGCTATTATTTGACATCTATGAAAACCTCAAGATCTCCTACGAACCTTTATACTATTCTGCCCTCATTTTTGCAAAAAGACCATAATTCGAATATCTCAGTGGGCCCTATTGAATATCAAAATCCTCAAATTCCCCAAAATCTTATTAACAGTTTAGAGGAGGGTGATTCCAGTTCGCGTTTCTCGAGGGGCTCCGTTCAATGTTGTGATTCTCTTGGCGATTCTGACGTCAATCAGAGTAATTCTCGTATTAGGAGAGAGAATGAAGATGTTCCTATTAGGGTCTGGGACTCAATCAAGAAACTCAGCATCGAAGGTGAGGAGGATGATGAAGTTTTTAAGGGGATCATCAGAAGTATGAAGGCAATTGGGAGGAGTGCAGGCCATGTCGTGAAGGGGGCTGAAACTCTTAGTAGATGAATTGCATGTCATACAACATAAGAGGATGTGGTACTTCCCCTAAATGCAAGAGAATCAAAGAAACACTTGTGAAAGGTTTGGCGAATGTCTGCTTCTTTTAGGAAACGAAGTGTCTTAACATGGTAGACTATTTGGTTCATAACATGTGGGGTGGTACTGACTCTGATTGGTTTGCTTTTCCGTCGGTTGGGCAATCAAGGGGGATCGTGACTATCTGGAGGAAGGATTTCATATGTCCTACTTTCAGCTTTCGTGGCAAAGGATTCCTAGATATAAATGCAGTGTGAATAGAATGAATTATTACTTAATTAATGTGTATTCTTCCAGTTTCACGGCAGAGAAAAGATTGTTGTGGGCAAAACATCTAAAAGTTATTGCCTGGGGAGTGAATTGTGTGTGGGGGTGGGGGGGGGGGGGTGTGAGGGGGATTTTAATGTGGTGAAAATTAAGGGGAAAGATGTGGCAGGGAGAATTCTTGTAGGGTTGACATGGAGGATTTTGGAGCATTTATTGATCTGATGAATCTGATGGATTTACCAACGATTGGAAATAATTTTACACGGTTCAACTCGAATGGAAGTAGTTGTAGTCGATTAGACAGATTCCTCATTTCGGATGGTTTGATCAATGTTTGGAATTCGGTGGTGCAATACATTGGTGATCGGGATATATCTGACCATATGCCTGTTTGGTTAAAAGCAAGAAGTGAAATTTGGGGACCTAAGCCTTTCAAAGCCTTCAATTGTTGGTTCGATCATCGATTTTCTTTCGTTCGTAAAAGCAGAATGGAGTTCATTTGTGGTGGAGGGTAGTGCAACATATGTGCTTACTAAGAAATTTAAATTATTAAAGCAAAGAGTACGTTGGTGGAATGTAAATGGTTTTGGAGTGCTTAATCTTAATGTACATAGGGAGGCTGATACGAGAAACGAAATATAAGACGTTATGGGTGGTGCTCAGGTTTGCACATCTGAAGACGAACTACGGAGGAGGAGTGTAGCACAAGCGGAACTATGGAATAATATTTGTATTAAGGAGATTATTTTAAAGAAACAATCTAGAATTAGATGGATTCAATAGGGCAATTAGAATTCCAAGTATTTCCACGCGATGTTAAAACATAGATCTAGAAGGAACTCAATTGTTGTTGTCCAATCTGGTGGGGGGATTATAAAGGACGTCCAGTCGATAAAGATGGTGGTAAAGGACCACTTCAAGGCGAGGTTTCAATCTGATATCGTAGCTAGGACATTCCTTGATTTTTCAAGAATTGCTAAGTTGTCTCAGGATGATTGTATGATGTTGGAGGAGAACTTTTCTAAAGAAGAAATTCAGGATATTATTTTTTATTTTGGGGGGATAGAAGTCCGGGTTCGGATGATTTCAATATTGAGTTCTTGAAGCGGTGTTAAGACATTCTAGGAAAATATGTAATCTTGTGTATTCAACAATTACATAATGTTGTTTTGCTTCCAAAAGTTTTGTCTTCATCTTTTCTAGATTGAATTTCGAAGAAGGACAACCTGCAAACTTTAGGCAACTATAGACATATCTGTCTAATCGGAGGGGTGTACACGATTATTTCAAAACTCCTAGCAGCTAGGATCAAACGTGTTATGGGAAAACTTATCTCAAGATCACAAACAACGTTCATTCAAGGGAGACAACTTTTGAATGGGGTGTGGTTCTCAATGAGATCATTGATTTAGAAAAAAAGAAAAAGAAGAGCGACATTCTTTTGAAGGTAGATTTCGCTAAGGCATACGATTGTGTGAAGTGGGACTTTCTTAGGAATATTATAATAGCAATGGGTTTTGAATAGAGATGGATGCGGTGGATGGAAGACGGGGTTACTGACTAATGGGTTTCCTACTAAAGATTTTAAGGTGTCTAGAGGCCTTAGACAAGGCGATCCGTTATCACCGTTTCTCTTCTCAATAGATGGCGAAGGCTTGTCAATTTTGGTTAAGAGGGCAATCGAAGTTGGTTCTCTTAAAGATTTAAAGGTCAATGATGAGGTGGCTTATAGTCTTCTATAATACGCAAACGACATGAATTTTAGAGGTGATGGTTCATGGTCCAACCTTTAGGCCATGAAATCGATTCATGTGGGCTTTGAAATGATATCGGGTTTGAAGATTAACATTGGTAAGAGTTCTCTCTTTGGTATTACGGTGTATGACAATTTTTTGAACGCGGCAAGCCAATTTCTAAGGTGTGGGATTGCTGGTCTTCCTTTCAAGTTTCTTGGTGTCTATGTGGGAGGTAATCATAGAAGAATCTCCTTTTGAAATATGGTACTTGAGTGTATGAAGGCTAGGTTGTCTACTTGGAAGGGAAGATTACTTTCAATGGGTGGTAGGGTAGCCCTTATAAATTCGGTTTTAGCTAATTTTCCTGTTTATTTCTTATCTTTCTTCAAAGTTTCAAAGTAAGTGGTACAGGTGTTGGTTTCTTTGCAGAGGAACTTCCTGTGGGCTAGGTCGAAGGATAAAAGGAGTATAGCTTGGGTGAGTTGGAAATCTATTTGCAAGAATAAGCAGGAAGGCGGATTAAGGGTTAAAGATATTCAACTGTTTAATAAGGTGCTCTTGGCTAAATAGTTTTGGAGGTTCCTTGTAGATAGAGAAACACTTTGGGTGGAGATAATTGAAGGAAGATGGGAAATTTGGTGGAAGCCTTGTTCAATAAAGATGATTTGGTTTCTACATATAGGTCTTCATTTTGGTGGCAGGATTTAATGCATAATCGTGTGTTGTTGGAAGACGTGGAAGTTGCTGATCTTCTTTCTTATAGGTAGCTTGGGAACATGTCGCCGTATCGTGCGTTCCCGGGACTGTAGAGTATGACATCTTGGAAACTAGCTACTATTTCTCAAATGGGGGAGTGGACATATGACAATTGGTCTTGGCAGCTGGGCTTTACTGTCGGGGAAGGGAATTTTTCTTTGCAACTTGAATTGGAGGAGTTGAACAACCTTCTGTTGGAGGTGCAGCCATCCAAAGTTGATTCTGATCTCATCATTTGGCCATTTAGCTTGACTAAAATCTTTACGGTTAAATCTTTATATGATAAATTGTTATTATGTGCTGGTGGCGTGTTTATGGCAGCAGATAAACAGGTTAGTTTCAATTTAGTTTGGTTAGCTGCGGGTCCGACGAAGCTGCAGGTGTTTACGTGGAGGTTAGTTCTCGATCGCTTGCCTACTCGATTTAAACTTGTGAAGCGAGGTTTGTCGCTCAATTCCCCCGAGCAGGTGTGTATGTTTTGTTTGTGTTGTGAATCAGATACCTTATAAACAAAGTATAATTGGTTCCTTGATCAGTCAAGAAACTCACAAGGGTTAGGGTTAACAAAGAAAACAAGAGTAAACAACAAGGATTGGTTATAAAATTGTTATTATTTCCTTTCTCCTTAAAACAAGGATTACAAGTATACAAGAATAACAAACTAACCACTCTCACTCTTTCTAGATTTTGTCACACCTTAGAATGAGATATTAACATGCTATTTATAATAAAACCTAGCACACTAAACTAATGGGCCTTTAACAAAATACCCATTACAAGCTAACTTAGGGTACAAGCTAACTTAACCAATTGGATCCTTAACACAAGGCCCAATTCAATATGCTAACAAACCTAGCAATATTAACTAATACATGTTAGAACAATCTTCGACTACAATCATGCATTATTTTCGACAGCAGCATGTGATCCAACTTCAACGGCATGCTTCTTCTAGAGTTCGATCCAAATTCCACAAATCTCCACCTTGGATCTAACTCTAACAACAAGAAAACAAACTAGCTTTCTTCATGCAGCTTTATCAACTGCATACAGTGGAAAAACTTGCAACTTGGCAATGACTTGGTGAACATATCAGCAGCATTATGATCTGTCGAAACCTTCAGCACTTGGACTTCTCCACGCTCGATTACCCCTCTGACGAAATGCAGCCTCACATCAATGTGCTTGGTTCGCTCATGATAGGCTGAGTTCTTCGACAGGTGTATTGCACTTTGACTATCACATTTAACAGTGATACTTCGACCTTGAAGTTTCAGCTCCTTTGCAAAGCCTTCAAGCCACAATGCTTCCTTCACAGCTTCAGCGAGGGCAATATATTCAGCTTCAGTGGTTGATAAGGCAACAACCTTCTGGAGCATCGCTTTCCAACTGATTGTTGTGCCAAACATTGTGAAAACATATCCAGAAATAGACTTTCTGGAATCCATACAACCTGCATAATCAGAGTCAAAAAATCCTTCGACTGCTGCTTTACTATCTTCACCCAAGGCTCCACCATAAATTAGGACTCTATTCAGAGACCCATTTATGTACCTTAAAATCCACTTCAATGCTTGCCAGTGTGCCTTTCCAGGATTCGACATGTACCTGCTCACAAGACTCACTGCATATGCTATGTCAGGTCTTGTACAGACCATAACATACATCAAAGAACCAACTATATTAGCATATGGTATGCTATTCATATAAGTTCTTTCGATATCAGTACTGGGACACTGATCTATACTCAGCTTGAATTGAGAGTTTGTCGGAGTTACAACAAGCTTTGAATTCGACATACTATACTTTTCGAGAATCTTCCGTAGGTATGCCTCTTGAGATAAGCATAATTTCGACTGCTTTCTATCTCTTCGGATGTCAATCCCAAGAATTCTGGACGCAGCTCCCCGTTCCTTCATTTCGAACTCCTTACTGAGTTCAGCCTTCACCCTCATTACCTCTTCGACATTGTTGCTTGCTATTAGAATATCATCCACATAAAGCAACAAAATAACAAATGAATTACCCGGTCGAAATCTGAAGTAAACACAGTGGTCAAACTGACTTCTGATGAAACTTATGCGTGCCATGAACTTGTCAAATCTCTTATTCCACTGTCGAGGAGATTGTTTCAGTCCATATAAAGATCTCTTTAGCTTGCACACATAATCTTCCTTCCGCTTTTCGACATACCCTTCAGGTTGCCTCATCAGGATCGTTTCATCTAGGTCACCATACAAGAATGCAGTCTTCACATCCATCTGTTCCAGTTCAAGGTCGAACTGTGCCACCATGGCAAGTAACATTCGAATGGACCTGTGCTTCACAACAGGCGAGAACACATCATTGAAATCGACACCTTCTTTCTGAGTGAACCCCCTAGCAACCAATCTTGCCTTGTATCTTTTCGATGCCACTCCTTCGATTCCTTCCTTGACTTTGAAAATCCATTTACAGCTGACTAACCTGGCTCCAGCAGGTTTCTTTATCAGTTCCCATGTGGCGTTATCATGAAGAGATTTCATCTCGTCATCCATGGCTTTCAGCCATTCAGTCTTCTTTCGACTCCTCATAACTTCCTTATAGTCTCTAGGTTCTTCGTCGAGAACCTCACTTGCAGAGATTAAGGCATAAGCTATAAGATCTGCATACCCAAGTCTCTGAGGTGGCTTGATGACTCTTCTCGACCTGTCCCTTGCTAACAGGTAGTCATTATCAGTTTCCTCATCTTCGACAACATCTTCTGTTTCGTCTTCGACTTCATCTGGGGTACGCACTTCAGCATCAACATGCTCCACCTCAACAGGAATCTCTCACTGTTCCAGCTCTTCGCCAGCAACATCAATTTTCTTGAAAGCCATCTCAACTTCATTGAAAACTACATCTCGACTGGTGATACACCTCCTGTGACCTGGCTCTAGGCACCATAGCCTATAAGCTTTGACTCCTTTAGGGTATCCCATGAAATGCACTTCAGAGCTCTAGGTTCGACCTTGTCTTGCCTAATGTGAGCATAGGCCACATAGCCAAATACTCTCAGTCTTTCGAGACTAGGTTGATTTCCCGACCAAACTTCTTCAGGTGTCTTCATATCTAATGCAGTCGAAGGACATCATTTATCAGATATGCAGTTGTCGAAATAGCTTAAGTCCAAAACACCTTCTTCAATCCAGCACTAACCAACATGCATCTAACCCTTTCGTGGATACAACATTAGTCGAACCACTTACAACCTCAGCCTCCAGGGTATACAAGCCTTGGTTTTTCACGCCTCTCAAGACTTCCTTCGACCCTTTCATGACTCTCATGGTACCTTGTTCTCCTTTGAAAACATATCCCTTTCTGTCGAATTCACCAAGAGAAATTAAATTTCTCTTCAAGTCAGGTACATACCTAACTTCAGTCAATAATCTTATTGACTCATCATGGAGCTTGAATCTCACGGATCAAATACCTGCAATTTTGAAAGCTTTGTTGTTTCCCAGCAGCACTGATCCTCCATCTTGATCACATAATTCTTCAAACACATTCTTGTTTGGAGTCATGTGCCAAGTACATCCAGAATCCATAATCCACTATTTTCTTGAGTCGCCGCTTGAAACTACAAGAGCATCAGATGAGTCGAAGTCATCTTGAACAATGGTTGCGTTGCCATTATCCTTACCTCCATGATCTTTCAGGCGTTCAGGGCACACTTTTCTTGTGTGACCCTCCTTCTTACAGTGATAACATCGAAAACTAGATGTTTCGCTACTAGAAGACTTCTGCTGACTTTTACCTTTCTTCTTGTCGAACCTACCATCCTTTTGCAAGAATTTTCCCTTAACTGCCAAACCTTCACCAACCGTCGAAGGTTTATGCTCCTTTCGTTCGTTCAGGTCCTTAGAGTACAAGACTGATTGAACTTCTTCACAGGTCAGGGACTCCCTTCCATACAAGAGAGTTTCTTTGAAGTGAGCATGTGTTCTAGGCAAAGCGCACAACAACAATAGTGCTTGATCTTCGTCGTCGATTTTCACATCGATATTTTCAAGATCAAGAATCAGCTTGTTGAACATATCCAACTGCTCAGTCAAAGCTTTATCTTCACTCATCTTAAACGAATACAAAGCTTGCTTCAGGTAGAGTCGATTCACCAAAGATTTGGTCATGTATAAGATTTCAAGCTTCACCCATAACCCTGATGCCGTTGTCTCCTTTGATACCAGTCGAAGAACCTTATCACCAAGGCCCAACAATATTGCGCTGTGTGCTTTCTCTATCATGGTAGTCTTTTCTCTTTCAGTTAACGCAACGTCCATGGTTGCCATTCCCTTCAACGCTTCCAAACAACCCTGCTGAACCAGTAGGGCTTTCATCTTCAAGCGCCACAGACCGAAGTCGTTCACTTCGGTGAACTTCTCGATCTCATACTTTGTTGAAGGCATCTTCTCCACGCTCACCGCACCAATTTGTTGTGAATCGGATACCTTAGAAACAAAGTATAATTGGTTCCTTGATCAGTCAAGAAACTCACAAGGGTTAGGGTTAACAAAGAAAACAAGAGTAAACAACAAGGATTGGTTATAAAATTGGTATTCTTTCCTTTCTCCTTAAAACAAGGATTACAAGTATACAAGAATAACAAACTAACCACTCTCACTCTTTCTAAATTTTGTCACACCTTAGAATGAGAGACTAGCATGCTATTTATAATAAAACCTAGCACACTAAACTAATGGGCCTTTAACAAAATACTCATTACAAGCTAACTTAGGGTACAAGCTAACTTAACCAATTGGATCCTTAACACAAGGCCCAATTCAATATGCTAACAAACCTAGCAATATTAACTAATACATGTTAGAACAATCTTCGACTACAATCATGCATTATTTTCGACAGCAGCATGTGATCCAACTTCGACGGCATGCTTCTTCTAGAGTTCGATCCAAATTCCACAGTTTGGAAGCAAATGAAGATTCTAACCATCTATTTCTTAACCGTGTCAAAATTAAGTTCCTTTGGTGTAAAGTTTGTGTTTGGTTGAGGGTCGACAATATTGTGGCAAATACATATTGCTATCATTTATTGTCTTGGATGTTGAAATTGAAGGGGAAGATTGCTTTGCCTAGTGCCTCAGGTTTGTGGTTCATTGTGTGATGGTGTATTTAACAATGGAGTTGGCGATCCGAAACTTGTTTTACAAAGAATCGTCCTATTATCTTCGTGGCGGTTAACTAAAAGTGTCAAGATATATAGTTGTTGTAGTTATTATGATTGGTGTAGGACCTTGGTATTTCCTCTAAAACATTTTTTATATAATTTGCTTATAAAAAAAACTTGGATCACTGATGTGAAAACCCCTTTTCAACTAATGAAATAAGTGTTTTATGATGTAGTGCCAAAACCTAAAAACTTAAAAACAAGAACAAATAAGTAATGGTTTATGCATTTTTGGAGGCCTGAGACGACTGTCTTGGTGGCTTATCCTTTAGCCGTTTATGATATTATAAACGCTCTTTGAATTTCAAGTATACTTTGATCTTCTTGAATTTTCTGGATTCCAAATCACCTAAACCATCATAAAAAATAAATTGTGAAATTAACTATGCTTATTGTAGGATGAATGAATTAACTTATTCTCCTAGAAAGTCACGACCAAAAGCAATGTTTTATGGGAAATTCTTAATTATAATACTCTTTGTGGGATGCTGAAGCTCGTGGATATATGAATGTCAACCACCAATCGCATTTTTAATGTTTATAATAATCACATTTTAGGCAACTGCATTTCTCAAATATTCTTCTTAGGAGTATGTATCTTTTTATTTGCCAAAATTAAAAGCAAATAGAAATCACTGTCTATCATAGACGCACTGAAACAGTTAAGTTCATGAAGAATAAATTCTCAACCCTAGATCGATAAAGTAACCTTATCTAAAATTTGGTGAATCAGACACTCATCACACCAAAGAATGCGAATCATGCAGGTTGTTTGCTGTCAATATTTTAAAATAATGATATGATACACGAGAATCAATCCATTTTTAATGAATAAAATCTTTGTGTATAAATAGGGATTCATTCATTGTCGTTGATAATAAAAATCACAGCATGGCTTGTATACGTAGGAGAAAGCATTCAGTTACCCTCAAAGGCTTCCACGGCACCATATGTTTCGGTCAGATTAATAATATAATTGACCAGTGATATTGAAATCGTGGGATCCTTTTGATGGGTTACTGAAAGCTTTCATCCTTAATTATCACTTGCATTCGTTTTGATGATATGTCGAAATTAGTGAGTTAATTAAGTATATGGTTATTTTTGTTACTTTATTCTCTTGTAAGTGTTGTCAAATACTTCAATTTCATTAATATTTTCCTTTTCTTTCATGCCACACTGTTGTGAGCTGTTTTAAAAATCTGATATTTTTGAGAATTCTACAAGCGTAATCGATTAACTCTTTTGTTGTTAACCGATTACAGTTGTTGGTTTTCCAAAAAAATAACAGAATTAAAAGTATGACACTTTAGTTGGTTTTGTTATTAGTTGTACTATTCTCTCATGTGTATATATACATTGTTGTAATCCCAATTCAAGGTTAATGCCATTTTTGATTCATCAATATTACTCTCTACCATAATTCTCTCTCAATTCATCTTCTTCCCCAAGTTTCTTTTCACCATTGTTACTACCTTCAAAATTCTGGTTTTATGTTTTATGTTGTTCTAACATTTGGCATCAAGAGCCTGGTTGTTGATCCTAATCCGCTGCAACAACAATGGCTACCGTTTCCAATGATCGAATTCCCACCAATCTCCCAATTCTTGATTCGAAGAACTACGACAAATGGGCGAAACAAATGAAGGTTCTGTTTGGTTATCAAGAGGTTCTTGAGATCGTCATCAATGGAGTTACACCGTTAGGGGCAGATGCTACCGATGCTCGTAGGGCTACACACAAGGAAGAAAAGAAGAAGGATTACAAAGCTCTATTCTTGATTCATTCGTGTGTTGATAACGACAATTTCGAGAAGGTTGGTGATTGTGAATCCGCGAAGCAAGCATGGGAAATCTTGGAGAAAGCGTATGCCGGTGCCGTCAAAGCGAAGGTGGTAAGGTTACAAACTTACAAACGTCAATTCGAGTTAACGCAAATGGAGGACAAAGAAACGATCAACGATTACATCACGCGCATTACCCGGTTAGTCAACCAAATCAAGTCATGTGGCGAAACGATCCTTGAGCAAAATGTTGTATCGAAAGTGTTGCGTTCGTTAACATCACGTTTCGATAACATTGTTGTGGCTATTGAGGAGTCAAAGGATCTAACAACTTTGAGCAAAGATGAGTTGCAAAGTTAGTTAGAGGCGCATGAACAAAGTGATGATGAGGATGATGTGGATCCAACACTTTACCGGAGTTTGTTTGGATCGTTATGGTATTTGTGCAATACTCGACCGGATTTGCCTTTTAGTGTCGGTATTGCGAGTAGATTCATGGAGAGACCTAAGGTGTCTCACTTGGCGGCGATCAAGAGAATCCTTAGATATGTGAAAGGTACTCTTGGTTGTGGTATTTTGTTTCCCACATCGGATATGGGTCGCAAATGTACTTTACTTGGCTACACCGATTCTAATTGGTGCGGAGATAAAGATGATCGAAAATCTACGGCGGGTTACATCTTTATGTTCGGTAGTACACCAATCTCATGGTGTTCGAAGAAGGAACCGGTTGTAGCACTCTCTTCTTGTGAGGCCGAGTAAATTGCGGCATCATTGAGTGCTTGCCAAGCTATGTGGTTAGTGAATCTTATGAAGGAATTGGGATGTGGTGATGATGATGTCACCACACTGTTTGTGGATAATGTTTCCGCGATAAATCTTGCGAAGAATCCGATTGCACACGGAAGGAGCAAGCATATTGAGATGCGGTTTCATTACTTGAGAGAATTGGTCGGTGATGGAAAGCTTAGATTGAGCTATTGCCGAAGCGAGGACCAAGTTGCGGATTTGTTGACCAAGGGTGTGACAAATGAGGTGTTCAAGAGACTGTTGAAGAGCTTGAGCATGATGAACTTGGAGCAACTAAAGTGAGGTGGTGTGTTGTGAGCTGTTTTAAAAATCTGATATTTTTGAGAATTCTGCAAGCGTAATCGATTAACGCTTTTGTTGTTAACCGATTACAGCTGTTGGTTTTTCAAAAAAATAACAGAATTTAACAGCATGACACTTTAGTTGGTTTTGTTATTAGTTGTACTATTCTCTCATGTGTATATATACATTGTTGTAATCCCAATTCAAGGTTAATGCCATTTTTGATTCATCAATATTACTTTCTACCCTAATTCTCTCTCTCAATTCATCTTTTTCCCCAAATTTCTTTTCACCATTGTTACTACCTTCAAAATTCTAATTTTATGTTTTATGTTGTTCTAACACACACTTCTTCCTCCACTTCAATATTCAATAACATGATCTTAATTAAGCCCCCCTACCCATTGTCCTAACAATAGACTTATGCCATATGCGATAATTAAACTGAAATTTTGTGAATAATTTTTTTAGATGATCTCGTAGCATGTGATGTTTCACAAACATTCAATTAGACTTTGTTTAAGAATTTGGATAAGGGTGCTTATCAAAACAAAAGAATTTGGATAAGGGTGAAAACATTCAATTAAACTGAAGAATTATAGTTTGGTTAGTTTTTTAGAGTCTTTTTGGTAATATTTTGTGTGTAACGGTATGTATTTAAAATGATTTTTAACAATAATTTTGACGTCATAGAAAGCTGACAAAGAAGCATAAAATAAGTTTGTTAAGCAAGATCTGTCTTTGTTCATATCTTGATGCGATTTTGAAGCAAATCAAAAAGAAAATTTGTCTCTGTTTAAATCATGGCGCGATTTAATAACAACTTGGTGCGATATTCTGTTCAAATCGATTGATGCCAGGTGGACTAACAACGGGATCATGGCGCAGTTCATTGATTCGTGGCGTGATTTGATTGCGTCTGAAACCTATGGTTCGAAATTGGAGGGTGCGATAAGGGGCTGCAAAGTTCTAAGAATAGAGATTGATGTTTCTACACTATTAGAGCTCACATTTTATCTATAACTACATTGAAACCCGCGCGATGCGCGGGGGTTGAGATGAGTTTTTTTAAGTAATATTAAATAAATTAAAATTTATTTTAGCATTAATTTTTAACATTTATAATTGATTTAATTCAATTGAATTACCCGTTCGATTTTAATTATTTATAATCTAATAATATATTATAGGACATTGTTATAAAATGAGTTATAAACTATAGCTGAAAATATATGGTTTAATTTTGTAATATGTATCTTAAATTATAATTTAAAAATAATATGTTAAAAATAATTTGAAAGATTTGTTTGTTTATCTGAAAATTAAAAGTTAAATTTGAAAAAATTGTTTGATAATTGTTTTTAACAGTATAATGAGATTTAATATTTGAAGTTAAATTTTGTAACTTATAACCACATTTATAAATAAGAATTATAATTTAAAAAAAATATTGAAGTTTTTCTTTTTTGCCTATTTAGAAGTATTGTTTGTCCATTTTATTTAGTTTTAAACATTATAATGAGATTTTTTTCGTTGTTATTATAGTTTTAAAACTAATACATGCAAATGATTTTTTTATAAAACTATTTTATGCACACTTTTTTTTAGTAAAATATTATATAATGTATTTTTTTGAAAAATATTGATTGATAAAAAAAAAGATAGATACAGAAAAATAAAAATAATAATTAGTATAAAAAAAATAAAATAATTTTATCTTTATATTTTTTATTACGAAGTTGATTATCTCTTTTTTATGAGTGATTTAAATAGTGACAGGGGTATCATTTACTTTTAATAAGAGACAAAAAATTATTTTAATTTTTATAGTAATTAATTATAGTGTGAATGTATAATTCGTATAAGTATATAATGTTATCTATGAAATGGAGAAGCAATAGAAATAAATTAATGAGTAAACATGATTTTTAGTTAGAGAAATACAAGGGGATAAGTCATGAAATATTTAAAATAGAAGTGTTTTAATTAAAAGAATTTATAAATGAAACGTTACATTTTTTCATAAATAAATCAAAAAAGTTTTGGAATGTTGTGTTTAAGTTTTGGAATTATGTGTTTAGAAGAATGTCACATCATCATTTTTAGTGATGTGGCGAGTAATTGAATGATTTGTCAATAAAATAGTGTGAGGCTCAGCTTTAATATATTATAATAGATAATAGATAATAGATTATTGTATAAGTTTTTAAACAAATTGTGGTAGTGTTGCAGCAACAACTCAAATCTTTTGCAAGCATCGACAACTTTTCACACTTATGGCACCTACTAGTGCCCATCCTTGTCCATTAACTTTCCTATCAACCTTAATTGTTGTGAGATATTGGATCAAATTCTAGTTTTAGCATGCTGTCGAAGTCCGCTCACATGATGTTGTCGAAGACCTACATGCTGTAGTCGAAATGTGTTCTAGTATGTAGGAGATCAAATTGGGCCTTGTGTAATGGATCTAATTGCTTAAGTTAGCTTGTACCCTAAGTTAGCTTGTAATGGGTAATTGTTAAAAAGCCCATTAGTTTAGTATGTTAGGTTTATTATAAATAACATACTAGTCTCTCTTCCTAAGGTGTGAAAAAATATTATTAGGTTGAGAGAGGTTAATTGTTGGTATTCACTTGTAATCTTTGAACCCTATTGAGAAAGTGAATAGTAAAACAGATTTAACCAATTCTCTATTCTTCTTCATTTGTGAACCCTAACAGGATTCCGTGTGTTTGTTTAAGTTTTTCCTTCTTTTCTACCCTTGTGGATTTCTTGGTGTTCAAGAAACCAAATATACTTTGTTATTCCGGTATCGATTTTCACAACAAATTGGTGCGGTGAGCGTGGAGAAGATGCCTTCTACAAAGTATGAGATTGAAAAGTTCACCGGAGTGAACAACTTCGGTTTGTGGCGCTTGAAGATGAAAGCCCTACTGGTTCAGCAGGGTTGTTTAGAAGCGTTGAAGGGAGAGGCAGCCATGGATGCTGCGTTAACGGTAAAAGAAAAGACGGCCATGATAGAGAAACCCCACAACGTAATATTGTTGAGCCTTGGTGATAAGGTTCTTCTACAGGTATCAAAGGAGACTACGACATCGGGGTTATGGTTGAAACTTGAAAGTTTATACATGACCAAATCTGTGGTGAATCGACTCTACCTGAAGCAAGCTTTGTATTCATTCAAGATGAGTGAAGACAAAGTTTTGACTGAGCAGTTGGATATGTTCAACAAGCTGATTCTTGATCTTGAAAATATTGATGTGAAGATCGATGACGAAGATCAAACACTGTTGCTGTTGTGTGTGTAACACCCTAAATTCCCCTGCATAATTTAGTCAAAAAATCAGAGTAAAATCAATACATTTCAGAAATAAAGGGCATTACTTTTCGACGATCATTTGCTCTTTTTAAAGACACGTATCATATAAATAGAAACAATGGAACAAATTCGAATCCAACAAAAGAATCCTTACGACGCAGCGGAAAATTATTCATTTTAAACATAAAATGTAATGGTTCCAAATAACCAAAATATCAGTTTTCGAAAATGTAAAGACAACTGTAATTCTTTAACAAAGTAAAATCAAGCATAAAAGCATTCCCGACTCCTAACGTTACATGTCATAGCAGACGCCAACTAAAGTGAAGCACCTCGTCTTCACCGACCACGACTTCCACACTACTCCTGATTATCTGCACGTTACCCACGTGGAGGCAACATTCAAACAGAAGGGATGAGATTCTCAAATCAACAAAAGAAGAAGATGATATAAATATAAGAGTATAAATCATCAAGTAATTCATCCAATCACAGCTTCCAACAAGAATCACACACACTTCAACATAAACACAGATAGTCACACAAAGCATAATGCAACACAACTAATAACGAATGCAATGAGACACCAACTAGACTCAATGTATGTGGTACCAATATCGATCCCTGTTTCATGATCACAATTCCCGTCGGAACGTCTATTTAGATCGCTCACACCCCACATGGGCACACGACCTCCGTGATTGCTCACACCCCACATGGGCACACAATCACCTCAACAACAACAACACTGACTCCATCAAGGAATCCGAAGAAACGCTCACACCCCACATGGGCACACGTCATCTCACTACTCATGCAACATGAATGCATATCAACAATAACATACAATGACTCTCGCTAAATCAATGTATCACGCCACTGTAGGCCACAACACAACATGCCATAACAACTCAACCACATCATCATACCACATCATAAGCAACAACTAATGCATTTACAAGTTATGCCACAACAACTCAACAACAACATCATACTACATCATAAGCACCAACTACTGCATTTACAAGTTATGCCACAACAACTCAACAACAACATCATACTACATCATAAGCAACAACTAATGCATTTATAAGTTATGCCACAACAACTAACATGAACACATGGCATACCATTATTACATCACATCATCCATCAACAACCAACACGCATTTATCGAACATACCTCATTATGCCCTACAACCACTACCCACCTTTGCATAATTTAATCATGCATTTCATATTATCACATCAACATCAACAAAACAAGCATATAATACTTCAATATATGCCCACAACATCACAACAACAAAATAACATTTGTATAATATAAAATATATGATTTCCACTAATTTTCAGCTAAAAAAATATATTTTTCAGTCCCAGGCCGCGCTAAGCGCGTCACTATCAGCGCTAAGCGCGCTACTCACTGCCTCGAGGAGGCAAAATTCCTCCAGACCGCACTAAGCGCGCTAGACCGCGCTAAGCGGGCTCTGCGATTTTGGCAGTAAAACCCTGCGATAACAGCATCTCCCAACTGCGATTTTCTGCACTCAAACTGACTTTTAACACACTTTTCCACAGATTATGCCATTATATCCTATATCTAACATATCCGTTTCAACCAAACAATCAAAACACAACAATTGCATCAATTTTAATTCCTTACTCATGGATTCTCCCCAAAACCCCAATCACCAACAATCACCATTCTCATGGATTCCACCTAATAATTTCTACCCAAATACATACATCATCAACCCCTTAAGAGATTAAATAACCCCACCCTTACCTTGTATCGATGAGCTTTTCTCTTCTTCAATGGGTTCTTCCTCTCTTCTTGCCCTAGCCTCCTTTCACCTCTTTTTCCTTCTTCTCTCCTTTTACGTAGAATGAATCTGACTTCTCATTCCCTAACTCCTTACATAACCCCCAACTATGGTTTGCCTCATTTTCCCTCACTCATCCTTCTACAATTACCACAATGTCCTTCACACCTTTACACATCTAACTATCTCATTATATTATTCCATTATATTATTATTAATATTTTTGATCCATATTATCAAATAATAAAAATAATAATTCACATTACTCACATAATTCCACTAACATCCAACTTTACACCATTCTAATTAATTAAAAATAGATTAATTAATCTTACACTATACACCACCAATTCTCTACGCTTTTAGTCGCACACCCCCTACTAACCCCAAGACTCATCCTTAAGGCCACTACCCCTACTACGGGTACTTAAACGAAATTAAAACACACCAAAACACACAATCAAACACAACAGCTCATAATTATATTCGCAAATAATTAAATAAAATTGGGGTGTTACAACTCTCCCCCACTTGGAATATTTTCGTCCTCAAAAATTTACCTGACGCGAACAACTCAGGATACGCCTCACGCATCCCGCTCTCCCACTCCCCAGTCACAAAAGACAACACCACGAATAAAACAAAACAATGAACCACCTCATCAATAACATCAACTAGATGCAATATCCACCCAATGTACTCGACCATCAACTCAAGACGCAACGAATAACCGAGTCACACACACAGCTTCACTCTGGAACCAGAACATAACACGACCGTTACCATCACCACAAGTAACATTTCCTTAATTCCCCATCTCCGGGATTAGCTACTCGCATTCGGACCACCACCATAGGAACCGAGGTAACCACTGGGTTATGAACATAAAGTTGACAACACAACGTCATCCTAACCACTCAAACCTAACCAAACACCAACTTCGTAGTCACCCCATCATCAAGACAACAATTCTACGATTCAACAGTCAAGCATGTAACTAGTAGTACACGATTAATATCGAAACCTTTCACCATATCACTTCCATTCCTGCAGGTCATAACATTCAACCTTTGAACTCTTACCGTTCACGCACGCATATTCGAATTGCGCTACATCACGCTTCTGCTGCGCCACTCTGATTACTCGCAACTATCAAATCTGCAATTCCCCATTCAACTTCTGACTCTCTCCAACATCTATCAAGAGGTCATCATTCCCCTTTAATATACTCAACCTCTCACTCTACTGCGTCAGCTCACACACTAGATATAAGTCTTTGGACCGCTACACAATTCTAATCCTCTGACCATTAAGCCGACTTATGAAAAAACTTTCAACTTAATCTATCCTGCACGACATTAACTTTGTCAATAGGATCATTCGAGCCACGATCATAACCCATCAGGAATTACGACCATCCTCGTCGTCTCATACGCTATTCCTTCTGACCAAACCAGAGTGCTACACTCTTGTGATCACTAAACACTTTGAATCTAGATCCATAAAATAATACCTCCGGATCCTCAACACAATTGCAACCCCAGCCAATCCCAAATCTCGAACTGGGTAGACCCTTTCATAAATCCTCAATTGTCGTAAAGCATAAGCTACGACTTCGCCATCTTACATTAGTACAATGCCTTAACTCATCACAACCACATCCCAATGCCCCAAAAACGGTTATTAGGATCAGGCAGAATCAAAACTGGAGCCGTAGTCAACTTCTACTTCAGCTCTCTAAAACTTTCTTCACAACAAACATCTCCATTCTCCACACAATTGACTTACTCTTCGCAAGTCAATTGAGATAAAATGCTAACTTGGAAGAACCTTCCATAGTTTGCGGTAATTACCCATTGAGTCCAAAAATCCTCTAATCTCCTTATCCAATTTAGGAGCTTTCTCATTGTAGAACTGCATCTACTTTAGACGGATCCACAACAACACCCTTATCTGAAATACATAACCAAGAAACTCATCCTCATCAACCAAAAATCGTGCTTTGATAACTTAGCATAAAACTTCATCTCTCTCTTCAATACTGGTAACTTAATTCTCAATTACTCAACACGTCCTTCTTCTGACTTTATAGTAGATCCGTATACACCAACGAACACTACTTCGAACTTATCAGATTAGGTACGGAAGATACGATTCGTACTCCCGACACACACCCCAAGTGTATTACAAGCACCGAACAACATCATCTCCATGTTGCAATACTCCAAACCAAGTTCCAAAGATTCCAAGTCATCTATTCCTGAAAGTGGACACCTATCCTTAAGCACTTTGGATAATTATCAATCTATATCAAAAACACACTCATCCACTGGAGTGCCTACTCATCAAATAGTACACAATCTCTTTCATGTCCATCGATAGGATAACTTTTCCCTCCACCAACAATCGCTTAATATGGGTCCAACATTCTCCCACGATAGAGATGCAAGAGTACTACTACTGCAACCATAGCATACGCAACATTCGAAACTCATCCTGAGTTCGAAACAATTTATCCAAAACAGCTTAACAACCTCTGGTTCTGGTTACCACATTCCCCCTCAATTCTTCTTACGGGGTTTTGACCCACTCAAAGTTTCTATTGGCACGAGATTTCAACCCACAACAAGGTAATACCATCAAGGAACTTCAAATCATCCATGATTCGTCACAATTCAAAACTCAACCTATCTAGGATACCACTGTGGTTTCCATACTAATCAATGATTAGCACACAACTTTATACTACTATCCATTTGTCTACTAACAACACTGAAGCTCTCCAAGGCGACGCCCTCGGTCTAACAAATCCTCTTTCTAATAAATCTTCCACTTACTTAGCAGGTATAACCTTAACTTTTCACTTCCGTCAAAGTTAAGTCCTCTCTTTACTCTCTAAAAAGCAAACATCCACAATACCAGATCACTCTCTCTTAGAGACACCCCAACTTGGCCGACATCCAAAACCTCGAGCCTGTCTCATCTTTAGATACATCTGAATCTGCATTGACCCATCAAAACCATAGGTAAGCACTTTGCTTAACTCCAAACAATTCACCGAACACACTATCTAAGCTGACAAAATACGTCCATTCCGTCCCGCATGATCACGTCCACTATCAACAAGAGATTGAGGATGATTAGTTCCTCAATTTGTCAATAGACAGCCGATAATCATGATGGAGGCATAGACCATCCTTACCAAACTATGATAGCGTTCCTTGCATTTTGTACACAAACTATCTAAGGCACAATCCTTAGTTAACACAAGCTTTCCCTCTATGTTTCCTTCCGTTTTAGAAACAACACCCTCTCACAACTCCTACATTCTTGATATTAGCAACACACTACCTTACTTATCCAAACGATTGGTAACTACATGTTTTAGCTCCTACCAACGCGCCTCAAGAATAATATCATCTTGTTCCAACTGAAGACAAACTGTGCCCATCCTTAGGAAACACGTCGGGGTACTCCACACATCACCGATCAATCTCTAGCCAAAACATCGCCTTCCCCCTCACAAGGAAGCGAACAATGAGGACACCTGGCCGTCTCCCCTTTAGGATCACACCTTTCTCAACAGATGGACAATCCAAAACTGCATTCTCTCATACAGTAACATGATACCCGATCTCTTCAACAACGGGAACAACATTGTCCCAATCAACAATTGCACTCTTTCCACCAACGAAACTAAGATGAATTAAATTTAAATTTCTTAAGCATTTTTATGAAACAAACATAATACAAACGTTGGCATATGATACTCCAACAAAAATGACTTTTGGCCACAACGAAAAACTACGGCCTAAATTGTAAAAACCATAGCCTAAAGTTTTTAAGGGACATTTAACAGGTGTGGAATAAACAATTGTTGCCCATTCATTCAGAGCACGGTTTTTTTATTTTTACTCATGGTGTCAAATCACTGTCGCCTTAAATATCACCAGGCCATAATTTTAATAGTAGTTTTAGGTTGCAGTGTCTTTTAACAACCCAAAATAATCGTTCCGAAAACATAAAAAATAATAAGCTAACATATAACAACTGTAACCTAAACCATAGCTTCATTTAAACATGATACAAAACTGCACCTATAAAACACAAAGAGACCACAATTTCTCATTAGCAACACATCAAAAGTGTTGCCTACAGATTAAATAATTGCATTTTTATGTTGCCCACTTAAATGTTGTTGATATCTAAGAAAAATGTATATGTAAATTCAGTGTTTTGCAATTAAGATTTTTAAAGATATATTTAGTATAGAATTTTCTATTTATTTATATGGTGATAGGTTTGCGGTTATACACCTTTAAATTATTCTTATAATTTATTTTTCAGTATTATTAAATGAGAGAAGCACATTTTTAAACTGAAAACATATAAATATAAAGTATTAATAAGATGAAATGTAGTATATTCATTGAAATGTAAAAAAAAATAGTTTTAAAATAAATCCAAGGGGTATAAACTATTGTTGGCTTAAATAACTCTATAAAACAAAACATAATAGTCCATGTTTGAATAAATGGAGGTCTTCATCATATTCATTGTCTTGAGTATCGTGAGAATCATCATTTTAAAAATTATCATCTTGACTATTGTCACCTTGATCATATTAAAGATCATCGTCGTCTTAATCATATAGAAGACCACCATCATCTTCTTCATCTTAAGGATCATCTTCGTTACTAACCTATAAATATGAAGAAAAAATTATATATTACTCAATACACTACTACAAAAATTACCTTTCGTAATGCCACCGAATTTTATTTCACTACGACCAAAGGATTCACCGTTGTAGAATCTATTCAATTAGGCGCTTTCCTTTTATTTTCATTTTTAAGGTTACTTTTCACCACGGTTGGAGCTTCTAACCGTGGTGAAAAGTGGTGTCTGGTCATGAGTTCGAATCCTAGCACATAGAGTTTTGTTTTTTATTTATTTTTAAGCCACTTTTTTACCACAGTTGGAACTTCCAACCGTGGTGAAAAGTGGTGCATGGTCATGAGTTCGAATCCTGCTGTTGTTATTGTTGTTGTTCTATGTTGCATTTTATTTTATTTTATTAAAAGACATACAATAATGGTTATATAATACAACCGTTGTTGTATGTAGCACGTTATTCACAGTTTTGTTTTTCCAACCTGTACTAACATTTTATTTTATTTTATTAAAAGACATACAACAACAGTTATTTAATACAACTATTGTTGTATGTAGCGCGCTATTCACGATTTTGTTTTTTTTAACCTGTACTGACATTTTATTTTATTAAAAGACATACAACAAAGGTTATTTAATACAACTGTTGTTGTATGTAGCGCGTTGTTCATAGTTTTGTTTTTCCAAGTTTTACTAACACTGCGCATTATTTAATATAAATCTTTATCGTCCATAAACAAATCTTTGTCGTCCATTTAGTGATTATCAACGCTCTAAACACTACGATTATTGATCCGCCTGAAACCTAAAACTTAGACGTACTTCCAACTTATAAGAACTTTATCTTGTACCTCTAAACATCATCTTTCATTTACGGCACTCTATTTCTCCAATAAATCAAGCTCACAAATATTATTTCTTCCATTAACAAAACTCGAAAATATCATTTCTTTCATTAACAAATTTCAGAACTCCATTATCTCTTCTCCAACATGAAGAATACAAAGAAAGTATAAATTCAAGTTAGTGTTAGTTGTTGTTGTTCTTTTTATTTTTGTTTTGTTGTTCTTGTTGTTATTATGGTTGTTCTTTTCTTTTTTTATGTTGTTATTATTGTTGTTTTTGTTGTTGTTGTTGTTGTTGTTCTTCTTCTTCTTCTTCTTCTTCTTGACGTTGTTATTGTTGTTATTCTTCTTGTTTTTGTTGTTCTTGTTGTCGTTATTATTGTTGTTGTTGTTGTTATTGTTCTACTGCTGCATTTTTATTTTATTTTACTAAAAGACATACAATAACGGTTGTTTAATACAACTATGGTTGTATGTAGCGTGCTATCCAGTTTACTACCACGGGCAAATAGACCGCGATTGTGAATAACCCACTTACAACCACACCATACCTAACAACGATTATTAAACTGTTACTATAGATCTTTCGCAACCGTTGTTATATGAGTTTTTTGTAGTAGTGATAACGAATTTACAACAATAATTTTGAAGAGCTTCAAATGGCTCAACATCATACAACAATGATTCATTTCAAGTAGTTGATACGGTGTTCATCCTAACAATACTAATGTTTTATCGTTAGAGTTTATCTCTTAAGGTTTAAGTCAAAAAGTGTCGGAGTTATGATAAATGCAACATGTTATTTCATTCTACATGTATTACACTTTCTTTCTCCCTTTCAATCAAAACACTAAAAAACAGTAACACAAAACTTAATAAAATAAATGCTGATTTTGATCAATGTAAATTGTAGTACCTTTTGATAGGCAAGAGCGTAGGGTGGAATATTATCATTGTGCAAAGCTTCTCTCATATTATCATCTACTTCTTCTTCACTTAAATGTGGATTTTGTTGCATATACATGCTTTTCAAAAGTGCCCCCATTCCTCCCATCTTTTGTATCATGTCAGAAAGTTTACCATCATATTGAATTTTCATTAAAGAAATTTCTTCATTTTTTCCAAAAATGATGGTGTGACACTTATTCCATAACATTGCACTCTAACGGCCTATTCCTCCCCAAACAGTGATTAAAATTTTTGTATTCCAACTTCAGTAGAATTTTGAATTGGTTCATGAACTTTATCCTAATATATCAAACTACCAGTTTCAAACAAAATTAAAAACTGTATGTGCATTTAGAATGAATATTATAATTTAACTTACAATAGAAAATTGGGTTTCCTCATCCACTTGTTTTCCCTTGTGACTTTTTTTTGAATTTCAATAAACATTTCTGCATGAGTAACTTTTTATCCATTCTTATTTACCTGCTACATATTATTCATATATTAAAAAAATTACTAATAAAAGATTGAAAACTAACTTATTATATTGAAAATCAATCACATACAAATACCATACCATATTTGCACAAATTTTAGAAAAAATTATCGGTCTTACATGATGCATAAATTTTTACTTGCTCTTATTAACAACATTCTTTTTGTTAATGTCCTACAATACAAAAAAAAAAAAAAGAAACAAATTAAATCTATAACTTAAATGATCACTACTACGAAAAACCTATTTAACAACAGTTGGGAATGACATATAATGACGCGGGCAAAGTCGTTGTTATGTAGATTGTCGTTGTAAGTTAGCTGTTTCTACAACGGGCTGGAAACCGTTATTGAAAGGTAGGGCGCGAGCCATATATCACAACGGTTATGATAATAAACCGTTGTGATACATACACTTAGGTTCTGGGTTCGAAACCCATCAGTAGCGAAATTATATAAAACATAAATTACTTATGATATCAGTTACAATAGATAATCGTTGTTGTAAGTACCCTAAGTTTATTATATTAAATGTAGATTGCTTGTTTTCCAATTTGATGAAGATGTCTATAATTTGCAAATTAAACTGTTCTTGAAAACCAACTTAAACAAATCAATGTTGTTTTCTGATTGCATTCGTCTCATCGTGCATTTCACGCTCTTTTACATATATTGTGGTTGATTGATTTGACTCCTTCGATATATCGCTATCTTCGATTATAGTTAAATTTCCATAAGATTAATAAGACATTGGATAATCTACCTCATCTTTGATTTAACTATAATGGAAGATGACGATGCATCTAAGGAGCCAGATCATTATACCATAATCTATATATAAAAGAACGTGAGATAAATGATGAGAGGCATACAATCAGAAAACAAAATTGGTTTGTTTAAATTTGTTTTCAAATACAACTTAATTTGCAGATTATAAGTATCTATGTCAAATTAACTGAATGTATTTTAAGTGAGTGTTAGTGAAACAAACAATCTACATAGAATATAATAAACTCAAACAACATTCTATACCAGATCCAAATATTATAAACTCATATAATACGCTTGCTACCACCAGCAAACTTTAAGTGAGGGTTAGTTAAACAAACAATATAAATAGAATATAATAAACTCAAACAACATTCTATACCAGATCCAGATATTATAAACTCATATAATACGCTTGCTACCACCAGCAAACTTTAAGTGAGAGTTAGTTAAACAAACAATGTAAATAGAATATAATAAACTCAAACAACATTCTATACCAGATCCAGAAATTATAAACTGATATAATACGCTTGCTTCCACCAGCATCATCACCCTGTATCATCCCCTTAACCTGAAAGGAAACAAAGAAAACTTCAAAAATGAGCATCCTCAGTTGAAAACAAACCCTAAAACCATAATCAAGTGAAGAGTAAAGAGAGGAACAGGAATAACGCACCTTTTAATGAAACTAATCGCAGAACAGGAATCAATTATGACGTTGAACTAGTTTGGGAAGCAATGAAAAAGAAATATAAGGAGGAAGAAGCTTACACAAAAGCTTCATACTTCTTATACTTCTTTTCATTGTTTCTAAAACTAGATAAAGTTTGCTTACAGTGTTGATTCTTCATTTACTAACATCTTGTTCGTGAAGCTATGAAGAAAAAGTACAACGTGGATGAAGTTTCTATCATAGCTTCATGCTTCTTGTAGTTTTTTCCATATCTACACAAACATTATGAAGTTTCCAAAGCATGGTCTTTGTTAAGGTAGTGAAAACGAATCCTGAAAAAATGAGAACAATCAACAAAAATAACAATTCACAAACGAGATGATGGGAAATATCTAACAATAGATGGAAGAAGAAGAATACCTTAATGTATGATTCACGGCTAATGGTTAAAATCGAAGAGAAAAAATGGGTTCTAGGATTTCACTTTGAAGGCAGCGGCGTTACTGTCAATTAAGTGAAAGTTATTTTGCTTATATATGGGTAAACTATTTCACAACCGTTAACAATAACAACTGTATAGATAGGTATTTATTTATTATAAATATATCACTACGGTTAACTAGAATAACTGTAGTGATAACCCTTTTATCTGTGAATTTTAAAATAAATAAAAACCGTATAGATAGGTATTTATTTATTATAAATATATCACTACGGTTAACCAAGAGAACCGTAGTGATAACCCTTTTATTTGTGAATTTTAAAATAAATAAAAAAGAAAAGGTGCGCCTTAACTTCTCACTTAATGCATCTGCAGTTTAAACATCAACAATGTAATTTAAACCCTAATTCAACTATTACATTTCATAACAAAGTAAACATTAAACATAAAGGAGACAAGAAAACATAACATCTCGATATTTCCAGAAATTATCTCTGATTTCAGTTTGTTATTCAAATTCTTCTTTTTCTTTAAATCCTCCTACATAACCTTCAGATAGCTGACAGCTTCCAACTCTGACTTCATAATGCTCTCATCGTCATTTCCATCTCTTTCTCCACGTCTTCATCCTATATGAACAAATTACATGTTTCATCGCTCCTCCAAAATGGACATCTCCAAAAAAGCCTTCCTTTATTTTGTCCCTTCTTGCATTGATACGAAACCATACGACCATCACAACCACAAATATTTCCAGATCGAGATTTTACACTGGAAGAAGAAGTAGAAACACCTTTGGATGATTTTGTCTTCAAATGTGACATTGCAACACCTTAAAGTAGAACACTTTCTTGTTGTTGTTGTCTTCTTCCCGACAATGGTGACGACGTTGGTGTTAGGGTTGTTTCGTCTTGTTTCTTTTTTCAATGGATAAATTGATATATACTTGGTGTTTAAAGTACATAACAGTTTTTAACAACGGTTTTAAGAAAAAGTCGTCGTGATATGATTATTATTTTTTAGTTAAATATTAATAAAACTTAAAAAGGGAGCATTTACGTCAAAGGGATAAACTATTTGAGGGCGATGAGGTTCGAACCCATGATAGCTAGATTGTATCACCACGGTTTTCATAACAATCGTTATTATACCCTTGAGATTTCTAATTAAAATAATGCGCGCGCATCCAGTATGCACTATAAGAACGGTGTATATGATGTCATTGTAAACCTCACGTTGTTGTTTGGGCGTTTTGTAGTAGTGGATATTAATTTCTCCGATATTTTAATTTTTTTAACTAGAGAAAGCAATCATGAGAAATTGTTTGCTTCTTAAAGTGGATTTTGCCAAGGCCTATGACTGTGTTGAATGGTCTTATCTTAGAAGAATAATGGTGGACATGGGATTTGGACCTAGATGGATGAGGTGAATGGAGGGTTGTGTCATGAAAAGTTTCATGTTAGTACTAGTAAATGGTAGTCCAACTCGGGACTTTGTTGTTACTAGAGGTCTTAGGCAGAGTGATCCCTTATCACACTTCTTGTTTTCTATAGCAGAAGAGGGCCTATCAGTTTTAGTCAATAGAGCTGTTAAAATGCAGATGTTTGAAAGCTTTAAGTTAGGAAATAGTGGTGGATACAACTTGCTTTAATAAGCTGATGACATTGTCTTAATTTGTGAAGGAAAAAGGAGTAATCTATAGGCTCTAAAAAGTATACCAAAGGGGATATTTTTTCTTTCTAGAGCAACATCTTTGTGAGAGTCACACTACATACTCACCCAAAATTTCAAGGTGATAGGTGTGTGCATTTTGCCATTTACAAATGCACAAGTCACTACATTCCTATACAATGTGGAACTATTATCCACACTACTCACATTTATTATTCATAACAATTAGTAATACTTTATGCATTTTTGGAGTGCCTAAGACGGTTGTCTTCATGAATTTTCTGGATTCCAAGTCACTTAAACCATCATAAAAAATAAATTGTGAAATTAACTATTCTTATTTTAGGATGAATGAATTAACTTATTCTCCTAGAAAGTCACGACCAAAAGCACTGTTTTATGTGAAATTCATAATTATAATGCTCTTTATGGGATGCTGAAGCTCGTGGATATATGAATGTCAACTACCAATCGCATTTTGTATGTTTATAAAAGAAAACTTTAATCACATTTTAGGCCACTGCATATCTCAAATATTCTACTTAGGAGTGTGTATCTTTTTATTTGTCAAAATTGAAAGCAAATAGAAAGTACTGTCACTATCATAGACACACTGAAACAAGCAAGTTCATGAAGAATAAATTCTAAACCCCTGATACATAAAGTAACCTTATCTAAAATTTGGTGAATCAAACATAGAAACACTTGTAACACCAATGAATGCGAATCATGCATTTTGTTTGCTGTCAATATTTTAGAATAATGATGGGATACACGAGAATCAATTGAATTTTTATGAACATAATTTTTGTGTATAAATAGGGATTCAATCATTGTTGTTGATAATAAAAATCACAGCATGGCTTGTGTACGTAGGAGAAAGCATTCAGTTACCCTCAAAGGCTTCCACGGCACCATATGTTACGGTCTGATAATAATATAATTGACCAGTCACTACAAGAAAAATGGCCTACGGCCACGCTAAATTTTTCCACAACTCAAAAACTGTGGCCACATACATGTTTTGGCCAGGGTTTTAAAATCGTAGACATATGTTTAAAAATATTGAATCCGGAGTGTGAAACTGTGGTCTTTTCTTTAATTGCCACGGTTACAAAATCACACTTATATTTAAGCCACTGTAGATATTTTAAGCCACAAAGAAAAACCGCGGAATTATAATTTTCACTAAAAACTGTGGCCCAAGCCCAAAAAAAAATGCCCCGCCAGAAATTCCCTCGTTTCCCTCTCGTAAATTATTTTGTTTTCTAATTTTTTAACAAATTAAACAAATTAAAGGAAAAAAATTGAAAAAGGCAATACTCTCACTCACTCACTCACTGTTCAAAACAAAATACTCCTCCGTCTTCTCATCTTCTACTCCGTTTCTCTTTGCGTCTCCTCCGTTCTCCTCGCGTCTCCCGTCTCCTCCGTTCTCCTCGCGTCTCCTCCGTCTTCTCATCTTCTGATGTTCTCCTCTTCTCCTCTTCTACTCCGTTTCTCCTGTTCCTCATTCTCACTGTTTATATCTATATTTTTGATGCATGTAGTTTTTGTTTTGACCTAATCTATATTTTTGTTTTGCAGTTCTGATACACAAGCTTCCCCTTGCCGATTTCCGTTGGAGTTTCGTCTGCTAATACCGAAGGTAGGGTTTCATTATTACTTTTGTTATGGTTTCATTTTTATCCGTTTTGTTATCACTGTTGTGTTTATTAAGGTTAGATTTTGTTATGGTGATTTGAAACTCAGTGGATTGAGGTGAGTAACTAGGGTTGAAGGTCTTGACAATGAGAGTGGCACTGAGTTTTTTTAGGGTGAGTAACTAGGGTTGAAACTGATATGGATTTGAGGCTAGGTTGGAGGATTTACGGTCTAGGTTAGGTTGACTGAGGTTTTATTCTTCTCTGATGTGCACAAACACCTTGTGAGTTCTGCAATTATAGCAGCAGTACTATGTTATGTTGGTGCTAGTGATGTTAACTGTTAGTTTTTCTTGTTAATTTTTCTGTTAAACTATGTCAGTAATTTCCGTTAAATTGTTAGAGTGTTAGTCTTGTTAATTGACTGTTAGTATTGTTAATGTTAAATTGTTTTTTTGTTTTCTTCAATGTATTTTTAGCCATTCATGACTGTTATTTTTAAATGGTTGTGCAACTAGTTCTTCACCTAGACTTTACAATGTAATTACTCTTGTTGAAACTAAACTAATTGTTTATTTTCATGTGTTTAAAGGCAGAGGGAACATTGAAGGAAACAGCCGTTTCACAATTGACCAAAGCTTTAGAGGTACGTAGCTCTAGTTTATGTTAATGTTAAATTGTATTTTTAGCCATTCATGAGCAAATTTTAGGATGTGTTAGTGTTTCAGATATAGATGCTAGGTGTTAATGTTATCGCATTGGTCCTGTTAGTACAGCTCCAAAGATATTTTAGGATGTGTTAATGTTTAATTGTACTGCAAATATTAGGATGTGTTAATGTTTAATTGTACTGCAAATATTAAGTAATCGCATTGGTCATGTTAGTACAGCTCCAAAGATATTTGTTTTGTATATGTCCACGTATGTGTTATGTATGCATGCAGTTTTGAATATGTTCTGTGTTGTGTGTTTCAAATAGTTAGATTATAAAGTGGGATCCTTTTGATGGGTTACTGAAAGTTTTGATCCTTAATTATCACTTGCAAACTTTTTGATGAAATTTTTATATCAGTGAGTTAATTAAAGACATGATATTATTTTTGTTAATTTATTATCTTGTAAGAGTTTTCTATGATTTTAATTTAATTAATATTTTGTTTTTCTTGCAAGCCACGCTTCTTCCTCCTCTTCAACTTAATTACATGCTCTTAAGTCACTCTTACCCATTGTTCTAACAAAAGTTTTAAGAACCAAACCGGACCGACCGGTCGAATAGGAAATGGGAAGAGTTTCCGATTTAATCTGATTGTTCTATTCGATAAATTATTTACCAGTGAAAACGGGTTAAATCGATAGTTTTAAAAAATCGATAAATTAAATACTTGTTTTTTTCTTCAGACAAAAAGACTCTATTTTAATCATTTTTATTAGAAATTAAAATATTAAAATATAAATAGACTTTGTTCAAAATATATTTTGAACAACTTTACTTTATTAAATTAAATTTATTCGAAACAACAAAGTGTCACATGGATGGATGATTTCGGTGAATCGGAAACTTTTCCACTTCCTTCTTTTTCTTCCGTCGGATTTTCTGTATGAACTACCATTTTTTCTTGAAACTTTTTGAATGAATCAGAGAGTTTCTGAGAACTTTCTTTACAAGCAAGTGAGGGTTGATTTTAACATCAATAATTTTTTTGTTGTTGAAATATTTCTATTCAATAGCTCTCTTTTTCTTGTTGTATTTTTCTTCTGCTTCAAATAATTTCTGAAAGCATTGTTGAATAATTTCTGATGATTTTTGTAGGTACTCCTCAATAGTTGTTGAGATTGGATCCATGACCTCCATTGATTCATAAGTTGGTTTCAGATCTGGGGGTTTAGGTGATGGAAACAGTGTTTGTTGATTCGGAGCAGAAATTAGGTGTTGTTGAGCGTGTGGAGTAAAGGCTGAAAATGGAGGGTTCCAGAATGAATAGTAACATGGAGGGTATGAGTTTATGGATGGTGGATATGGGTTAGGTGTAGGTGGTGAATATTCATGATTTAGATACAAATTTGGTGATGAAGATGCAGTGTTGGTATAATAAGACGTAAAAATTTCCCATGGAAAAAATGGAAATGAGGGTGATGGGTATTCCATAGGAGGTGTTGATGTTCAAGAATGAAAGCACCAATTGATAGGACACTAATTTAGGAACCCTAACAAAACAAGTAAAAGCTATAAAATTAATAAGACAAATAAAGCTAAGAGAATGAAAAGAATAATTAATAAAAATAAACTTCATTTAATTTCTTTGTTTCTAATACAAATAAAGCACTACACTATATATACTACTCTAAACATATCTTAGCCTTTCAAGTGGCATAATCACAAGGACCTAAGAATATTCTAGAATACTATAATAATTAATTTAAACTACACTATATATACTACTCTAAACATATCTTAGCCTCGTGACGCACGTTTCCGCGACAGTACTAAAACCGTGGTAACTTACAAACTGCGACGGTTCTAACTGTCGTAATCTGCCAAAAATGAGCTGTCACAACTTGCCAATTTTTTTGTAATGAACTGTCGCAACTTGCCAATTTTTTTGTAGTGCCTGCACCTGCAACAAGAGATCCAAAGCCACACCATGCAACGAAGAATCAACAGGGTAGGTAGATAAACCTGGGCACGAAAGCCCCGAATTCGCAGCAGCCAAAGCTTCACCCACACTCAACTTTGGACGAGAAGTATGAGCATACAGGTTAGGATAAGTAGCCTTCAAATATTGGCCAGACAATCATCTACTGCACCAGAAGGAAATATCATAACCGTTACTAACTTCGCATAAAATATTATCCACAAAAAAATCTGCATTTAAAGACTTATCAAAATTGACTGAAGATAAGTCTCTCCACCAAATATATCCAAACTTTCTCCCGCTATCTCCATCGTTGATGTTAACTTCCAACCTTAAGCTCGACGACGAGTATCTATGATCGATGATACCTTTCCAAAGCGCTCCCTTCTCCGTTAGCTAGCAACTGCAACTTCCATTTAATCAATAAAGCTTTATTGAACGAAACAATATCAATAATCCCCAAACCTCCCTTATCCTTAGGATGATACACCTAATTCCAATTAACCCAGTGAATCCGCTTCCTACTATCCGTTCCACCCCACAAAAAACTACTTTGCAAAGAAACAATTTCTTTCAATATATTGATAAGAGCCTTATAAAAGGATAGAGAATAAACAGGAAGAGGGTTCAAAACCGAGTTAATCAAAACAACTATTCCTCCCACCGACAGGTTTCTACCTTTCCAAACTAACAAATGACTCTTCAAGTTCTTAATGATATGAGACCAAAACTTCCTTTTCCTTGGACTACCCCCCACAACAATGCCCAGAAAAGTAAAAGGTAAAACACCCATTTTGCAAAGGCTAAAGGTAAGTTAAAACCACTTAAACAACTTTTAAGAAGGTTAACCTTAAGACCCGATACCAATTCAAACCTTCTGAGAAAAAATTTAATGAACCACAAATTGTCCCAACTACAGTCCTCAATCAACATCGTATCATCAACAAATTGAACTATATTACAACTAACCTACTCGTTCACCTTAAAACCTTTGTATGCTCCGGTTTCTACTGCTTTCTTCAGGATTTGCGTTAAGCCTTCCATTACTAGCAAGAAGAGAAATGGAGATAAAGGATCTCCTTGACGCAATCCTTCACTAACAACAAAGTCCACAGTATTGCTTCCGTTCACCAGAACCGATGCTGATGCCTTAAAGACTAAAGCCTCAAACCAACTGATCCAATTCGCACCAAAATTCATTCTAGATAAGAGATATGTCAGATAATCCCAGCTGACGCAATCATAAGCTCTCTCGAATTCAATTTTCAGAATCAAACTTTCCCTCTTCTTTCTTTTAGCATAATCCAACAATTCTTTAACCGTTAGAACTCCGTCACCAACACTTCTACCATACACAAAAGCTGATTGTTCGATAGAAATCAAAGAGCTTATCACCTTCTTCAACCTAGCAGCTAAAATTTTTGACAGGATTTTCTGAAAACAACTCACCAAACATATAGGCATGTAATTGGACAAGAATTGAGGATTAATGATCTTTGGGACCAAAGTGAAGAAGGAATTCGTGGCAACCTTTGTCAGAACAAGTCTTTCGAAAAAATCCATAACAAACTTAATCACATCGTTCTTAACCGTATCCCAATTCTCCTGGAAGAAATTGAAAGTGAACCTATCTGGGCCAGGGCTTTTTCTCCCATTACATCCCCACACCGCTCCTTTGATTTCGTCCATTGATATAGGCTGGTCCAAAAACTCACTGTCCTGAGAAGAAAGAGAGGGAAACTCCACTCTATCAATAGAAGGTCTTCGATAGTTTGAATCTTTGAAGTTTTCCATAAAGTGCTTACGAACTTCACTTTTAATTTCTGACACTTCCTCCTTTCTGCCCTCCTCGGTGTTGACGAACGAGATTCCATTCTTTCTATACCTGTGTTGCAAGGATCTATGAAAAAAGCCAGAATTTCTATCCCCTTCTTTAATCCACAACAATCTGGATTTCTGCCTAAGAAGGCCTTCCTTCAAGTTCAGATGTTTCCAAATTTCACTCGAGATCCCAGAACTATCCTTAACCAGCTCTTCTTTCTTAGAATCAACAACTTTACTAATTAAACCATCAAGGACACTAAGATCGTCTACATCATCCTCAACCTTCAAACCAATCCAACCAAACGTTTCAGTATTCCGCTTCTGAAGGGCTACCTTCAAAATACAGAGCTTCTCTTTAATGACGAAGTCACCTCTACCATGAACTACATAAGACTTCCACTCTTTAGAAAGTAACTCCAAGAACGATGGATGACTAAGCCAACTGTTGTTAAATTTAAACGGATTCGGTCCCCAATCGACACAACTAGATTTCAGCCATATAGGGCAATGGTCTGATATGTCCCTTTTACCGATTACCTAGCCAACGATCTTCCAATCTTTCACCAAACTTTCAGATAAGAGAAAACGGTATAACCTACTCATAGAAGATCCACTACCGCTAGACCACGTAAAACCCCCTCCAATACACGAAACATCAATACATTCCACAACATTGATGAAGTTTCTAAACTCCGACATTTCACCTCTACGAACTTCAGCTGAAGAACCTTTCCTCTCTTTCTCTCTAGAAACAACATTGAAATCCCCTCCGATTATTAATTTCCCACCCTTGAACTTTGACTTAAAAGCCACCAAATCAGCCCAGAAAATTCTCTTCAACGGGAGAGTACAAGGCGATTACACATTGATAAAGAACAAATCTTGACCCTTCCAATCCGCCTTAACACCAATAAAACCAACCCCCTGAAACTGCAAGAAAGATTGAGCAAGTCCTTTCTCCACATCGTTAAAATTCCCCCCGAAGCCCCAACTGCTCCAGAATATGACCACTCCACATTAGAACCTCCCCAAAAAGATGAAGCTATCCCCAAGTCTACCACTCTTAACTTAGTTTCATGAATAAAACACATATCCACCTTACCACTTTGAATTATGTGAGCAATTCTCCTCCTTTTAGACAAACTACCACCCCCTCTGATATTGATTGAGAGGATATTCATTGAGCAACATTAGATTTAAACTCCATCTTTGCCTTTTCTTCCTTATCTCTTCGTTCCAACCCTCTGATATCATCCACCAAAGCCTCGTCATCTTTACCCCCTGACACTCATAAGTTAGATATGATTTCCTTAATCTTAAGAGAAACCTTGGACTCCAGTTCTGGCCAAAACATTTTATTCCCTTGGAAGATTTCTGAATCAGTAACTGAATGACATTTCGAGACAGATTCAAGAGATCTAGACACCCTTGAGACCGATATTTTATTTGAGAAAGAGGAACACGATAACCCGTCTTCACTGTTCTCTAATAGAGAGGATACCCTATCATTCACAAAACTCCTCACTGGAGGAAAAACAACCAAAGATTCTGAAGCTTGAGCATTTGGTGTTGGAAGACAGGGACTGCCTGCAATAAGATTGTTGTTAACCTTACACTTCTTTTTTCTACCCGTCCGACCCACTTTAGCTTTGCAAGCAGTAAATGAATGTGCCTTAAAAAGTCATCAAAAACTAAATGGCCCACTACTTCTTTCTCCTGTTCGATATTGACCAAATTGGATATACCCATCACCTGCTTAGACCCCACCTCCCTACTTTCTGAACATGAAGAAGGTGACCCAACCATAACGTTGGCCACCTCTAAAGACTTGGGACTGACAATCCTAGGTAACGAAACTTCAAAAACCTTCGACACGTCTTCACAACTATTACCCTTAGGGTCAGGAGGAGCCTTTATTCCTACCACCTAATTGGACTTTTCACGAATGGTGCCTCGATAATCACCTAATTCATCTTCCTTCATCCCTACCTCATCACCCACCTCAAAATACCAAGGAGAAGAATCATCGGAATCATCTAGGGTTGAAACCTGGTTCGCATAAGAAGGTTTGACACCCACCCTAGATGAAGGTCCTTGATATTCCTCAACCATCCTCACCCTGAAGACCTTTCCGTTGATTCTAACATTTAGAACTTCATTGATCAACATGCCACATGATGTTCTCACTATAAATAAAGCAACATCCATTTGGAGAAGACATCGTAATTCTCCTCACAACAAACATATTTCCCAACTAGAGAGGCGAGGCGCTCGAAAAAGGAGATGCATCATGCGTAGATTGGAATCTCGTAACACCGGATCCAGTTTAATCTATCCAAGTCAACATCCTCTTCCGTCCACTTCCTCACCTCTGAAAACCAGTGACTCAACCAATCTTTAGCACCGTCAACCAACGCTTCAAGTTCACCTTCTTGTTCCTCTTCTAGGAGACACAGGTTAACTCCAAACATAGTCACCTTAAGAGCAAAGTACCCTTCAGAATGAAAGGACCTTTGCATATTGTACGCCAAACCAGGGTACAGAACCTTCCCCATGTAAGCCTTCTCAAACCTCTTCAGATCCTCCTTCCCAACCTCAAAAGTCATTTGTTTGTCTGACTTCTAACTTTCTCTCCATTGATGCATAGTAGCTTCAACGTAGGACTTACTGCTCGATACATATCCACTGTTAACTTTACCCCATTTCACCGCGAATGAGATTGATCCTTTCTAGGAGCATCCTTTTCTTTCACCCCATTCCTCCTACCATCTCCCCTACCTCTCACCCCTAGAAAAAGCTTCTTCGACTACCCTTTGAAATCTAGGCAAGTTTGAGTTGAGCTTCTGACCTCCTGCATACAAAATAAGTTAAATGACTTGAGTAAAGTTTGTTATTTAACACTTTTTCTTTCTGCATACATAATTATATATATGAATTTGTTCTTTTTTCTCTTATTTATCATTCAATTTTTTATCCATACATAATTATTTCCATGTTCATGCAATGATTCAAAGATAAAAGATATAATTAGCGTGTATATTTATATTTTATGTGTCTTTCTAATTTATATTTATAATAATAATATGTACATTTTGTTTTTGAATATTGTTTATTAATTTTTCAATTTTTTTAATGGAAGGATGTCACTTAATTTGTTGCATGGTGCTAGAAATAAAAAGCCTAAACTTTTATTCCCAATGTATGTGATATTAATTTCACTATTACGGAAAACCTCTTTCACAACGGTTTGAAAATGGATACCATCACACCTGACATACTATTGTTAAGTAGAGTGTCGTTGTAAGTTCGTTGTTTCAACCACGGTTTGGAAACCGTTATTGAAAGGCAGGACGCGCACAATATATCACAACGGTTATGATAATAAATCGTTGTGATACATACACTTAGGTACTGGGTTCGAAACCCATCAGCAACAAATTATGTAAAACATAAATTATCTTTGATCTCGGTTAAAATAGATAACCATTGATGAAAGTTCCCTAAGTTTATTATATTATCTTTGATCTCGGTTACAATAAATAACCGTTGTTATAAGTACCCTGAGTTTATTATATTAAATGTAGATTGCTTGTTTTCCAAACACCTCACTAAAGAAATATACAAGGATTCAATTTGATGAAGAAGTCTATAATCTGCAAATTAAACTTTTCTTGAAAACCAACTTAAACAAACCAATGTTTTCTGATTGCATTTGTCTCATCGTGCATTTCACACTCTTTTACATATATATTGTGGTTTATTGGTCTTACTCCTTCGATATATTGCTATCTTAGATTATAGTTAAATTTCCATAAGAACAAGACATTGGATAATCTGCCTCATCATCATCACTTATCATAATAATTTTTATAATCGGAAGTTTTACTATTATAAGTGTTGATGGAGAGTCAGATTAACTAATAATTTGTTGTTAATGAAATTTAACTATAATGGAAGATAGCGATGCATCTAAGGAGCCAGATCATTATACCATAATCTATATATCAATGAACGTGAGATGAACGATGAGAGGGATGCAATACGAAAACATTGATTCATATAAGTTGGTTTTCAAATACAACTTAATTTGCAGATTATAAGTATCTATGTCAAATTAAATGAAAGTATTTTAAGTGAGGGTTAGTGAAAGAAACAATCTACATAGAATATAATAAACTCAAACAACATCCTATACCAGAACCAAATATTATAAACGCATACAATACGCTTGCTACCACCAGGATCATCACCATGTATCATCCCCTTAACCTATCAGGAAGCACAACAAAATTCAACAATGAGCATCCACAATAGAATCCAAACCCTAAAACCATTATCCAGTGAAGAGTAAAGAGAGATCGAAAGAGATATATTATAAATTTCCAGGACACGCCTTTTAATGAAACTAATAGCGGAACAGGATTCAATTATGACGTTCATCTAGTTTGGGAAGCAATGAAAAAGAAATATAGGGAGGAAGAAGTTTACACAAAAGCTTCATACTTCTTATATTTCTTTTCATTGTTATTAAAACTAGATGAAGTTTGCTGACACTGTTGTTTCTTCATTTACTGACATCTTGTTTGTGAATCTATGAAGAAGAAGTACAAGGTGGATGAAGTATCCATCATAGCTTCATGTTTCTTGTACTTTTTTCCATAGCTACACAAACATTATGTATCATAGCCAAAGTATGGTCTTTGTTAAGGTAGTGAAGACGAATCTAAAAAAATGAGAACAATCAACAAAAGCAACATGCAACAAACGAGAAAATGGGAAATATCTAATAATAGATGGAAGAAGAAGATTACCTTAATATATGAAGGACAAGATTCACGGCTAAGACGAAGATAAAAAATGGATTCTACGGTTTCACTGTGAAGGCAACGGCGCTACTGTCTGTGGAATTTGGATCGAACTCTAGAAGAAGCATGCCGTCGAAGTTGGTTCACATGCTGCCGTCGAAAAATAATACATGTTGTAGTCGAAGGTTGTTCTAACATGTATTAGTTAATATTGCTAGGGTTGTTAGCATATTTAATTGGGCCTTGTGTTAAGGATCCAATTGTTTAAGTTAGCTTGTACCCTAAGTTAGCTTGTAATGAGTATTTTATTAAAAGCCCATTAGTTTAGTGTGGTAGGTTTTATTATAAATAGCATACTAGTCTCTCATTCTAAGTGTGACAAAAAAAAACCTAGAAAGAGTGAGAGTGGTTAGTTTGTTATTCTTGTATACTTGTAATCCTTGTTTTAAGGAGAAAGGAAAGAATAACAGTTTTATAACCAATCCTTGTTGTTTTTACTCTTGTTTTCTTTGTTAACCCTAACCCTTGTGGGTTTCTTGACTGATCAAGGAACCAATTATACTTTGTCTCTAAGGTATCCGATTCACAACAAATTGGTGCGATGAGCGTGGAGAAGATGCCTTCAACAAAGTATGAGATCGAGAAGTTCATCGGAGTGAACGACTTCGGTCTGTGGCGCTTGAAGATGAAAGCCCTACTGGTTCAGCAGGGTTATTTGGAAGCGTTGAAGGGAATGACAGCCATGGACGCTGCGTTAACTGAAAGAGAAAAGACTACCATGATAGAGAAAACACACAGTGCAATATTGTTGAGCCTTGGTGATAAGGTTCTTCGACAGGTATCAAAAGAGACGACGGCGGCGGGATTATGGACGAAGCTGGAAAGTTTGTATATGACCAAATCCTTGGTGAATCGTCTTTACCTGAAGCAAGCCTTGTATTCATTCAAGATGAATGAAGAAAAGGCTTTGGCTGAGCAGTTGGATTCTTTCAACAAACTGATTCTTGATCTTGAAAACATTGATGTGAAGATTGTTGATGAAGATCAAGCATTGTTGTTGTTGTGTGCTTTGCCCAAATCGCATGCTCACTTCAAAGAAACTCTCTTGTATGGAAGAAAGTCCCTGACCTTTGAAGAAGTTCAAGCAGCCTTGTACTCTAAGGACCTGAACGAACGAAAGGAGCATAAACCTTCGACAATTGGTGAAGGTTTGGCAGTTAAGGGAAAATTCTTGCGAAAGGATGGTAGGTTCGACAAGAAGAAAGGTAAAAGTCAGCAGAAGTCTTCTAGTGGCGAAACATCTGTTTTTCGATGTTATCACTGTAAGAAGGAGGGTCACACAAGAAAAGTGTGCCCTGAACGCCTGAAAAATCATGGAGGTAAGGATAATGGCAATGCAACCATTGTTCAAGATGACTTCGACTCATCTGATGCCCTTGTAGTTTCAAGCGACGACTCAAGAAAAGAGTGGATTATGGATTCTGGATGTACTTGGCACATGACTCCAAACAAGAATGTGTTTGAAGAATTATGTGATCAAGATGGAGGATCAGTGCTGCTGGGAAACAACAAAGCTTGCAAAATTACAGGTATTGGATCCGTGAGATTCAAGCTCCATGATGAGTCAATAAGATTATTGACTGAAGTTAGGTATGTACCTGACTTGAAGAGGAATTTAATTTCTCTTGGTGAATTCGACAGAAAGGGATATGTTTTCAAAGGAGAGCAAGGTACCCTGAGAGTCATGAAAGGGTCGAAGGAAGTCTTGAGAGGCGTGAAAAACCAAGGCTTATATACCCTGGAGGCTGAGGTTGTAAGTGGTTCGACAAATGTTGTATCCACGAAACCTATGTCGAAGACAGAGTTATGGCACATGAGATTGGGCCATGTCAGCGAAAGAGGCCTAGTCGAATTGGGGAAGCAGAACCTGCTAGGTGGTGACAAAGTTGAAAAGTTGGAGTTTTGTGAATCTTGTGTATTTGGTAAATCCTGTAGGGCGAAGTTCAACAAAGGCAAGCAAAGAACACATGGATCCCTTGATTACATTCATGCTGATCTTTGGGGGTCTGCAAGGAATCCTTCACACTCAGGTGCAAGGTATTTTCTATCCATTGTTGATGACTATTCCAGAAAGCTATGGGTATTCATTCAGAAGACGAAGGATGAAACTTTTGAGAATTTCAAAAGTTGGAAGATTCTGGTCAAAACTCAAACTGGCAGAAAGGTTAAGAGGTTGAGAACTGACAATGGCCTTGAGTTCTGCAACAAAACGTTCGACAGTTACTGTGTTGAGTCTGGGATTACAAGGCATAAGACTGTAGCAGGTACTCCTCAACAAAATGGCTTAGCTGAGAGATTCAATCGAACAATCCTTGAAAGGGTTAGATGCATGTTGGTTAGTGCTGGATTGAAGAAGGTGTTTTGGGCTGAAGCTGTTTCGACAGCTGCATATCTGATAAATAGATGTCCTTCGACTGCATTAGATATGAAGACACCTGAAGAAGCTTGGTCGGGAAATCCACCTAGTCTCGACAGACTGAGAGTATTTGGCTGTGTGGCCTATGCTCACATTAAGCAAGACAAGGTCGAACCTAGAGCTCTGAAGTGCATGTTCATGGGATACCCTGAAGGAGTCAAAGCTTATAGGCTATGGTGCCTAGAGCCAGGTCACAGGAGGTGTATCACCAGTCGAGATGTAGTTTTCAATGAAGCTGAGATGGCTTTCAAGAAAATTGATGTTGCTGCCGAAGAGCTGGAACAGGGAGAGATTCCTGTTGATGCTGAAATGCGTACCCCAGATGAAGTCGAAGACGAAACAGAAGATGTTGTCGAAGATGTGGAAACTGATAATGACTACCTGTTAGCAAGGGACAGGATGAGAAGAGTCATCAAGCCACCTCAGAGACTTGGGTATGCAGATCTTATAGCTTATGCCTTAATCTCTGCAAGTGAGGCTCTCGACGAAGAACCTAGAGACTATAAGGGAGTTATGAGGAGTCGAAAGAAGACTGAATGGCTGAAAGCCATGGATGACGAGATGAAATCTCTTCATGATAACGACACATGGGAACTAATAAAGAAACCTGCTGGAGCCAGGTTAGTCAGCTGTAAATGGATTTTCAAAGTTAAGGAAGGAATCGAAGGAGTGGCGTCGAAAAGATACAAGGCAAGATTGGTTGCTAGGGGGTTCACTCAGAAAGAAGGTGTTGATTTCAATGATGTGTTCTCACCTGTTGTGAAGCACAGGTCCATTCGAATGTTGCTTGCCATGGTGGCACAGTTCGACCTTGAACTGGAACAGATGGATGTGAAGACTGCATTCTTGTATGGTGACCTAGATGAAACGATCCTGATGAGGCAACCTCAAGGGTATGTCGAAAAGGGGAAGGAAGATTATGTGTGCAAGCTGAAGAGATCTTTATATGGACTGAAACAATCTCCTCGACAGTGGAATAGGAGATTCGACAAGTTCATGGCACGCATAAGTTTCATCAGAAGTCAGTTCCACCACTGTGTTTACTTCAGATTTCGACCGAGTAATTCATTTGTTATTTTGTTGCTTTATGTGGATGATATTCTAATAGCAAGCAACAATGTCGAAGAGGTAATGAGGGTGAAGGTTGAACTCAGTAAGGAGTTCGAAATGAAGGATCTGGGAGCTGCGTCCAGGATTCTTGGGATTGACATCCGAAGAGATAGAAAGCAGTCGAAATTATGCTTATCTCAAGAGGCATACCTACGGAAGATTCTCGAAAAGTATGGTATGTCGAATTCAAAGCATGTTGTAACTCCGACAAACCCACAATTCAAGCTGAGTATAGATCAGTGTCCCAGTACTGATGTCGAAAGAACTTATATGAATAGCATTCCATATGCTAATATAGTTGGTTCTTTGATGTATGATATGGTCTGTACAAGACCTGACATAGCATATGCAGTAAGTCTTGTAAGCAGGTACATGGCGAATCCTGGAAAGGCTCACTGGCAAGCATTGAAGTGGATTTTAAGGTACATAAATGGGTCTCTTAACAGAGTCCTAATTTATGGTGGAGCCTTGGGTGAAGATAGTAAAGCAGCAGTCGAAGGATTTGTTGACTCTGATTATGCAGGTTGTATGGATTCCAGAAAGTCTATTTTCGGATATGTTTTCACAATGTTTGGCACAACAATCAGTTGAAAAGCGACGCTCCAGAAGGTTGTTTCCTTATCAACCACTGAAGCTGAATATATTGCCCTCACTGAAGCTCTGAAGGAAGCGTTGTGGCTTGAAGGTTTTGCAAAGGAGCTGAAACTTCAAGGTCGAAGTATCACTGTTAAATGTGATAGTCAAAGTGCAATACACCTGTCGAAGAACTCAGCCTATCATGAGCGAACCAAGCACATTGATGTGAGGCTGCATTTCGTCAGAGGGGTAATCGAGCGTGGAGAAGTCCAAGTGCTGAAGGTTTCGACAGATCATAATGCTGCTGATATGATCACCAAGACATTGCCAAGTTTCAAGTTTTTCCACTGTATGCAGTTGATAAAGCTGCATGAAGAAAGCTAGTTTGTTTTCTTGTTGTTAGAGTTAGATCTAAGGTGGAGATTTGTGGAATTTGGATCGAACTCTAGAAGAAGCATGCCGTCGAAGTTGGTTCACATGCTGCCGTCGAAAAATAATACATGTTGTAGTCGAAGGTTGTTCTAACATGTATTAGTTAATATTGCTAGGGTTGTAAGCATATTGAATTGGGCCTTGTGTTAAGGATCCAATTGTTTAAGTTAGCTTGTACCCTAAGTTAGCTTGTAATGGGTATTTTATTAAAAGCCCATTAGTTTAGTGTGGTAGGTTTTATTATAAATAGCATACTAGTCTCTCATTCTAAGTGTGACAAAAAAAAAACCTAGAAAGAGTGAGAGTGGTTAGTTTGTTATTCTTGTATACTTGTAATCCTTGTTTTAAGGAGAAAGGAAAGAATAACAGTTTTATAACCAATCCTTGTTGTTTTTACTCTTGTTTTCTTTGTTAACCCTAACCCTTGTGGGTTTCTTGACTGATCAAGGAACCAATTATACTTTGTCTCTAAGGTATCCGATTCACAACACTGTCAATAAGTGAAAGTTAATTCGCTTATATATAGTAAACTATTTCACAACGGTTAACATTACCAACCATATAGATAAGTCTTTATTTATTATAAATATATCACTATGGTTAACCAGAAGAACCGTAGTGATAACCCTTTTATTTGTGAATTTTAAAATAAATAAAAAAGAAAAGGTTCGCCTTAATGTTAAAGGAATAGAATATTTTATGGCGCTGAGGTTCAAACCGACGAAAGTTTGACTGTATCACAACGGTTGGTTTTGAAACCGCTGTCATATACAAATAATTTTTAATCAAAACCAAAATAAATATGGTAGCGCCTTAGTTAAGATATGTCACCACAGTGTAGGGAAAAACGGTGATGACCTTGACGTTGTTGATTGCGTGTTTTGTAGTAGTGTTGTGACATTTATTTTTATTTATAACGATTTGCATTTTTGTTTGAATTGTGGTTTTTTTCTCACTATATAAATTTTATTTGTATATGAGGCAACAACCATCAGGAAATAAGTGTAGATATTATGTGATAAAATATATGTTGAACATTGTCTCAACTGATATTGTTGATTCGTGAAAGTAGGTAATATATTTATAATTAGATATTAATAATTTTTACCGAATGATAGTTTGTTATTACTCTAAGTGTTTTTAGATTTCATTAAGCTTGTATGTATTTAACGAACAAACATCATTTTCAAAAGAAGACTTATATGACATTCGTCTACATTGAGCAACTTGCTTTCTTGAATTTTTGAGTGACTGATTTATGGTCTATTGATCATTTCCTCGTTGTTTGAATATTTGATATGTTTGAGTTTTGTTGTAAAAAATAAATATGTATCATGAGTCACTCATTATTAGGAAGATCCTAGAAGTCCCACATTGGTTGGAGATAGAGCAATGGAATAGTTTATATAGAGTGACACCCCTCACCTTACCAACCGATTTTGTAAGGTTGCGTTAGGCCAAACTCTAATATGGTATCAGAGCCTATCGATCGGACCTTGGACAGCCCACCATTTAAATCCACGCACGAAGCCTAAAAAGAGTGCTGAGCAGATCCTAGAAGTCCCACATTGGTTGGAGATAGAGCAATGAAATAGTTTAAATAGAGTGGCACCCCTCAGCTTACCAACCGGTTTTGTAAGGTTGTGTTAGGCCAAACTCTAATACTCATGATATGTTTGAGTATTCTTGTATGTACCATGTAAATATGTACAGTTTTGTTTTGGCCCTGTAGCTATTAAGTAAATGGTACAAAATGTGTTGTTATTCAAGTTTTGTTATAAATGTATATAGTTTTTGTTTTGGCATTGAAGCCATTTAATATGTGTGTTATTTAGGTTCTATTTTAATATTATATAGATTATAATTAAAAATATGTAAAAGTAAAAAATAAAATATTTATATTTTAAAATCGTAAGGGCTTTCACATTTGTTACTCTCGAGAACCAATGTGAAAAGCTATCCCTTAATCCCCTATTCCCTCGGTTACAACTTTCAAGGTTATTCGAAGTGAAAAGTGAAAGTTCATCGCATTGATTACAAGTCTGGCCAGGGTGAAAAGTGAAGTGTATCACCTTGATTACATGCATGTTTGATGTTAAAATGAAGGTTATTTTTAAATATCTTTTCGGTTCACTTAATGACTGAGGTGATAAACTGTTTTTTGTATCAGCAAAGTTACTCTATGTAAAATGTACAAATTTACCATAACACTCTACATTACCTTGAAAATTCAAGCTAAGTGAGAACTCCTACCTAAAAACTTTTTTTTAAATAGGCACTAATATTAACGGCACAAGGGGTGCACTAACCCAATAACAAAAAAAAAACGGGAATGTTTCTTCTGGTTGATACAATCGAGTGGCACTATAAACAAATCGTAAAAATAACAATTAACAGGGTTGGAAAGACCTGTAATCCATCTCCACGAGAGAAATTTGATAAAGTTCAAAGTGTCGTTCTCCGAAGTTTGCTTATCCGAAAAAACCATTTCGTTTCTTCTCAACCACAGACTCCAAACTGTTGCAATCCAAACAATTAAACCCTTTGACTTTCCTACACGTACGACAGCAGTGGAGCATGAAGCATTGAAGGATTCAAGGCAGCTGCTATCCAAAACAGTTTTGCAGCCATACCACTTCTTCACCCCATCCCAAATTTTTCCAGCAATGGCACACTGCAAAAACACATGATTAGGGTTTTCAACATACTCTTCATAATTGACACACATCAAAGAATCATTAGTTTTCAAAATATTTCTTTTCTTCAACTATTCTTTCGTAGCAATACGGTTCCTGAACAACCGCCAAAGGAACACCTGAATATTAGACGGCACTTGCACCTCCCATAAAGCTTTGGTAGCAGTCTTTAATTCCTCCGACAGCACACTCAACCTCTTGTTCTGATACAAAAAATCATAACAAGACGAAATAGAGAAAATCAAATCGTCTTCAAACATCCAATTCAATGTATCTTTAACATCCTGTCTAGGATTACATGGATGCAGTAAATCCATGAGATCTGTGTACTCCCTGCCTACAACTGAGCCTTCTAAAAACGGGTAGAATTCCATGCTCCACTTCCAAATCGAGTCATACCAACCTCCCATCTATTCAACACAAAAACCATCACCCTTGCTATGAACAAATAAATTCTGGAAAATATCCTTAAGCGGTTCTTCCATCGCCCACACATTATGCCAGAATGCCAACTTTATACCATTCTCCAACGTACCCTTGACGCTTGTAACACCTTAAAATTTGCCCTCATGTTTCTAACTCTAACTGGCTTATGTTTCATTTCATTTTACATTATCATTTGTGCATTTCATTGGTTTTTAGCGTGGGATCAAGGTATTTAGACTAACTCAAGAGGAGAAGATGTTTTTCAGAGGCTTAAGCAAAAGATCATGTGTATTGTCCAAGGTACCAAGGGAAGAGATGTTATTAACATCACCAATGCTCAGGTCATAATGGGTTCTTATGCCTTAAGGCATCTTAATGTGTTCATCAGATGATTGTAGTTGGCAGGAGATTTCAAGTGAATCACATCCTCATAACTTGAATTCTCAAATTAGGGTTTTTGGAATTTCTTGAATCTAACACTCCAATGGGCAAGATCTTTGAAGTTTTATCATCATCAAATGGCATATTTCATCTTTGTTTAAGAGGAGGCACATCATATTCAGAGGAATTTGAGTTTTGAGCATGGGTCGATTTCTCCTAGACCATAGGTACCAAAATTAGGGTTTGCCATAAAATCAGTTTATTTCTGATTTTTTGGGCAAAACTTGATTCCATCGTATTCCAAATGTCCCTAAGTGTCTAGGGATGGAAAATTGTCCATCAATTTGGTTCAGAAGGGTTTCAATTGTTCAAAGGATTTAAAATCAAGAGAATTGAGGATAAAGTCAACTGTGCAGTGAAAAATTCAACTCCTGACTTTTTGAGGTCAACATGATGATTTTCAAGTCAAATATGATAAATGGATGAGATTTGGCCAAGAAATGTTCAAGGATTCATCAAAAATCAAGAATGTGGAAAAGTTACTAAATTTCGAAAGTTAGGTTTTTAGAAACTTACTATTTTTGGCAAGTTTTCACTCACTTTCAAGGCCAATTTTTACCATGATCAAGGCTATGTTTGCAAATCCTTTCCACATGAAAATTGTAGTTTGAATCATTCCCTTCAAAATGAGCACAAGAACCATACCATTTGGGTCATTTTTCATGGAGTTGTGAATGTTCAAAGTATGACATTTTCAACTTATGACTTCACTAAACTTAGAATTTTTTCTAAGTTACTTTTGGCAGCTTTGGGGACATGTTTTCATGGACACTTTACATTGCTTTCCAAGCATCATTTCCACTTCGTTTCAACACCAATCTTATTCTCCATTCTCCTTACTTTCTATTGGATGTTTGTTTGTCTCAAATGGAGTTAATTTCACCAAGTTATGCCATGGAAAATGAAGGGTACAAATTGCATGGTGAACATTTCTTATGGCATTATGGTACATCATTTTTAGCAACATTTCATGCCATTCCAAAACCACACGCATACACCATGAGACCTTTCCCAAAATGACCAAACAACATGCCATATCATTATATACATGCCATGCACATTGTTGCCATATTTTGGAAAAGAAGAAATGTAAAATTCTGACCTCACTCTCCTCTATCACGTGCCACTTCCTTTTCACACCAACTTCATGCCTCATTCCACTTGACAAAATCACTTCATGCACCCCATGTGAAACCAACCCGTAACTCACTCTCATATTTTCTTTTTTGGCAAAACTCTCAAACAAAACTCTCCACTCCATTTTCAGGCCCAAAATCATTCCCAATCCACCATATATAAACTCCACAAACCCTAAAGCATGGAGGAAGCTCTTCATTTTGGTAAGTTCAGATCAAAATTTCACACACTCTCTCAAAACTTGCCCACTATCGGGTTTGGAACTCAAGGGCTCCTCCTCTATTTCTCTTGCTTGATTCTTGCTTTAGGGCACTACGCCAAAATTGGCTTTTCGCATCGCCACAAAGACAACATTTTTTGCAAAAAGCGCTGCTATAAGTCTTTAAAAAATTTTGCTAAAAAAAAGTCCCGCAAAAGACAACCTTTAGAAAGCGCTTTTTAAAAGCGCTGCTAAATGCCCTAAATTGAAGCCACCTTAGAAAGCGCTTTTTGAAAAGCGCTGCTATAGGTATTACCTTAGAAAGCGCTTTAAAAAAGCGCTGCTATAGGTTAACCTTAGAAAGTGCTTTCAGAAAGCGCTGCTATAGGTCTTAAATTCTCCCCACTTAAGAAAGAGCTTTCTAAGGAAAGGGCTCTTAGAGGTAGCACTTAAGAAAGCGCTTTTAAAAAGCGCTCTCTAGGGTCAATTATGAATTAAAATATAAAACACATTTCTAATCATTTTCAGAAATTTCTTTTCATTTTCTTCTCTCGACCGTTTCTTTCTGAAACCCTTGCTTTCGTTCATTCTTGCTTTCGTTCTGAAACCCTTGCCATTTCCATTGCCATCATTCTGAAACCCTTGCCATTGCCATTGCCGTCGTTCTAAAACCCTTGCCATTTCCATTGCCGTAGTCCATTGTCGTCGTAAAGAAGAAGACGAAAATGAAGAAGAGGTACGTTGTTGTTGTTGTTCTTGCTTCTTACATTGTTCTTGTTTCTTACATTGTTCTTGTTTCTTACATTCTTGTCGTCATTCTGTTGTTGTTGTTGTTGTTGTCGTCGTTCTGTTATAGTTAGTTGTTATGCTTCTAAACTTGTGTTATGCTTCTGTTACATTGTTCTTGTTTCTTGTTGTTAGTTGTTAGTTGTTATGCTTCTTACATTGTTCTTGTTTCTTACATTATTCATGCTTCTTGTTGTTGTTGTTGTTAGTTGTTAGTTGTTAGGTGTTTTGTTATGTTTAATTCTAAATTTTCGTTGTGTTACTACTTAGCTTGTTTCTATTTGAATTTCCCTTTGAACTTATAAGGGTGGTGGTTTATTCTTTGGTATTTCAAATGTTCGAAGTTGCTTCAAGTTGTTCTTAATTCATCCTACTAGGATTGTTTGCTCTGAACTTCTATGTGTTTGACTGCAAATTATTGATTTAGTTCTTCTTATGCAAATCTGTTAGGGTGTGCTTCATGTATTATGGATTCGTTTGAAATATTGTAATGAATTTGCAAACCATGCGAGTATCAGATTTTATTTCTATGGTTAGTTGGATTGACATTGTATTGTTTGAATGGTGTTGCTGCTTTTGGGTAAATTTGTGTAGCTGATTGTTGCTGCCATCAATCGATTTTCTATTGTATTAACATTATGTGGTTACTACTCTACTTTGTTATGCTAGTGAGTTTCAATGGTGGTCTTACGCTTTGCCTTGCTAAAAAAATTAGTTGTGTATAAAATGTTGTTGTTAGTCTGCAGGCTATTTTTTTCATATATTTCAAGTTGGTTTTGGTGTAGTAATTAGTTGTTCTCTCTCGCCACTGTAATTAGTAGTGCTTTGAATGAACTGATATGATGGGGTTACTAACTTATTGAATTTGCTATATATAGGGGTTACTTGTGATCAAAGTGTGAAAGTCGGATCGTTTTCCTACAGGTAAATATTTTTTATTATTGTTTTTGTTTAGTTTAATTAGTATAACTATGGATAAGAAATGGATGTCTTCAAGTCGATTGTCGAAAGAGTACGAGAATAGGGTATCAAAATTTGTTAAGTTTGCTGTTACGCACGCCAAAGACCCCAGTCGAATGATATGCCCTTGCTTGGGTTGCTGTTTTGGGAGTCGGGTTGACGTGGTTCAATTGGCATCGCATTTAATGAGGCATGGAATTGATAGAAGTTATACATGTTGGAATTTGCATGGTGAGAAGATTAACGGGAATGTTGAACCGGGGGATAATACGACCTATGCTTCAAACGACAATGGCACAGATATATACGATTCTGATCGAGTCGAAGAGATTGCAGAAGCACTTGAAGAAGATCTTAAGGATTGTCCCAAAATGTTTGAGAGGTTGGTAAGCGATGCAGAGAAACCATTGTATAATGGTTGCACTAAATTCACAAGATTGTCTGCGGTATTAAAGTTGTACAACTTAAAGGCGGGCAATGGATGGTCGGATAAAATTTTCACAGAGTCATTGGCCCTTATGAAAAATATGCTTCCAGAGGATAATGTTCTTCCCAATTGAACATATGAGGCCAAAAAGATGTTGTGCTCTATTGGTATGAGCTATGATAAGATACATGCCTGTCCAAACGATTGCGTTTTGTTTCGAAATGAGTATGCATCGTTAAATGAGTGTCCTAAATGCAGTGTCTCTCGATATAAGAAAAAGTTGTCTCCAGCAAAAGTCTTATGGTATTTTCCTATAATTCCGAGATTTAGACGCATGTTTCGTAGTGAGACCGATTCAAGACACTTGACTTGGCATGCAGATGAAAGAATTATTGATGGAAAGTTTCGACATCAGGCAGATTCACCACAGTGGATGAAAATTGATGATGATTATCCTGAATTTGGAAAAGAAGCAAGAAACCTTCGCTTAGCATTATCTACTGATGGAATGAACCCACACGGTCTTTAAAGTATCTAACATAGCACTTGGCCTGTGATCATAATGATTTATAACCTACCTCCATGGCTATGTATGAAGCGTAAGTACATGATGTTATCTATGTTAATTTCTGGGCCTAGACAACCAGGGAATGACATAGACGTATACTTGGCACCCTTAATCGAAGATTTAAAGTTTTTGTGGGAGAACGGTGTGGAGGTTTATGATGGGTATAGGAAAGAAAGTTTCAACTTGAGGGCGATGTTGTTTGGCACAATTAATGATTTTCCAGCATACGGAAATCTATTAGGGTATAGCATAAAAGGTCAATGTGCGTGTCCTATTTGTGAAGATAAAACAGATTGGACGTGATTGGAGTTTGGTCAGAAGAATGTCTTTCTCGGTCACCGTAGATTCTTAAATTCTAATCATCACTATCGTGGGTGGAGAAAAGCATTCAATGGAGAGCCAGAACAAGGTAGAGCTCCAACTATATTGACAGGTGATCAAATTTTTGAAAAGGTGAAAGATGTGAGTACTCAGTTTGGAAAGCCTTTTGCACATACACTTGTCAAGAGTGGGTGGAAGAAGAGGTCAATTTTTTTGAACTGCCATATTGGAAGTCGTTGTATGTAAGACATTTTCTCGATGTTATGCATATTGAAAAAAATGTATTTGACAGTGTTATTGGTACGTTACTCAATATACAAGGAAAGTCTAAGGATGGCCTTAAAGCAAGAAAAGACTTGATAGCGATGGGGATAAGAACTGAATTAGGACCATTGAAGAAAGGAAAATGAACATATCTACCACTTGCTGCGTATACTCTATCTAGAAAGGAGAAAAAAGTATTGTGTAATTTTCTAAGCGAAGTTAAAGTTCCAGAAGGATACTCTTTAGATATTAGAAGACTTGTGTCTATGAAAGACCTCAAGTTAAAGAGTTTAAAGACGCATGACTGCTATATTATATTGGAATATTTTCTACTAATAGGTATATGTTCTATTCTGCCAGAAAAAGTAAGAAGCGCAATAACTAAATTGTGATTTTTCTTCAAGTCAATTTGCAGTAAGGTGATCGATCCTGCGATCTTACCAACATTGCAAAAAGAAATAGTTATTACTTTGTGTGATCTTGAAATGTATTTTCCTCCCTCGTTTTTTGAAATAATGGTTCATCTAGTTGTTCATCTAGTGAAAGAGACACAATTGTGTGGACCGGCTTATATGAGATGGATGTACCCTGCTGAACGTTATATGAAAATATTAAAAGGGTATGTGAAAAACCGAAGTCGACCAGAGGGTTGTATTGCCGAACGATACATTGTTGAAGAAGCAATTGAGTTTTGTGCTGAATATCTGTCCAATGTACAATCAATTGGACTCCCCAAATCTCATATTGTCGAAAAAAAAGAAGAAAAAAAGTTAATTGGAAATGAAGTTGTGACAGTATCAAGGGTCGAATGGGATCAAGTGCATTTATATGTTCTGCACAATGAGAATGAGGTTGAGCCGTATGTTGAAATGCACAAGGATGGTCTCCGAGGTTTAAATCCGAATAGAAATGAGAATTGGATCGTACGAGAGCACAATCGAAGTTTCATACCTTGGTTTAAGGATCATATTTATTCAAAGTATTATTCAGATCCCGCTTCAATAACAGAAAGGTTGAAATGTTTAGCATATGGTCCAAGTTTGGTTGTGTTTTCTTATAGCGCATACGCAATTAATGGATACACATTTTATACCAAAGAACAAGATGATAAAAGTACTATGCAAAATAGTGGTGTCACCGTGGTAGCTGAAGCAATGCACATTTCAATTGTGAAAGACTTAAACCCTAAATTTGCAAATCTGTCATATTTTGGGGTTATCGAGCGCATTGGGTGTTTGATTATGAGAAGTTTCAGATTCCTATATTTCGTTGCAAGTGGGTTGAAAATAATAATGGCGTACGAATGGATAAGTCACGATTTTTGCAAATGGATCTTAATAAGGTGGGGTACAAAGATGATCCTTTTATTCTAGCCTCTCAAGCTAAACAAGTGTTCTATGTCACTGATCCGACAAGTACAAAATGGTCTATAGTGCTTTTATCTAACAAAGTAATTGATGAAAACATTGGAGATCAAGGTGATATTGATGTTGATATTGAATCATTTACTAGAAATGATCAAGATGAAAATATTATAGCGAATGAATCATATACTAGAAATGATCATAATGAGGGTATTTGGATCAATCCAACCGTCCGTGTTGTTAAGTGACGGGTAGAACATATTCCAACCAAGAAAAGAAAGAGACGTTAGTGAAAAAGGTATTAGTTATAAAATTATAGCTTATATCATTCAATAATATTAATTAGTTGTCATGTTATATATAGCTTATATCATTCAATGGATTATGGATTATCGATTTTTATATTTGTCATTTAATTTTTGTTTTTTTCTTTCTTACAGGTCAATTGGCTAGTAACCAGGAAGATACACACGAGACACATGATACAAATGAAGCTCAGAATGAAGCTTCGAATGTAGAAAGTGAAATAAAACGAGGAATAACTATTATGAAGTCAATCATCCGTGCTAGAGATAAAGGGATCAAATTTGATGTACATTGGAGTGATGAGAACCAACTAATTGAGCCTAGCGGTTCAATGTTGTCTTCATAAATTGGTTCACTTGTCCGTCAGCACATTCCAATTACCAGTGATAATTGGAGGAATCCATTGTTGCAAGCTGGTAAAGATAAGATATGGACTGAGATACAGGTACTTACCAAATATGATTGATGTTATTAGATTTTTGTTGACGATTAAGTCTTTAATTTACTTATACTAACATACTTTATGTTTATATGTGTATGTTTTTTTGTAGAGGTCCTTTAATATTGATGAAAGCCGGAAAAAGTATTGTCTTCAAATGGCCGGAAAGAGACACAGACGATTTCGAGCCTTATTATCAAACAAATATCTTAAGGATGCGGAAAAAAATTTTGTAGAAGCAGAACTTCCACAGTTGTATGCGGACTTGATTACACCGGAAGAATGGGGAACTTTTGTAGCCAAACGGAAAACCGAAAAATTCAATGTAATGTTATCTTGTCATGTCTATTAATTATATTATATACTTGTTGCATTAGTTTGTTCTGATATGACTTAAACTTGTTTATCCAGGATTTGAGTGCCTTTAATCGCCAAAGAGCATCAAAACCCGCGTATCCGTACAGAAAAGGTCGAACAAGATATGCACGCTTACAACAAAAATTGGTAAGTATTTATAAATGCTATGATTTTATTAATTGTCTTATTGTGTTATAATTGATGATCTTATTATTTATCTCAATGCGTAGTTAGAAGATACGAAAAGTGAAGAAACATCACTTTCGGACCATGTTTTGTGGAAGGAAGCTCGTGTGGGCAAGGATGGGGTTGTTAGGGAAGATGTTCAGCATGTTTATGACGAATGTGTAAGTATAACATTATGTCTTTAAGTTAATCAAAATTTTATTAAAATATAATTAATTTTTAATCCCCACTAATAATTTTTGATATGTCAATGAATTTCAGGAGACTCTATCTAAATCCTTAACCACATATGAGGAGGATTATAGGAGCATTCTTAGTTGAGTACTAAATGTTCCTGAGTATTCCGGTCGGGTGAGAGGTAAAGGATTTGGTGTGACTCCATCTTCCTTGTATAAGCAACCAAAGATAAAAAATCCCAGCAACCAAGAAGTCATGCAATCATTGGAGGAACTAAAAGCGCAAGTCCGTGAATTGCAAAAGGATAAAGAGAGATATGAGGCGGAAAAGCACGGTTCCGGGTAGAAAGATACTAGTGATAAAGCTAGTATCAATTGTCAAAATAAAATTCCCGAGGTAATTAGCACATATTTATTTTAATTAAATTAACACATTTATTTTAATTGACCTTTATACACATTAAAAGTTACATATGTATTATTGCTTTAGGGCATTTCATCTTGTCAGCTGTATTTGTCGTTACCGACTTATCGCATGGTTGGCAAGGGAAAAGTGCATAACAAAGTGGGAGAGTTACTTCACCATAAACCGCTCCCTCATGGATATCTGAAAGTGTCGGTTGATATCGCTTTAGATACGGATGCGGTACTACCTATGCCTGACTCGGTTTCAGAGGTTACATTGCTGCGAGATGCAATAAGTTCGCTTGTTGCATGGTCGTTAGACCTCATTTCCATAGATGATAAGGTATGTTGAAAACCATTACGAATCTCTTAGTATTCAAATGTCAATTCTGAACCATTATGAAAATCATTCTGAACCATTATGTACATTTTTTTACATGGTAATGTTAGACTCCTACAAAACCCGCAGCTAAGGATAAAGGGGTTTTGCGGCAAAACGAGTCTGTTTCATCACAAAGAGAGGTACATTTTAAGTGTTATTCTATTATCCGAATTCAAAAGTTTCATGATTTTCTACTTTACCTAACTAATATGATTGTTAGGTTCCTGCTCAAGCTTCACAACAGGCCAGCAAGAAAAAAGCTCATAATAGGACCGTGAAGGCAAAATAAGCTCCTCCTCGCTTTCAGTCGTGTCTTGAAACACTTGTGGCAACACCAAATGTGATGGATGGTGCTATTCGTCAAATAGACATGGACGAAGGTGTTTTTGGTTTTCCTTATTCCGAGATAATCGGAAGAGATAACAAGGAGCAGATTTTCAAGCATCTTGAATTAGGCATCAGTGTTATGCATTCATACATCTGGTACTCCAATCAATCTATTATTTATTTAGTTGAACATTTTATTTACACATTTCAATGAAAATAGTCTAATGTTTATTATGTTTTTATTTAAGGTGCTTGTATGAAAAATTGATGCGCGGGACGCAATTGTCAAACAGATTCCATTTCTTGTCTTGCACCTGTGTCAATGCACCGGCAATTGGTATGAATCCACTTTCAGTAAGAGACCACTTAATTGAGAGATTTATGGCCAGCAAGACAGAAAGTTTGTTTCTTTTACCGTATAATACTAGAAACGGGTAAGATTTTCATTCTAATTTCATTCTAACCTTTGTATCTTTTGCGTTGAAATTATCCATCTAAACTTTTGTTATATTTTACATTGGACACTGGTTGTTGGTTGCCATTAATCCTACAAGAGAAGTGGTCTATTATCTGAATTCATTGGATCATGATTGGTCAACATATGAGAGTATGAAGGATGTGGTTGATACGTAAGTGAGATTGTTCGAAATATTCGTGTGTATTTGTATATTTAATTATTTCTGTGAGATTGTTCTAAATTTACGTTTTTTTTATAGAGCAATACTAGTATACCGAGCACAAAGAAAAGCTCGAGTAGCACGGGCTAAAGCAACCAGCGTTACATGGGTCAAAGTGGAGGTATATTAATTTTCACAATGTTGCTTATTAGTGATGCTACTTGATAACACAAAACAACTATATATTAATTCTTATTTGTTTGTCTATGTGTAGTGTCCTCGTCAGCGTAATGGCATAGACTACGGGTATTTTATTTTGAGGTTTATGAGAGAAATCGTTCCTATCATGGTATGCATGGATTTATAACTTAGGATTTATTTTAATATTTATCGGATATGTCATATAGCTTATTATTTTAAACGAAATAATGCATATTTTGTTTTGTTATGTAGTACTTTGATGAATACGCGTGTTCTCATTACACGAAGGATAAATTGCAAGAAATTAAGGAGGAATCGTGCGAATACCTTATTGGAAAAAGAATCATATAAGGTATAGGATTATGGGATTATGTGAATGTATAATTTTGTGAATGGTTTATTTTATGGGATTGTATAGTTTTGTGAATGGTTTATGTTATTTATGTGATTTTGGATTGTAATTGTATAGTTTTTTGAATGGTTAATGTAAATTACTTGAATTATAATGGAAATGGTTTATGTGGTTTATGTGATTTATGGGATTAGTGGAAATGGTTAATGAATCATCCTAGAAATTGTTAATGGAAATGTGAATTATACAGGTTTATTGAAATGACTTGAATTATACAGGTTTCTGCATAAAAAAATAGTTAAAATGGGATTTTTAAAAAAATTCATTAAAATTATACGTATAGAAAAGACAGCGCTTTCTAGAAAAAGCGCTGCCTATAGTTCACAAAAGAAAGCGCTTTTTCTAAAACTCGCTCTCTAAAGGTATAGAAGAAATTCATTAAAATTATAGGTATACATTAGAGAGCGCTTTAAAAAGCGCTGTCTAAAGGGGGACAAAAGAAAGCGCTTTTTCCTGTAAAAGCGCTCTCTAAAGGTATATAAAAAAATTCATTAAAATTTTATACGTATACATTAGACAGCGCTTTCAAAAGCGCTGTCTAAAGGCCCACTTTAGAGAGCGCTTTTAAAGGAAAAAGCGCTGCTAAAGGCCTACTTTAGAAAGCGCTTTTAAAGGTAAAGCGCTGCCTAGGCCTTTAAAAGAGCTTTTTCATAAAAAAAGCGTTGTCTTTACCTACGACAGCGCCACCTTAGGCAGCGCTTTTAAGCGCTGTTAAAGGCCAAAAAAAGCGCTATCGTAGCCCTTGTTTAGCATAGTGGGGGTTTAAAAGAGGCTAAAGTGTAGCGAGCTATTTTGGACGCGGTTCTTAAGCGCTGGTCGCTCTCTGCGGTTTGAGCTTAAACTACAGGTCGATTCATTTTTTATCCTATTGTGAGCTGAATAAGGAAGGGAAATAGATGTCTCCAATTAACCCTGCTTTGCATACTGAGTTTAAACAGCGGTCTGTTAGGTTACGAATGCTATCAATGTGGGGGGCCTTTGTACTGGTTATTTGTATTTTCGCCAATACGGTTTCTTTCTTTTTATCTAGACATAGGGTTTCTGGCAGGGAACAAGGATTAGGATGTTTAGGACTGATTACTGCTTTTGATGTGAGAGTATGGGATTTGGTTTATTTGTTTAGTGTGCTCGCTAAGATTTTTCTTTCAATCTTATGCCTACGTATTTCCGTTTACCGAAATAGGGAAATCAGAGCGTTCGTAGTTCCTCCTATTCTATGGGAGGAAATGGGCGTTTTTGGTGTCTTGTTCAAAGCCCAAGACGTGAAGCGAAAGGTAGTTTATATCTTGTTCAAAGCCCAAGATGTGAAGCTGAAAAGTCTATTTGTGTCTTGTTCAAAGCCCAAGACGTGAAGCTGAAGGACCTCGACATTAGAGAGAATTTGTCATCTCTAAAGAAGGGTTTGTCTGTCATAACCGTTGGGTGACTGGTTATAAAGGAGAATTAATTTAACCGGGATACGCGGATCCTAGCAATGCCATAATTTCCTTTAAAGGGGATTTTAACCTGAAGGAGAAGACTTTAACTCAGTGTAGAGCAATGCTATCTTTCCTTAGGAATTTCTCATGCTAAAAGAGGGACAGTGGCATGGATGTAGATGATCCAGAGGCTTGCCGCTTACAGCGATTAGATGAAGGGGACGGAGTTGTTGATGTTTGTGTACTGTGAACGAGGCACAACTTTGATGCTAAAAGGTTAATTGGATCAACCAGTGGTTTTCTTATACAAAGCCTAAGAGGAGGCTATTGGCCCAACAAGAGGGAGTTTTTATGTGTCTCGTACGAAGCCCGAGAGAAAGGCTAAAAGGGTTGACTCAACAGGAGAATCTTTTATACTCAACAAGAGAGTGTTTTTGTATCTCGTACGAAGCCCGAGATGGAGGCTGAAAGGGTTTGACTCAACAAGAGAGTCTTTGTATCTCGTACGAAGCCCGAGATGGAGGCTACAAGGTTTTGACTCGACGATGGAGTCTTTTGGTATCTCGTATAAAGCCCGAGGGAGAGGCTAAACGTTGTTTGACTCCGCTGGGGAGGATCATTGTACAAAGCCTAAGAGGAGGCTATGGTGACTGTTCAGTTAAGTGACAGGTCCAATATACTGATTTTGAAAGAGAAAATCAGTTCTTATATGAGCAGCACTGCACTCAAGGATTTGATTCAAGGATCCGGGTTATTCCTGTTCTTTAAGGAAGCGAGAAATCCGAAGCGTATTGAGATTGTCCGAGTCTGCGGGTTTCCTTCCTATTCTTGAAGGGTGCTTGAGAATGTCTTTGAGACTCAAGGAGATTAGACTGTCTAAGTCTAGAGTTTTATGCTTTGTACTATGCTTTGAGAAACAGTAGTAGACTCTATGAGGTCGTCGGGATAAATTGTACGAAGCCCAAGAGGAGGCTATCATTCCCGGAGGAAGAGATCATTATACGAAGCCTAAGAGGAGGTTGTGAATACTTCTAGGAAGCCGTAGGGCCTTGCACTAAGCCCAAGAGGAGGCGGGGTTGCTTTTAGGAAGCCTGTGGGTCCTTGTACGATGCCCAAGAGGAGGCCGATGCTTTTAAGAAGCCGATGGGTCCCCAAACCCCGAGAAATTCAAGGCAATGCTATTCACCGAGAATAGATCAAAGTCAGGAAAATTCGAGAATTTGGAAGAAACTCAAAGATGCCATTCAAGGAGAAGACATTCATCTTTGGGAGTAGAGTTTCTTTGACAATTCCTAATGAGGACAGCCGAAGAGAAGACTGTATCTGGTGATCCTATTGGGGATCTAGTTGTCTATTTCTATGAATAAATGAAACGGCGTCACCTAGTTCTAGACGTAGTTGCCGGGGAAACTCGAAATATCTATACTATTATTACACAGTTGATATGAGTATATGAAAGAAGACTTACAGTGAAACAGCCCCACAATACAGTTATATGTATATGAAAGCCGTAAATGAAAGCAATAACCACTTACTCGGTTGTAGAGCTTCCATGCTGTTTGGTTAGTTGTTCAACAAAGAAAGATTGATAACAATATTATATTCAAAATCAAAGGAGAAAGTGCTTTGAAAAAGAAAGATTTGGGGCTTACAACTCAAGGAGAGGCCCAGGGTTTTATCAGTGAGCGCACTGTTTGAATTTGTACAGAGGGACTTATACAAGTGACTGTGGCCCAAAATGTTTCCTGTACAAAGGGATGGATCTTACACTCTCTCAAGAGGCCCAAAAAGTTTTTCTAAGGAAAAGAGTGGGGCTTATAACATGAGGGTAGGCCCAAATGATTTTTCGTTAAAAATGGCGATCGCGCCGAGGTTTTCTTTTAACGCAAAGGGACTTATACAATAAGTGAGGCCCCAAAATTGTTTTGGTTAAAAGGGGATTGGGTCTTACACTCTATTAGAGGCCCAAAGTGTTTTGAATGGGTCTTACTGCTCAAGGAGAGGCCCAAGGTTATTTTTCAAAAGGGCGACGATCGCGCCGTTTGTTTTAAAATGTATAGAGGGACTTATACAATGAATGAGGCCCAAATGTTTTCTGTACAAGGGGGTTGGGTCTTACACTCTAATAGAGGCCCAAAATGTTTTGAATGGGTCTTATAGCTCAAGGAGAGGCCCAAAGTTATTTTTCAAAAGGCGACGATCGCGCCGTTTGTTTTAAAATGTACATAGGGACTTATACAATGAATGAGGCCCAAATGTTTTCTGTACAAGGGGGTTGGGTCTTACACTCTAATAGAGGCCCAAAGTGTTTTGAATGGGTCTTATAGCTCAAGGAGAGGCCCAAAGTTATTTTTCAAAAGGCGACGATCGCGCCGTTTATTTTAAAATGTACAGAGGGACTTATACAATGAATGAGGCCCAAATGTTTTCTGTACAAGGGGGTTGAGTCTTACACTCTAATAGAGGCCCAAAATGTTTTGAATGGGTCTTATAGCTCAAGGAGAGACCCAAGGTTATTTTTCAAAAGGCGATGATCACGCCGTTTGTTTTAAAATGTACAGAGGGACTTATACAATGAATGAGGCCCAAACGTTTTCTGTACAAGGGGATTGGGTCTTACACTCTAATAGAGGCCCAAAATGTTTTGAATGGGTCTTATAACTCAAGGAGAGGCCCAAGGTTATTTTTCAAAAGGCGACGATCGCGCCGTTTGTTTTAAAATGTACAGAGGGACTTATACAATGAATGAGGCCCAAATGTTTTCTGTACAAGGGGGTTGGGTCTTACACTCTAATAGAGTCCCAAAATGTTTTGAAAATCAATTTTGAAAGTTGAATTAATCAAAAGAAAACACTAATTTTAATCTTTAAAAGTAAATATTTAAGGAAAATCAAACAAAACTCAAAATAAATTTGAATAATCCATTTATGATTTTGCTTAAGGTTTGAAAAAACGAGGGATAATCACAAGGAATATTTAAATTCATTAGGTTTTGATTTTCAAAGTAAATATTCAATTTTAGAATGTTTAAAAACAATTAAAAAATGAATTTATTCACAAAATACTAATTATATTAAATAAATAATATAAATTTAATTTTTTGGTGGAATAAAATATTTCAACATTTTTGTGAATTGTTGCAAAAAGAACCAATAAAAAATGATAAAAATTGAAGGAGTTATTAATTTTTCAAATCATTAAAAATAATAATATGAAAAATAACAAAATAAAAAAGCGATAAAAAGAAGTCTGAGGCGAGGGGGATTCGAACCCCAGACCTCTCGCTTGCCAATACTCACAAAACCAGCTGATGAACCGCTGGGGCGCAGTGCCAATTCATTAATAACATGGCAAGTGAAAAATATATATCAAACTTAGTTGGAAAACCTGAAGAATGGCGCCATGGCCATCCTCTTCCTCGAGCTCGTGCGGGAAGCACCATATCTCACTCATCTCTCAACCATTGGACATGATTCAAACACCAAACCCGTGCATTTTTTCACAAGGAATAAGATGGCAATACCCAATTTTATTCATTTTCAGTGTGGAGGAAAATAATCATGATGAACACAGATGAACCCTAATTTGCAAAAGCAATCGTGCAGGCATGGTTATAAGGTCTATAATCCAAATTCTTGGGGCAAAACAATCAACACATGATGGCAATAAAATGGCAAAAATATCATGCGAGAAAATATGCATGGATCATGGAGTTTGAGTTTGAAGCTCACCTTGGTGCAAGCTAAAATGGAACTTTGCCCAGATGGTGTTCCAGTCGTGAATTGATGATCCCTACAGCTTCAATGGATGTTATGGAGTGTGTTGCAAGCTTTGGAACACTTTAAAATTCTTTGGATCAAGCTGGAAACCTCCAACTGCAAAATTGAAGCATAATGGCTTGGTTGAAGGGTGATTTTGAGTCTGGGGTGTTACAGTTGGTGTTTAAGTGTTTGGACACCTCATATACATCATATGTGATGTGTTTGAGCAATTGGAATGGATTGATTGTGGCTGCAACTCAAAACCCGATAGTGGTTACTCAAAAATAAGAAAACTTGAGGTTTAAGAAAGAATGAGAGAAAGCAGTGCTGTAACTGGCTTTGGTGTGAGTTGAATGATCCATTGGGACCTCTATTTATAGGTGATCAACTTTTGTTTTGGAGGAATAATGAATGGCTGCTGGATCAGATCACATTTGCATGGATTGGCTTGGAGGATTTCTTCTCAAGCAAGGCAAGCTAGCCATTCCCAAGAGCAGGGTTATGCCTTAACCAAAACCACATTCCTCAGATGTTTTTAATGTTGTTTAATCATAGAAATTGACTGAGTAGGGTAGCTACCTTGACAATGCACTATTCCACATTAATGCACTTTGAATTCAAGGCAAAATGTGCCAAAGTGGATGAACTTCAAGTTGGAAGATTCCTTGGCCTTTTGACTCAGACTTATCAGTTGGATCAGTTGCATTGTGATTAGTTTGAACACAGGTGGCATATGGATCCTTTGTATTTGGCTCAAAATCGTGTGTGGCAAGCAAACATGCAAACTGATTTTTCCAAAACAGCTTGCAGCAGCATGACTTTGGGCATGGATTTCTCATGGCTTAAGTTGAATCAATTCATGCTGTTGAGCTCTTTGAATTCTTAGTAACATATGCAACAAAATTGATGTTTAACTTTGGACTTGATTCAACTTGCATCTATGTGAAAAGATCTCACAAGTTTTGGTGTTTTAACAAAATCTGTCTTGGACATAATTTTTCTAGGTATTGGAAAATGGTACATTTTCATGTTTTTAGCCACTTTGGCTCACTCATAGCTCAAAATCCATAATGAATTGGAGTTAGGCCTAGTTGAAGTTTTTGTAGAGGGTAATGAGAGCTACAAATCCATCTTTGGATGAGAGAAAATGGCCTTGTGGTTTAGGAGTTATGGTCCTCCAAAGTTGGTACCTTTGTCACTTTATTTTTAACTTAGAAAATTTTCTAAGTTTTTATGGTTACCCCTTTTACAAGTTATCTCACTTTTCTTGATTTTTCTTGATGAATGATGATTCAAATCATACATTAACATCATTTTAGGGTTAAAAATCCATTTTGGTGAAAAATCTCAAAAAGTCAAAGTTGACTTTTTATCAGATGAATTCCAAATTGTGCAATTCTTAAGGAAATCATCTCCTTGACCTAAATCAAACTTAATGGACATGTTCCATGGGTGTCATGGGGTATATTGAGGTATGTCCTAGGGCTTGGGAGCTTGTCCTGGTCAAAAGTCAAAGTTACAGTTGACTTTTCTTTTAAAACCCTAATTGTGGTGCAGATGAAATTGAGACTTGTTGCTCAAGCTTCTTGGATTAATCCATTGTTCCAAATGGATCAATATAGTTCATTAGAGACCCTCAAATCCTCTCTTGAGGTCTTAGTTCATGATTTGTCCCAAAAGTCAACTTAGGGGTGAATTAGGTCAAGAAACCCTAATTCCAGATTTTTGATGTATGCATCCCCTGAGGCAAAATTGACTTGATGATTGGGTCCATGAGGTTCCATGGAGTATATTAGGTTATGTTTTGGATCATTGGCTTGTGCCCAGATGAAATTTTCCATCTGGAGGACCTGGTCGACCAAAACCCTAATTTGGTGACACTGGCGATCTTGAGACTTGATCCATCTAGAAGGGAGCAGCCTTGTGCTTAATCCTTGAAGTGGGAGTCCTTTTGATCCATTGTGGATGTTTGAGAGGTTAGAGAAGTTGAAGATCATGTCATTCCTTGATTGATCCTTTGTCTAAGGCTCTGAAAGGGCTTGAAACCCTAATTTTGATTGTAGTGGATGCTCACCCATCTTTGAGGAGACTGACAAGGTAGGATGGTTTTCCCATATTGTGATGATGATTTTCACAATGATGGGAAATCTTAGTGGTCAAAATTTGGGGTATGACAGATGCCCCTATTTAATCTTCTTGGGCACGAAGGTGCGAATGACGAAGGTATTCGGGCATTCGGGGTGCAAGAGGATTAAATATCGGAATACCCAAAATTTTGATGGCTATGAATGGAAGCTTGCGCATTCATCTTCTCTTGCTAAGCAATGATGCTTAGAAAAGGTAAACTTCCCCTCGATCCTGGTTTTCTACCAAGGAACTGGTCTTAGTTTCTAATGTAAACTTCCCCTCGATCCTGATTTCCTACCAAGAAACTGGTCTAAGTTTCTGAAATAAACTTTCCCTCGATCCTGGTTTCCTACCAAGGAACTGGTCTTAGTTTCTGAAATAAACTTCCCCTCGATCCTGGTTTCCTACCAAGGAACTGGTATTGGTTTCTGATTTAAACTTCCCCTCGATCCTGGTTTCCTACCAAGGAACTGGTCTTAGTTTCTTTTGTCAATAAACTTTATTGACAAGGGACGTTATGCGTAGCGGCTTTCCTTCAAACTTCTCGCCGAATTTTCCTGGGGAGATGCCATTTGAGTGGAAAAAGTTTCGATTTCAGACTTGCTGGGGAACCCAGTCGTCTGAGTTGTAGAGGTGCACAAATTTCTCTGTTGGAGACGCCATTTGTTGATTCTTCGGGGGGAAAGCGGGTATCTTGAGAGACTGTTTCCACTTGGGGATCTTACATCATACTTTTCTCGGGATTTTCCCAGAGAAATGCCATATGATGGGGTCCAATTTTGAGGCGCCGATGACCTTTTCATCGGTTGGTTTTCGGAGAAATACTGATGTACTGCCGAACCTTTGCTTAAGAGGCTTTCTCTGGGGATTTTCCTTAATCCGGGAAAGCAAGGATATCATCTTCAATGGCAAAGAGTGACATCTGTTGAAGGTTCTCCGGCTTTTCAGAGGTTCAAGTTATCAAAGTGGTCGAGGAGCCAACTTCATTCCAGATGTAAACTGGAGGAGAGAGATTGTTCAGACACAGTATTTCCTGACGAGGCAAGAACTGACAACTCGATTGAGAGAACTTTTTATCACTAGGGGATAAGACCGACTAGAGTGATAGCGATGCAATATGAAATGTGAATGCATATTAATAACGCATGATGTATGTATGTATATGCTGACAAAACTGACGCGACACACAAACTAAAAGATGAACATGACTGAATACTCGGCCATCGCGGGGCGTAGAAGTACCGTTGGTTCAGAATAGCAATTCCACCTTGCTTGGGAGAGATAGTCCCTGTTGGGAGTACCGTTGATCGGGCTTAGGAGATAAGAACTCGGCCGAGGCGTGTCAGGCGATACAAGGTCTCTGACACAGTTGATCCCTTTGTTCAGGCGTACTGGTCTAGAAGGAGTACTTTGATTTTGCACTTTGAGGTTCGAACACCTTTGGAGACGCTATTGATGTTCTTTCGATGTTTAACAGTCAAAAGAAATTGCCATCTTTATTTTAAAAGCAGAAAAAGTTTTAACAAGTAAATTCATTTTTGTTTCATTTCAAGAATCGTTAGTCATGTTAACAACGTCATTCTGTAAAGCTAAAACAAACAAGAATTACAAACAAAAGCACAAGGGCTCAAATTTCATTGATAGGATGGAAATCAGCCAACCGCGTGATTCCAAAGAGTATATACAAAGTTTGAAAATGGTAATTTACAGGGAAAAGGGCTACGTTGTAACATAACGACCACTATCTGTCTACCAACTTTGAATTCGGGGCATCCTGAGCTTCTGTCGAAGATGACCTTGACTGGAGTTTTCCTCTGATGGATGATGTAAATGCTGCTACTGAGGGACTTGCCTCTGTTGAACATAGTTACTTGCCATTATCCCTAATTTTTGCCTGGATTGTACTTTGATGTTTCCAATCCTCCGGGATGATTTTTTCATGTCTCTAATTTTTGCCTGGACCGCCCTTTCGGGTTTTCAATCCACCGAGACGTTTTTTTTTTAGTTTAGGCAAAATATTTCTTGACTACATCAACATTTGTGGGGTAGGCAAATTCCTCTCCGTCCATGGTTGCAAGTCTCAAGGCACTGCCTGAGAAAGCTTTCGCGACCACATAGGGGCCGTCATAATTCGGAGTCCATTTGCCCCGAGAATCAGTGAGAAAAGATTGTATCTTCTTGAGCACGAGGTCTCCTTTCCTGAAGATGCGAGGTCGGACCTTTTTGTCGAACGCCCTCCTCATTCTTTGCTGATACAACTGACCGTGGCATAGTGTCGTTATTCTCTTTTCTTCGATCAGATTCAGTTCGTTGTGTCGACTTTGACACCATTCAGCTTCAGTGAGCTTAGCTTCCATCAATACCCTGATTGACGGGATCTCTACTTCTATGGGGAGCACTGCTTCCATGCCATATACTAGAGAGAAAGGGGTAGCCCCTGTTGAAGTGCGAACAGATGTGCAATAACCGTGAAGAGCAAAGGGTAGCATCTCGTGCCAATCTTTGTAGGTTACAACCATCTTTTGAACAATCTTCTTGATGTTCTTGTTAGCCGCTTCTACCGCTCCATTCATCTTGGGTCGGTAGGGAGATGAGTTATGGTGTTCGATCTTGAACTCAGCGCACAACTCCTTTATCATCTTGTTGTTTAAGTTAGATCCATTATCAGTAATGATCTCGCTTGGAACACCATAACGGCAGATGATATTGTTTTTGATAAATCGGACCACCACTTGTCGGGTTACATTAGCGTATGACGCTGCTTCGACCCACTTAGTGAAGTAATCAATGGCTACCAGGATGAACCGATGTCCGTTGGAAGCCTTAGGTTCGATCAAGCCAATCATGTCGATTCCCCATATGGAAAATGGCCATGGGGAAGAAAGAACTTTGAGATGGGATGGCGGTACATGAATTTTGTTGGAGTATACCTGACACTTGTGACACCTCCTCATGTACTTGTAGCAGTCGGATTCCATGGTCAACCAGTAGTACCCTGCTCTTAGAATTTTTCTCGCCATTGCGTGTCCATTGGCATGAGTGCCAAAGGACCCTTCATGAATTTCTTTCATAAGCATGTCTGATTCTGGTCTGTCTACGCATCGGAGCAAGACCATGTCAAAATTTCTCTTATAGAGAGTGTCACCGCTCAGGAAGAAGTTTCCAGCCAATCTTCTGAGGGTTTTTCTATCTTTCCTGGATGCCCCAGGTGGGTACTCTTGTTTCTAAAGGAAGCATTTGATATCGTGATACCAAGGTTTGTCGTCTATGACTGCTTCGATCGTGAAGATGTAAGCGGGTCGTTCAAGGCGCATTATGTCGATCTTAGGTATGTCATTCCATTGACCTACACTAATCATGGAAGAGATAGTGGCTAAAGCGTCAGCCATGTGATTCACATCACAAGGGATGTGATGAAACTCAACTCTGTTGAAGAAGGGTAACAACCTTCTTGCATAGTCCTTGTAAGGAATCAATCCTGATTGGTATGTGTTCCAATCTCCTTTTATCTGATTGATGACCAAGGCTGAATCTCCGTATACGTCCAAGTTTTTGATCCTTAAATCAATCGCTTCTTTGAGACCCATGATACATGCTTCGTATTCGGCCTCGTTGTTCGTACATTTGAACGTAAGTCTGGCAGTGAAAGGAATGTGGGTACCCTGAGGTGTTATGATGATTTCCCCAATTCCATTTCCATAATGATTAACTGCTCCGTCAAAGATTAGTCCCCATTGGGAACCTGGTTCTGGCCCTTCACTGGGTAGCGGTTCATCGCAATCTTTCATTTTTAGATACATGACATCTTCGTCTGGGAAGTCAAACCCGACTGATTCCTGATCGTCAATCGGTTGATGAGCCAAATGATCGGCTAAAATACTTCCCTTAACGGCTTTCTGAGCGTGGTATTCTATGTCATATTCTGATAACAACATCTACCAACGGGCAATCCTTCCCGTGAGAGCAGGTTTTTCGAAGACATACTTGATTGGATCCATTTCGGAGATTAACCAAGTAGTGTGACGAATCATGTACTGGCGAAGACGTTTGGCTGCCCAAGCCAAAGCGCAGCAAGTTTTCTCGAGCATCGTGTACCGAGTCTCGCAGTCGGTGAATTTCTTGCTCAAATAGTAGATGGCAGACTCTTTTCTTTTAGTTTCGTCTTGTTGGCCAAGTACACATCCCATTGATTCCTCTAGGTCTGTGAGGTAAATGATCAGTGGTCTTCTTTCCACTGGCGCTGATAGAATCCGAGGATTCAACAGATATTCCTTGATACTGTCGAAGGCGGTTTGGCAATCTTCTGTCCAAACGCAATCCTGGTTCTTTTTCAGTAATTTGAAAATCGGCGCACATGTGGCACTCATAAGGAATATGAATCTGGAGATGTAGTTCAAACGTCCCAGGAATCCTCTGACTTGTTTTTCAGTTTTCGGCGAAGGCATTTCTTGAATGGCCTTGACCTTGTCAGGATCAACTTCAATTCCTTTCTGGCTGACGACGAACCCTAGTAGTTTCCCTGAACGGACACCGAAGGTGCACTTGTTGGGATTCAAGCGGAGTTTGTACTTTCTCAACGGCTCAAATAGTTTTGACAGGTGGGTCACATGCTCCTCTTCTGTTCTAGATTTAGCAATCATATCATCGACATATACCTCGATTTCTTTATGTATCATGTCATGAAACAGAGTAGTCATGGCCCTTTGATAGGTTGCCCCAGCGTTCTTCAAACTGAACGGCATTACCTTGTAACAAAAGGTACCCCATGGGGTAATGAACGAAGTTTTCTCCATGTCTTTCGGCGCCATTTTGATCTGATTATATCCCGAGAATCCATCCAATAAGGAGAAGACTTTGAACTTTGTTGTGCTGTCTACCAGCATGTCAATGAGAGGTAAAGGAAAGTTGTCCTTTGGATTAGCCTTGTTTAGATCTCTGTAGTCAACACACATTCTGACCTTTCCGTCCTTTTTGGGAACGGGTACGATGTTGGCTAACCATTGAGGATATTAAGCTGTAGCGAGGAAACCCGTGTCAATCTGTTTCTGCACCTCCTCTTTGATTTTGATGGCCATGTCCGGATGAGTGCGTCTCAACCTTTGCTTTACTGGCGGACATTCTGATCTTAACGGTAAGTGATGTTCCACGATGCTGGTATCCAACCGTGGCATATCCTGATAGGACCAAGCGAATACATTGGGAAATTCTTTGAGAAGCTTTATCAAACTCTCTCTGGCAGTTGGACTGAGCAGTGCCCCAATCCTGATTTCTTTTCTCTCTTTTTCTCAACCCAAGTTTACCGTTTCCAACGGCTCTTTGTGAGGTTCAATGGACCTTTCCTCTTGTATGAGTAGTCGGGAGATCTCTTCTGGAATTTTGTCGTCATTTTCTTCTTCAGCCTCGAATACCGGGACCTCAAAGTTGGGAGAAGGCATTGGATCGTATGTTTCAACTGGGTTTAAAACAAGCAATCTGCATGACGTGATGATTCGCGTTTAGAAGAGATAGAGGAAAATGCAAGTGTGTACAGTGTATTTGTTTTACTGCTTGTTTTTATTATTGAATTGTTTTTTAGGATTACCATTTTCTGAAAAAAGCAAAAAGAGAAAACAACAATTAATGCGGAAATTACAGAACGACGTTATTTTATTAATGAACAAGTCGAATCTTGAAACTACAGCCCTATAAAACAAAACTCTGTCGCTTTGGGCTAAGCGAAGAGGGAAATTTACAGAAAGCGAGCCCTATCAAAACATCCGTTTCACCTGGGCAGGGTGAAAGGTTAAAGATGGCAATTACTTTGACTGATGAACGATCTTCGGAACCTCGACGGCAACCCATTGGCGGCGAATCCCTCAGTGAATCACAAAGTCTGGCACCTTCCTTGATTTGTCTTCAGAAATGACGCTGATTTCTGGTGGAGCAGGATCATTGGAATCTGTCTCCCAGGCAGAATTGTCGTAGGAGAATTCCTCTGTTGCATTTTGCATAGCATTTGTGCTCTCAGGTACATCTCCCCATCCAGTTGGCTGGATGTCTTCGAACCTGATACGAGAGCTTTCGGGCACAGTGTACTTGACCATAAAGTCGTACTTCCCACTTGGTTGTCCCAGGGTGTCCCACACTTCTTTGGAACTGGAGGAGTCATCCCTCTCGATGACGTTGACCTAGGGAAAAGTATAGTTGATGAACTCATGTCCTGCAAACATTGCAAATTCATTTTCATGTTGAGTAGCTTCTGAATGACCTGAGTGTTGATCCCATGACATGGCAGGGACACAGGTATTCTGTTCAATGACGGTCAGCTGATTTTCATTGTTCGGCTGACTTTCTTGCCCCAAGTTTCCTGGGTAGGGCTGCCACATTGGCAGACCATCCATTGGGCCATAGTAATTGTGGTCAAAGTTGTCTTTCATCAGAGTGTCTTCCTCTAATGAATTTGGCGGAGCACGACATCCTTCTGGATCACAATCCCCGTAGATCATTTCGACATCTGATCGTGGTATAAATCTCGGACTTTCTGTAGGAAAGCAAAAAGGCATAGGCACCTCTTCCTGAGACATATAACCGTCCTCGTTAAGGTAGTACTTCCATTCTTCATCTGTGTCAGAGGGATCTTCCTCATTGATAGCATGAACTGTCTGAGACACTGGGTGAAGGAAACCTCCACTGTGGAAGAAGTTGCGAAGGGGATGAAGACTTTCATCGTTGGCAGCTGTCTGGGTACAGGTCGCAGAAAAACCAAGACCCTTCTTTGTTTTATTGTCAATAGGAATGACAAGCTGTCCCCATCCTGTTGTATCGGTACTCTCGACCGCTTTAATAGCATCATTGTATGAGGAAATCGAGGTTCCTCCTCTGAAATGATTGTCCTTGCTCACCGACAGTGCTTGGAACTGAGTTCCAATAACCTCCTCGGGTTTTATACCAGTAGATGATGACAAGTTGCTTACAAGCAAGGCTTGTTCCCCACAAACCGTGACAAGTTGATCGTTCTTGACGAACTTTAGCTTTTGGTGGAGGGTCGAAGTGACCGCTCCAGCCTGATGTATCCAAGGTCTTCCTAATAAACAACTGTATGTTGCCCGGATATCCATAACCTGGAAAGTGACTTGGAAAGTGTGAGGACCAATAGTTATGGGAAGATCAACTTCGTCGATAACTGTTTTTCTGGATCCGTCGAATGCTTTGACGACAACCTCGCTGACTCTCATCGGAGGTCCTTTGAATGATAATCGCATCAAAGTGGACTTCGGCATAACATCCAGGGCTGACCCTGTGTCTACCAGTACGCTGGCTAAAGCATCGTCCTAGCAGTTAACTGTAATATTGAGCGCCATGTTATGACGGCGACCCTATTCGGGTAATTCCTCATGACTAAATCCCAAATTGTTGCAAGAAGTGATGTTACAGGTAATGCTATCGAACTGTCTGATTGTTACATCCTGTTCCACAAAGGGTTGCTCCAAGACTTTCTGTAGAGCCTCCCTGTGGGCTTCTGAACTGAGTAATAGTGATAACACCAAGATCTTTGAAGGAGTTTGTAATAGCTGATCAACAATGTTATATTCACTCCTTTGGATGAGCTTCAGCATCTCATCATTATTTTTTGAAAGGTCAGAATTACTAGATTGACCGACTGGTGGATCGGGAGCTTCTGTCTGAAGTTCCTTTTCTTTGTTAAGTTCTCCAACTCATCGGTTAAAGATTCGACCACTCCGTGTTACTCGACTGATGTCTGTAATGTTCACAACAGAGGGTAATGGAATTTCCATTCCATTTTCAATTATTGTTGCACCGTATTTGTAAGGGATCGCCTTAGCCGATTCATACGGTAATGGTCCCGACAGATAGATAACTACGGGAGCTCTCTGATTTTTCTGACCATCGTAAGTAATCTCGATCTGTTCCCGGTTGGGAACTTTAGATTCGTCAAGTAGAGGGATGATGGCAAAAACATCCCTGGTCCTATGATGACCAGAGATTGTGACAACATCTTCAATTTGATCGGCAAGGTAGTTCGGCGTCCAGTTGATGGGTCCAGAACCCGGATATGGACGAATTTCTCCACGATCGACCTGACCCTGAAGAACGGCTCTCACAAGGTAACACCCTTGGTTACTTTCCGAACAGACGCCGCAACTGTCATAGTTGTGTGGTGGCACCTGGCCACGCCTACTTTGAATACAATGTAACCTCACTAGGTTAGCTTCCACTGATCGGACATCCTGACTCTGACGCCGAGTAGGATTCCTGTTATTGATACTAATCTGCTGAGTATCTTCATCCATGTAGATTGGCATCCACCAATGATTTAACAAGTGCTGAAGTGCCTCCTCAACAAGGGTACAACCTCGATCGTTTTCGCAACCTGCTTTACAGCTTTGATAGTCATGTGATATTAAGAATCCGAGTCGGACCTGCTCAGCATGTAACTCTACCAGGTTGGTTTTCATCACGCGAATATCGAAGATCTGAACCATGTTGATCTGATAGGAATTCCTATCATGGTAGTCTTGGATCCATCCAAGATCCATCTGACACTGGAGGGCCTCTTGTATGAAAGAGCATCCCTGTTTGTTTATCGAGCAAATCAGACAGGAATTATAGTCGTGCTGCGGCAGATTATGATATTGGCTTTGCCTTGAGTGCATCGCCACCAAGTTGACATTCATTGCACGGATGTCGTGGTTCTGAATGACGTTAGAATTCGTGTAGACCATGTTAACTCCACGAACTCGGTGCTCCTGGATCCATCCGAGATCCATTTGTTCTTGTAGAGCTGCTTGCACCACAGAACATCCTTGGTTGTCTTTAGAGCAGATATCACACTGGTGATAGTTATGAGGTGGCACATGGCCATATCCATTCTGTTGACAATGCATCTTGACCAGATTGGTCTTTAACAAGAGTACATCATGAATTTGATAGACATTGTTAGTCTCTTCTTCTATCAAATTGACTGCAACCTTCTCATGTTGAGGCAGCGGGTTCGTAAGAATATTAGGATTCGTATCCTTGAAAGATAAGACCCCACTCCTAACAAGTTTTTGTACATCGGACTTGAAATTGAGACAAGTCTCTATGTTATGCCCTGATCCTCCTTGACGGTAAGGGCAAGTTTGATCCACCTTAAACCAAAAAGGTGGATTTTTCGGTACTGTAAGAGGGGACTTAGTTTGAATGTGCCCCTTGGCTAGCAGTAATGGAAACAGCTCTGCGTACGTTACGGGTATAGGATTAAATCCTGGCGGCCGTGTTGTACGGTTGTTGTTATATGAAGGACGAGCCTGCTGAAGAGGCTGTTGTGTCCTTTGTTGGTCAGGTTGGCTCTGCGCAACCTGAGGTTGATACGTAGGAATAGACGCAGGGTTGATAGCAGGAGTCACAGCTGCTACCGGTTGATAACGTCGTCTTTGCTTTCTGAGAGAGATATTCCCTATATCTTGCTCTTTTTTCTTAGGGAGAGTACTACCGTATTTTTTAGTACCGCTCGTCGATCCAGTGTCTTTTACCAAATGTCCTTCTCAGATGGCTTCCTCAAGACGTACGCCTATGCCGACCATCTCGGTGAAATCGCTGGGCGCACTGGCAACCTTTCGGTCATAGTAAAACGAGCTTAAGGTCTTTAAGAAGATCTTTGTCATCTCTTTTTCCTCAAGAGGTGGACAAATTTGAGCGGCAATTTCACGCCACCTTTGAGCATACTCCTTAAAGGTTTCCTTGTCCTTTTGCGACATTGATCTGAGTTGATCTCTGTCGGGTGCCATGTCCAAATTGTATTTGTATTGTTGGACGAAGGCAGTACCAAGATCTCTGAAAGTGCTGATTGTAGTACGGTTTAAACCCATGTACCATTTGAGTGCGGCACCGGTTAAACTATCCTGAAAGTAGTGAATCAGTAGATCCTGATTCTCAGTCTGAGCTGACATCCACCGAGCGTACATCACCAGATGGCTTCGAGGGCAAGAGTTACCCTTGTACTTTTCAAAGTCAGGCACTTGGAACTTGTGCGGGACTTTCACATTTGGGACCAAGCAGAGATCCGCGGCGTCCTTTCCAAATAGATCCTGACCGCGAATGGCTTGCAGTTCCTTCTGCATTTCCAGGAACTGCTCATGGAATTCATCCATTCTATCGAACATAGTTTCCTTCTTACCAGAAGGCGTTGGCGGAATCTGTCCTTCCGGGACAGTTTGCACCACAGGGGGTGGTACCGTGACTACGGCAGTAAATCTTGGCGTTTCCCGAAGTTTGTAACCTTCAGGAGTCTGCAGTATGCCCCGGGCATCTTCGCTTTCCCAAAGCTTGTAACCTTCAGGCCCATCGACTTCTGTTGTGATTCCCTTATCTTTAGTGATCGGCGGAACATATCCTTCCGGGATATAGTTAACAGGCATGCCCCAAGGACGATCTTTCGGTATCTGATACCTAAGATCATACCTCTCCACTATGGGCGTTGAGGTGATCTCTGAGATCACAGTCCTTTGTAGTTGAGCTTCTACCATGGCTTCCATGTCGTTACAAAGCTTTCTCATATCCTCTCTCAGAGAGTCGATCTCTTCTGTCAACTCTCTGTTTTCTTCCTCAAGATCATCCATCTTTTTCTGACGATTGGCTCGAGTATTGTACGAATGAGACAGTTTAACTCTAGAATCGAGACACAAACGTGAGATTCGTAAGGAAGAAGAATACGCTTTGTGAGAATGATGAATGCAATGATTATATTATTTGTTTTTTTGGTTTAATCAAAATAAACTTCGACAATTAGATTGCAAACATCAAACAGTGGGGAAACCCCTTTTTATTGAAATTCAAAGGATTACAGAAATGGAAATACAGTAAATTACAAAGTGCAAAAACAGAAACCTAAGCTAATGGGTCCTGAGTCCTCTCTGAAGAGAAATCGGGTGCTGATTCTGGTATCTTCCTTTTCTTTGACCGGGGCTCTTGGGCCGTTGTCGGGTTGTCATTCCTTTGCCAGGTGAAAGGAGTGAGCAAATTCCTTTGGTCATCTTGGTTCTCTACAGCATGTTGCTCCAAAATCTCAATCAGAGCATCTTTCTCTTTAAGTAATTGTCGTATTTTGATGCACTCTATGTCGAGGGTGCGGTACTTGTTCTTCCAAGACCTTCTCTCCTTTTGAACTTTGTTGAGAGTAACCTGAAGCTTTTCAGTTTCCGTCATGAAGTACATGACAGATTCCCTCGGCGGAAGAATCCCGTAACGAGGGTAAGGCATCTTTAGCTTGAGAGCTCTAGTTTGTACCCAATGGAGATAAGGCTCCACCAAGACACAATCCGGTTTTCCTAGAGACTCTCGTCCTTTCTTATGAACCTGTTTCCAAGCGTGCACTATTTCCATCTTTAGTGCTCTGTCGTTTTCTCCTTCTTTGAAGAAAAGATCTTCCAGATGAACACCCAGTGGGATGTGTCTCATCGGGTATCCAAATTGACGGCGAACCAATACCGGATGGTAGTTGATTCCTCCTTTAGTTCTTATGAGGGGTACGTTGGGGAAGTTCCCACAACGATCAATGATCCTGATTCCCTTATAAATCTTATTACACCAGTCTATATTAGAGTTGGTAAGAGACATGATCTTCTGCGACCAACGTAAGGCACTCTTGCAATCCTAAAAAGCAGCAGACTTGGGCAAGTGAGAGATAAACCATTTGTAAAGCAAAGGTACACAGCATGTGATCTCCCCTCCGCTGTACAAATTTCCCAGGTGTACAGAATGATATGCATCTGCGAGCAAAGTTGGCACATGATTTCCAACGAGAAAAACCTTAATGGAGTTAATATCGACGAAGTTATTGATGTTGGGAAACAAAAATAACCCGTAGGTGAGCAAGACAAAGATGCTTTCAAAAGCAGTCACGTTTCCTATACTGGCAAAAAATAGGGCCTTCTTCGTCCAGAACTGGGCTGGCAAACCTTGGATGCCACCCTTAGTGGTTAGGTGAGTCCTGACCTCTGACTCGTCCAAATGAATTGCTCTTGCAATAGTTTGATTCTTTGGAATTTCTTCCAGTCCAAAAAATGGAGCTCGATCTGTAATGTGTAGATCGATCAGGTGAGAATACTCCTCCAGTGTTGGTGCAAGCTGGTAATCCGGGAATGTGAAACAGTGATAAACCGGATCATAAAACTGAATGAGCGCATCCATGATTCCCTCAATCACATGGACTCTTAATAGTGATAGCAAACCTCCATGCTTGGCTCTGAAAGCCTCAGGGTTAGTGATCATCCTCGCTAACCTTCTCAAATCCTCTAGTTTTGGAACCTTGAAGGTATATTGGTGAGTTTTCCTTTTACCGAAATCCATTAGTGCAATCCTTTTCTCTGATATTTGCAAAAACAGTCATTGTTTAATTTAAAAAACAGAGAGACTAGAAGAGAAGTTTTTTTCGTTTTAATGTTTTTTAGATGAATGCATGAATGCAGCACACAAAAACATAGGAAAAACATGGGGTCAAAGGGTCATTGTCATGAAGTCAAGGCTCTACCCATCCCCAAAGGTTTATACTAGGGTGATTTTTGTACCTGTACTCATTATCATCAGCTCCTCCCAGGAAAGCAATACAACAAGCGGATTTCCAGCGAGTTGTAGAGCAATCTTAGAGTGAGTGCCATTCACCGAGAATAGATCACCAGCCTCAAATTAGGGTAGTATTGCGTAACAACTATTTCCGATAGTTTCCGCACTACGAAAGGGTTTGGCTCCTCAGCTTCTCAGACTTAACAACCGGCCCGTTGGCTAAAAGAGTGAATGGGTTACGTTGGTCAGACTCCACTGAGGTTGATGGTCGACCACGTCGCCATCACTTATCTTAAGTGTATACTCAGTCTTTCCACATACGGCATCACCCGCATTCCCATTAGCAGAAAAATAAACACATATAGCAATTAGGAAAAGCAGTATATATATTTGTCTTAAATATCCTAGACCTTTGAAGCTAAGGATCCTAAGTTCTTAACAGAAATGGGTTCCCCGGCGGAAGCCCCAATCTGTGGTATTCATAAGAGGTGAAAAGAAAAGGAAGACCGTGCCTAGATCTAACTTTGATAGTGCCCCACGGTGGGTGCCATTTTTCTGTAGCGAGAGATTTTGGACGCGGTTCTTAAGCGCTGGTCGCTCTCTGCGGTTTGAGCTTAAACTACAGGTCGATTCATTTTTTATCCTATTGTGAGCTGAATAAGGAAGGGAAATAGATGTCTCCAATTAACCCTGCTTTGCATACTGAGTTTAAACAGCGGTCTGTTAGGTTACGAATGCTATCAATGTGGGGGGCCTTTGTACTGGTTATTTGTATTTTCGCCAATACGGTTTCTTTCTTTTTATCTAGACATAGGGTTTCTGGCGGGGAACAAGGATTAGGATGTTTAGGACTGATTACTGCTTTTGATGTGCGAGTATGGGATTTGGTTTTTTTGTTTAGTGTGCTCGCTAAGATTTTTCTTTCAATCTTATGCCTACGTATTCCCGTTTACCGAAACAGGGAAATCAGAGCGTTCGTAGTTCCTCCTATTCTATGGGAGGAAATGGGCATTTTTGGTGTCTTGTTCAAAGCCCAAGACGTGAAGCGAAAGGTAGTTTGTATCTTGTTCAAAGCCCAAGATGTGAAGCTGAAAAGTCTATTTGTGTCTTGTTCAAAGCCCAAGACGTGAAGCTGAAGGACCTCGACTTTAGAGAGATTTTGTCATCTCTAAAGAAGGGTTTGTCTGTCATAACCGTTGGGTGACTGGTTATAAAGGAGAATTACTTTAACCAGGATACGCGGATCCTAGCAATGCCATAATTTCCTTTAAAGGGGATTTTAACCTGAAGGAGAAGACTTTAACTCAGTGTAGAGCAATGCTATCTTTCCTTAGGAATTTCTCATGCTAAAAGAGGGACAGTGGCATGGATGTAGATGATCCAGAGGCTTGCAGCTTACAGCGATTAGATGAAGGGGGCGGAGTTGTTGATGTTTGTGTATTGTGAACGAGGCACAGCTTTGATGCTAAAAGATTAATTGGATCAACCAGTGGTTTTCTTATACAAAGCCTAAGAGGAGGTTATTGGCCCAACAAGAGGGAGTTTTTATGTGTCTCGTACGAAGCCCGAGAGAGAGGCTAAAAGGGTTGACTCAATAGGAGAATCTTTTATACTCAACAAGAGAGTGTTTTTGTATCTCGTACGAAGCCCGAGATGGAGGCTGAAAGGGTTTGACTCAACAAGAGAGTCTTTGTATCTCGTACGAAGCCCGAGATAGAGGCTACAAGGTTTTGACTCGACGATGGAGTCTTTTGGTATCTCGTATAAAGCCCGAGGGAGAGGCTAAACGTTGTTTGACTCCGCTGGGGAGGATCATTGTACAAAGCCCAAGAGGAGGCTATGGTGACTGTTCAGTTAAGTGACAGGTCCAATATACTGATTTTGAAAGAGAAAATCAGTTCTTATATGAGCAACACTGCACTCAAGGATTTGATTCAAGGATCCAGGTTATTCCTGTTCTTTAAGGAAGCGGGAAATCCGAAGGGTATTGAGACTGTCCGAGTCTGCGGGTTTCCTTCCTATTCTTGAAGGGTGCTTGAGAATGTCTTTGAGACTCAAGGAGATTAGACTGTCCAAGTCTAGAGTTTTATGCTTTGTACTATGCTTTGAGAAACAGTAGTAGACTCTATAAAAGGATTGCTCTACGCATATGACTAAGTTTTGTTCCTATACCTCTAGGAGGTCGTCGGGATAAATTGTACGAAGCCCAAGAGCAGGCTGGAAACTCTTAAGAAGCCGACGGGGTCCTTGTATTAAGCCCAAGAGGAGGCTATCATTCCCGGAGGAAGAGATCATTATACGAAGCCTAAGAGGAGGTTGTGAATACTTCTAGGAAGCCGTAGGGTCCTTGAACTAAGCCCAAGAGGAGGCGGGGTTGCTTTTAGGAAGCCTGTGGGTCCTTGTACGATACCCAAGAGGAGGCCGATGCTTTTAAGAAGCCGATGGGTCCCAAACCCCGAGAAATTCAAGGCAATGCTATTCACCGAGAATAGATCAAAGTCAGGAAAATTCGAGAATTTGGAAGAAACTCAAAGATGTCATTCACGGAGAAGACATTAATCTTTGGGAGTAGAGTTTCTTTGACAATTCCTAATGAGGACAACCGAAGAGAAGACTGTATCTGGTGATCCTATTGGGGATCTAGTTGTCTATTTCTACGAATAAATGAAACGGCGTCACCTAGTTCTAGACGTAGTTGCCGGGGAAACTCGAAATATCTATACTATTATTACACAGTTGATATGAGTTTATGAAAGAAGATTTACAGTGAAACAGCCTCACAATACAGTTATATGTATATGAAAGCGGTAAATGAAAGCAATAACCACTTACTCGGTTATAGAGCTTCCATGTTGTTTGGTTAGTTGTTCAACAAAGAAAGATTGATAACAATATTATATTTAAAATCAAAGGAGAAAGTGCTTTGAAAAAGAAAGATTTGGGGCTTACAGCTCAAGGAGAGGCCCAGGGTTTTATCAGTGAGCGCACAGTTTGAATTTGTACAGAGGGACTTATACAAGTGACTGTGGCCCAAAATGTTTCCTGTATAAAGGGATGGGTCTTACACTCTCTCAAGAGGCCCAAAAAGTTTTTCTAAGGAAAAGAGTGGGGCTTATAACACGAGGGTAGGCCCAAATGATTTTTCGTTAAAAATGGCGATCGCGCCGAGGTTTTCTTTTAACGCAGAGGGACTTATACAATAAGTGAGGCCCCAAAATTGTTTTGGTTAAAAGGGGATTGGGTCTTACACTATATTAGAGGCCCAAAGTGTTTTGAATGGGTCTTACAGCTCAAGGAGAGGCCCAAGGTTATTTTTCAAAAGGGCGACGATCGCGCCGTTTGTTTTAAAATGTACAGAGGGACTTATACAATGAATGAGGCCCAAATGTTTTCTGTACAAGGGGGTTGGATCTTACACTTTAATAGAGGCCCAAAATGTTTTGAATGGGTCTTATAGCTCAAGGAGAGGCCCAAAGTTATTTTTCAAAAGGCGACGATCGCGCCGTTTGTTTTAAAATGTACAGAGGGACTTATACAATGAATGAGGCCCAAATGTTTTCTGTACAAGGGGCTTGGGTCTTACACTCTAATAGAGGCCCAAAGTGTTTTGAATGGGTCTTATAGCTCAAGGAGAGGCCCAAAGTTATTTTTCAAAAGGCGACGATCGCGCCGTTTGTTTTAAAATGTATAGAGGGACTTATACAATGAATGAGGCCCAAATGTTTTCTGTACAAGGGGGTTGGGTCTTACACTCTAAAAGAGGCCCAAAATGTTTTGAATAGGTCCTATAGCTCAAGGAGAGGCCCAAGGTTATTTTTCAAAAGGCGACGATCGCGCCGTTTGTTTTAAAATGTACAGAGGGACTTATACAATGAATGAGGCCCAAATGTTTTCTGTACAAGGGGGTTGGGTCTTACACTCTAATAGAGGCCCAAAATGTTTTGAATGGGTCTTATAGCTCAAGGAGAGGCCCAAAGTTATTTTTCAAAAGGCGACGATCGCGCCGTTTGTTTTAAAATGTACAGAGGGACTTATACAATGAATGAGGCCCAAATGTTTTCTGTACAAGGGGGTTGGGTCTTACACTCTAATAGAGGCCCAAAATGTTTTGAAAATCAATTTTGAAAGTTGAATTAATCAAAAGAAAACCCTAATTTTAATCTTTAAAAGTAAATATTTAAAGAAAATCAAACAAAACTCAAAATAAATTTGAATAATCCATTTATGATTTTGCTTAAGGTTTGAAAAAATGAGGGATAATCACAAGGAATATTTAAATTCATTAGGTTTTGATTTTCAAAGTAAATATTCATTTTTAGAATGTTTAAAAACAATTAAAAAATGAATTTATTCACAAAATACTAATTATATTAAATAAATAATATAAATTTAATTTTTTGGTGGAATAAAATATTTCAACATTTTTGTGAATTGTTGCAAAAAGAACCAATCAAAAATGATAAAAATTGAAGGAGTTATTAATTTTTCAAATCATTAAAAATAATAATATGAAAAATAACAAAATAAAAAAGTGATAAAAAGAAGTCTGGGGCGAGGGGGATTCGAACCCCAGACCTCTCGCTTGCCAATACTCACAAAACCAGCTGATGAACCGCTGGGGCGCAATGCCAATTCATTAATAACATGGCAAGTGAAAAATATATATCAAACTTAGTTGGAAAACCTGAAGAATGGAGCCATGGCCATCCTCTTCCTCGAGCTCGTGCGGGAAGCACCATATCTCACTCATCTCTCAACCATTGGACATGATTCAAACACCAAACCCGTGCGTTTTTTCACAAGGAATAAGATGGCAATACCCAATTTTATTCATTTTCACCGTGGAGGAAAATAATCATGATGAACACAGATGAACCCTAATTTGAAAAAGCAATCGTGCAGGCATGGTTATAAGGTCTATAATCCAAATTCTTGGGGAAAAACAATCAACACATGATGGCAATCAAATGACAAAAATATCATGCGAGAAAATATGCATGGATCATGGAGTTTGAGTTTAAAGCTCACCTTGGTGCAAGCTGAAATGGAACTTTGCCCAGATGGTGTTCCAGTCGTGAATTGATGATCCATACAGCTTCAATGGATGTTATGGAGTGTGTTGCAAGCTTTGGAACACTTTAAAATTCTTTGGATCAAGCTGGAGACCTCCACCTACAAAATTGAAGCATAATGGCTTGGTTGAAGGGTGATTTTGAGCCTGGGGTGTTACAATTGGTGTTTAAGTGTTTGGACACCTCAAATACATCATATGTGATGTGTTTGAGCAATTGGAATGGATTGATTGTGGCTGCAACTCAAAACCCGATAGTGGTTACTCAAAAACAAGAAAACTTGAGGTTTAAGAAAGAATGAGAGAAAGCAGTGCTGTAACTGGCTTTGGTGTGAGTTGAATGATCCATTGGGACCTCTATTTATAGGTGATCAACTTTTGTTTTGTAGGAATAGTGAATTGCTGCTGGATCAGATCACATTTGCATGGATTGGCTTGGAGGATTTCTTCTCAAGCAAGGCAAGCTAGCCATTCCCAAGAGCAGGGCTATGCCTTGACCAAAACCACATTCCTCAGATGTTTTTAATGTTGTTTAATTAGAGAAATTGACTGAGTATGGTAGCTACCTTGACAATGCACTATTCCACATTAATGCACTTTGAATTCAAGGCAAAATGTGCCAAAGTGGATGAACTTCAAGTTGGAAGATTCCTTGGCCTTTTGACTCAGACTTATCAGTTGGATCAGTTGCATTGTGATTGGTTTGAACACAGGTGGCATAGTGATCCTTGGTATTTGGCTCAAAATCGTGTGTGGCAAGCAAACATGCAAACTGATTTTTCCAAAACAGCTTGCAGCAGCATGACTTTGGGCATGCATTTCTCATGGCTTAAGTTGAATCAATTCATGCTGTTGAGCTCTTTGAATTCTTAGTAACATATGTAACAACATTGATGTTTAACTTTGGACTTGATTCAGCTTGCATCTATGTGAAAAGATCTCACAAGTTTTGGTGTTTCAACAAAATCTGTCTTGGACAGAATTTTTCTAAGTATTGGAAAATGGTACATTTTCATGTTTTTAGCCACTTTGGCTCACTCATAGCTCAAAATCCATAATGAATTGGAGTTAGGCCTAGTTGAAGTTTTTGTAGAGGGTAATGAGAGATACAAATCCATCTTTGGATGAGAGAAAATGGCCTTGTGTTTTAGGAGTTATGGTCCTCCAAAGTTGGTACCTTTGTCACTTTATTTTTAACTTAGAAAATTTTCTGAGTTTTTATGGTTACCCCTTTTACAAGTTATCCCACTTTTCTTGATTTTTCTTGATGAATGATGATTCAAATCATACATTAACATCATTTTAGGGTTAAAAATCCATTTTGGTGAAAAATCTCAAAAAGTAAAAGTTGACTTTTCTGCACAGTTGACTTTTTATCAGATGAATTCCAAATTGTGCAATTCTTCAGGAAATCATGTCCTTGACCTAAATCAAACTTGATGGACATGTTCCATGGGTGTCATAGGGTATATTGAGGTATGTCCTAGGGCTTGGGAGCTTGTCCTGGTCAAAAGTCAAAGTTACAGTTAACTTTTCTCTTAAAACCCTAATTGTGGTGCAGATGAAATTGAGACTTGTTGCTCAAGCTTCTTGGATTAATCCATTGTTCCAAATGGATCAATATAGTTCATTAGAGACCCTCAAATCCTCTCTTGAGGTCTTGGTTCATGATTTGTCCCAAAAGTCAACTTAGGGGTGAATTAGGTCAAGAAACCCTAATTCCTGATTTTTGATGTATGCATCCCCTGAGGTAAAATTGACTTGATGATTGGGTCCATGAGGTTCCATGGAGTATATTAGGTTATGTTTTGGATCATTGGCTTGTGCCTAGATGAAATTTTCCATCTGGAGGCCCTGGTCGACCAAAACCCTAATTTGGTGACACTGGCGATCTTGAGACTTGATCCATCTAGAAGGGAGCAGCCTTGTGCTTAATCCTTGAAGTGGGAGTCCTTTTGATCCATTGTGGATGTTTGAGAGGTTAGAGAAGTTGAAGATCATGTCATTCCTTGATTGATCCTTTGTCTAAGGCTCTGAAAGGGCTTGAAACCCTAATTTTGATTGTAGTGGATGCTCACCCATCTTTGGGGAGACTGACAAGGTAGGATGGTTTCCCCATATTGTGATGATGATTTGTACAATGATGGGAAATCTTAGTGGTCAAAATTTGGGGTATGACATAAAGAAGGAACTTGAGAGCTTGTTCATACGTGGAAAGGAAGTGTTCAAAGCTCACCGTGAGGTAACATTCTTGAACTTTTTTCTCTCATTTTGTCAAGCTTTCAAACATGTGGTGAGTTCTTCTGAAGTCCTACCAAGTTGTAGGCAATGTTTGTGACGATTATGAGCTTGTTTGATAGGGTTCCAGTTTTGACATGTTTTCTTGTGAGCTTCGATTCATCGTGATAAGATGGTTTAAAATGATTTTTGATGGTGGATATGAAACCAACGTGAAAATCCCTTCAAGGTGATGGTCAGTTTGTGTTATTTGGTTGAGGTTTGAGGACCTGCAACTCCGGCGACATTGCCGGAGAAGACGACTAGAGCCCTAGCTTCGGCGTCTCATGTCTAGGTCAACACACTGACATGTTCAGCTGACCTGCTTGTGTTGCCTTGGACCTGTTGACTCGTTTAATGAAATGTATCGTTTCATTTGGATGCTGAGTTTTTGTTTGTTTTTTGTTTGTGATTTGATCTGGGCCTAGCATGATATTGATACTCACACCCCCTGGTTTTTGAGCCCACAACGTGCATGACTTGTTTCCCCTTGTATGGAATTTTACTGAGTGCACCCCCCATGGATGCTTCCTTGTTTTTATTTCTTTTTTATTTCATTTGCCATTTTATTTTAATTTTAATTATTTAACTTATGATAAAAATCCACAAAAATTGTTTTCTGATTATTTAATGTCTTAACTTAATTTTCACATTTTTTAATTTTTTTTTATTTCTTTTTTCTATTTTATTTTGATTTAATTTGAGAGTGCATTTCCAATGATGCCCTTCACCTAGGGTTAGGAAGTTTGTTGATCATTGTTCATCTTTTGAGGCTAATTTTTTGGCCATTTTTAGGCCTTGATATAAGTATGATTTGATACTGGTTAGGGCTTGGTTTGAGTTACTTTCTAGTGACTTACCATTCAAGTTTTGTTGGCCTTCGATCCATGCTCGATTGCTTGTATACCTTGCCTGGTGGATCACTTTTGGCCATGTTATTTAACTAGTTTTGTTCCAATATTTTTGTACATATTAATTGGATGTTTAAAATTATCTTTGGATATTTTTTTGGATTTTATTGGATCACTTTGCTATTTTTGGTTGATGCTTTCATTTGATGATGTTTTGAGCATGATAGTGCACACTTCTTGACCTAATTTTGTGCCTTTGAATGACATGAATCTCTTTGATGCTTGGTGATCTTTCTTGGATTGATATGACATATTTAAGGTTCTGATTTTCCTCAGAACTTGGTGCATTGATCATCTTTTGCATTGTCTTACTTGTATGAAACAAGTGAACCATTTTGGACTTAATCTTGTTGCATACATGCCTAGTTTTGACATATGCTTTGAGTATGATACTTGATGATCCTTCTTGATTGGTTTGAGTTTGATTATGGCTCATGGATTATGCATTTGCTACTGCCTTCTTGGATTCACATCATGTTTTCACTTCACTTGGTCATTGTTGATTGATTTCCATGATGCATTTCATTAGCATTTGTTTGTTGCTACTTTGGTTCATGATGCATGTTAATGTGAAGCTTTCTTACATGTTCGAATTGGATGATCATGACATGACTTGAGTTCTAAACTTGCTTCATTGTCACCTCACTTTGTTCACATTACCTTTGTATGATGTTCATTTGTGATCTTAATGCAAGTTTGTTTGCACTCATTCTTGTTTGCTTCTATCTTCTTATTTGAACTTCAATGTGTGATCTTTTGAAGCATGTTTGATGGTATGAATTGGATGTGATATGCATGATGTGCTTGTTTCCCTACCTTGTTTATTATCTCATGGTTCCTTTTCTTCTTCATCTTTCACTTCTTTTCTTCCCCTTTTGGATCTCAAGACTTGTTTAAGTCTTGGATTCACTTTTGCATGTTCCCTTAGGGTTCCCTACTCCAACTTAATCTTTGATTAAGCTTGGAATAGGGTAGACAGGATTCAAACCATGTATGCTAACATTAGGTAGAATCTTACCTTCTTACCTCAACCTTAGGGCCACTTTTGCATGACAACATTAGGATATAACTCCCATTAGTGTTTTCTTTTCACCTTTAAGTCTTCTCTTCTCATCTCATAACAAGTTTAAGACACTTAATAAAGGCAATGAGCATTGTGCGCCATGAGCCTTAAGTACATGGGAAATGAAGAATGAGGGGTTTCCCTTCATTTTCTAGAGTGTTTAGCGGACGTCCCTTCTTGGGCCGATTTGCGACGCATTCGGTCCTATGTCATAGACTTTAGTGCGATACGCGTTTCAAACTAACTCAATCCACTTCTGTCTAAAAAACACAAACCATGTTCAAATCTTTTTCATCCTTCAGGATTGTTGGGTTTCAAATCATTTTTAGAAAAGACCCCGTCGCTCACATAAAAAACACTATGACCTCGTACGTCGAACTACGTTTGCTCGGATTCCTTTCTCTCGTCTAATTGAGGATACGTTGGCACAAGACAACGATGTCTTGGAGAACACCCTTCTCTCTTTTTTGACCCATATGTCAAACTATGTTTACTCTGATTCCATTTTCTCGTCCGACTGAGGATACGTAGGCACAAGACAGCGATGTCTTGGCGAGCACCCTTATCTCTTTTTTGACCCGTAGGTCGAACTACGACTGCTCTGACTTCCTCTTTCTCATCCGATTGAGGATTCGTAGGCACAAGACGACGATGTCTTGGCGAGCAACCTCCCCCCATTAGTGCGTAGTCCGTCGAACTACGGCTGCTCTGACTTCCTCTCTCTCGTCCGATTGAGGATACGTAGGCACAAGACGGTGATGTCTTGGCGAGCAACCTCCCCCTTAGTGCGTAGTTCGTCGAACTACGTCGACTCTGATTCTTCGTTCGTCCACAAAGATACGTAGGCATGGGATTGCGATAATCCTTGCGACTCCGTCTTTGTTTTCCCCTTTCCCGTCTCCGTTTAGCCGTAGACTTTAGATAACTCACCCTTTGATTAGACAACAAGCGTGGATCCCATCGAGTACGATGAAGGCGTAGGGGTGCTAATACCTTCCCCTCGCGTAACCGACTCCCGAACCCGGATTATGGTTGCGATGACCATGTCTTCTCCCTTTTAAGGTTTCTTCGATCGTTTCTTTTCCCTGCGTCGGGATAAATAAAGTTTGGTGGCGACTCTTCTGTTCTTGTTTCCGTCGGTTGATTTTCGCAGTTGCGACAACGCTATTGACGAAAACATCCTTATTAGAAGCACTACCGTAAGGTATAGAAAGTAAGTCCCGCCACCATATCGAATCAGAACAATTTCCTTTTGAACCGGCATGATTCATTATATCCAAGCTCAATCTCTTCTTCCCATACCTGTGTTGAAGAATGCCTTGCCATATTGCACCATCGTCGTTCATGCACCTCCTCTTCCACTTTGATAAAAGTGCCCGATTTAAATTGCCAACATTCTTAACTCCTAGCCTGCCTTTCTCTTTCGAATAACACACTATTTTCTAATCAACCCAATGCACAGTCTTACGACTTTCGCTCCTTCCCCACAAAACTCCACTCTGAATACTCTGTATTTCCTTGATAACCTTCATTAGAGCCTTATAAAACGACAACGAATAAATCGGTATAACATTAATAACAGAATTAATCAAAACAACTCTACCTCCATAAGACAACTTCTTCCCCACCTAGTTTGCAAGCCGACGCTTCATACGATCTATGACATCATTCCACATTGACCTCTTCCTAGGGCTATCACCAATTTTGACACCCAAAAAAGTACAAGGAAAAGTCAACAGATCACAATGGAGGAAAGAAGAAGTAGTATCCAACCAATCCTTACTCAAGTTAACTCCTCCAATAGAGCTTTTGAAGAAGTTCACTTTCAAACCTGTTACGAATTCAAAACCACGAAGGACTACTTTTATGCTACATAAGTTGCCCCAATCAGCTTCCCCTAAAAGGAGGGTATCATCTGCAAACTGAACAATTTTATAATCGACAACCTCGTTAACCCTGAAACCGTCATACTTTCCTAGACCAGCAGCCTTGTTTATCAATTGAGTTAAACCATCCATGACCAGTAAGAAAAGAAAAGGTGACAGAGGGTCACCCTGTCGAATACCTTTTCCAACACGGAAGTCCTTCGTAACATTACCATTAATCAGAACTGACAAAGAACCGTTGAACACCAATTTCTCTATCCATCTTTTCCATCTCTCCCCAAAGTTCATTTTGTCGAAAAGAAACCTAAGATAACTCCACGTCACGCAGTCGTATGCCCTTTCAATGTCGATCTTCATGACCATACACTTGCGCTTTGTTCTTCTCGCCAAATCTAACACCTCATTCGCAACAACCACTCCATCTAGAATGCTCCTCCTAGGGACAAACGCCGACTGTTCAGGAGAGATTAAGCTTCCAACCACCTTCTTGAGACGTTTTGCCAAAATTTTCGCCAGGATTTTATGATAGCAGCTGACAAGGCAAATGGGCCTGTAATTGACTAAGAATTGGGGATTTCTAACCATAGGCACCAATGTTAAAAAAGAAGCCGTTGCAGCCTTGGTAAGAGAAGGGAAAACAAAGAAATCTTTGACAAACCGGATTACGTCTTCTTTCACTATCTCCCAATAGAACTGGAAGAAACCAAAACTAAACCCGTCTAGCCCCGGGCTTTTGTTGCCATTGCACGACCACACTGCATCCTTTATTTCAACCTCCGTAACCTCAGCCTCAAGACTCACTTTATCAGCTTCAGATAATCTTCTTAACGCCATATTCTCAAAGAGGGGGCGGACGAAAGAAGCCTCCTTAAAATTCTCTTCGTAAAAATTCCGAACCTCAGTTTTGATCCCTTATACTTCTTCCTCTCTCCCTCTGTTAGTTTTGAGCCTAAGCAAATTCTCTTTCTGATTTAGGCAATTCCACACTTCATCAGTCGAACAAGAACAAATAAGTAATGCTTTATGCATTTCTGGAGGCATGAGACGATTGTAATGGTGGACTATCCTTGAGCCGTTTATGATATTATAAACGCTCTTTGAATTTCAAGTATACTTTGATCTTCATGAATTTTCTAGATTCCAAGTCAGCTAAACCATCATAAAAAAATAAATTGTGAAATTAACCATGCTTATTTTAGGATGAACGAATTAACTTATTCTACTAAATCAGAAAGAGTCAGTTTTTCGTGTCCGAATAGTCTTGATTTGAAGGAGAGTTTTTTAGATTGGTTTGTTTTTTGCAAATCTAAGAATTTGAAAAGAGGTAGAGAAGGTAGCATATGATTGGCGGTGATTTGGATAATTTGGAATACTAGGAATGGTATAATATTCCGGAACAATACTTGGAATATCGTTGATATCGTGTGGTCGATAAAATATACGGTGTGGAGATGGTCGTTCATCGGAGATATTTCTTATTCCAAATGTAATTTGTATGATTTTAACATTGATCCGTTGATGTTTTTATCTTAAGCCGCATTTGGTGGGTAATCTCTTTGGTTTGATGTGGCCTTTTCGTCTTTTGTAATCAGGTTTGGAGTACCCTTTGTACTCTCTTCAATATATTTCTTGCTTAAAAAAAAAAAAACTTATTCTCCTAAAAACTTATGGGAAATTCTTAATTATAATGCTCTTTATGGGATGCTGAAGCTCGTGGATATATGAATGTCAACTACCAATCGAATTTTTAATCTTTATAATAATCACATTTTAGGCAACTGCATATCTCAAATATACTACATAGGAGTATGTATCTTTTTATTTGCCAAAATTAAACCAAATAGAAATCACTGTCTATCATAGACACACTGAAACAGTTAAGTTCATGAAGAATAAATTCTAAACCACTGATCCATAAAGTAACCTTATCTAAAATTTGGTGAATCAAACACAGAAACACTTGTAGCACCAATGAATGCGAATCATGCATTTTGTTTGCTGTCAATATTTTAAAATAATGATGGGATACACGAGAATCAATTGACTTTTTATGAAAATAATCTGTGTATAAATAGGGATTCAAACATTGTTGTTGATAATAAAAATCACAGCATGGCTTGTGTACGTAGGAGAAAGCATTCAGTTACCCTCAAAGGCTTCCACGGCACAATATGTTACGGTCTGATTAATAATATAATTGACCAGTGATGTTAAAATCGTGGGATCCTTTTGATGGGTTACTGAAAGCTTTGATCCGTAATTATGAATTGCAATCTTTTTGATGAAATTTTTAAATCAGTGAGTTAATTAAATACATGATTATTTTTGTTAATTTATTCTTTTTTAAATGTTGTCTATGATTTTAATTTTTTTCACATTTTCATTTTACGTCATCCCACACTTCTTCCTCCTCCGGCCTCCGCTTCAACTTGATTACATGATCTTACTTAAGCCCCCCTATGCACCGTCCTAGTTTGTGATGTTTCTGAAACGTTCAATTAGACTTTGATTGATAATTTGGATAAGAAAGTCAGGGTGATGACAATCTATTATATTATATTTTAGTTAGTATTTAGTGTGTAACAGTATGTTTTGAAGATGATTTTTAATAATAATTGTGTTGTGAAAAACAATATCTTTAAGCAAAGTATAAAACGGTTTTTTGATAATCAAGAACCAAAACAAGGGTTAGGGTTTAACGAAAAAAGAAAAACAAGAAGAAGAAGAAGGAAGAACAATAAGGATTGAGCAAATATAAATTATGTTTACTATTCACTTTTTCATGAACGTCACAAATGATTACAAGTGAATATCACAATTTGTCACACTCAACAAACTGAGTGTACTAGCCTATTTATAGACTAACTAGGTAACTTGCAGCTCAAGAAACCTAAACAATTGGATCCTTAACACAAGGCTCAATTCGACAGAATAATATTTCGACACTACATACATACTAGAACAGACTTCGACTATAGTAAGTAACAATAAGGCATTAGCATGTGAACAAGTTTCGACTGCATGTTTGCCTCCTGTCGAAATACACATGAAAGCTTCTCCTTCGACACAGCATGAGTTCGACCCAAATCTCACAAATCTCCACCTTGGATCTAACTCAGCAACAAGAGAATCAACTAGCTTTCATCATGCAGCTTTATCAACTGCATACAGTGGAAGAACTTGCAACTTGGCAACGTTTTGGTGATCATATCAGCAGCATTATCTTCAGTCGAAACATTCAGCCCCTGGACTTCACCACGCTCGATTATCTCTCTGACGAAGTGCAGCCTCACATCAATATGCTTAGCTCGCTCATGATAGGCTGAATTCTTCGACAGGTGTATTGCACTTTGACTATCACATTTAACAGTGATACTTCGACCTTGAAGTTTCAGCTCCTTTGCAAAACCTTCAAGCCACAATGCTTCTTTCACAGCTTCAAAGAGGGCAATATATTCAGCTTCAGTGGTTGATAAGGCAACAACCTTCTGAAGCGTCGCTTTCCAACTGATTGTTGTGCCAAACATTGTGAAAACATATCCAGAAATAGACTTTCTGGAATCCATACAACCTGCATAATCAGAGTCAACAAATCCTTCGATTTCGACTATGCTATCACCATCACAGGCTCCACCATAAATCAAGACTCTTTTCAGAGATCCATTTATGTACCTGAGAATCCACTTTACAGCTTGCCAGTGTGCCTTTCCAGGATTGGCCATATACATGCTCACAAGGCTCACTCCATATGCTATGTCTGGCCTTGTACAGACCATAGCATACATCAAAGAACCCACTACACTAGCATATGGAATGCTATTCATATAGATTCTTTTAGCTTTAGTACTCGGACTTTGAGTAGTACTAAGCTAAACTGAGGATTTGTAGGTGTCACAACAGGCTTCGAATTCGACATACCAAACTTGTCGAGAAGCTTCCGTAGGTATGTCTCTTGAGATAAGCACAACTTCGACTACTTTCTATCTCTCCAGATGTCAATCCCAAGAATCCTGGCTGCAGCTCCCAGATCCTTCATTTCGAACTCCTTACTGAGTTCAACCTTCACCTTCGTTACATCCTCAACACTGTTGCTAGCTATGAGGATATCATCCACATACAGCAGCAACATAACAAGTGAGTTTCCAGGTCGAAATCTAAAGTAAACACAATGATCGAACTGACTTCTAGTGAAACTAATGTGTGCCATGAACTTGTCGAATCTCCTGTTCCACTGTCGAGGAGATTGTTTCAGGCCATACAAAGACCTATTCAGCTTGCACACATAATCTTCTTTACCCTTTTCTTCATACCCTTCAGGTTGACGCATCGGGATCGTTTCATCTAGATCACCATACAGAAATGCTGTCTTCACATCCATTTGCTCAAATTCCAAATCGAACTTTGCCACCATGGCCAACAACATTCGAATGGATCTATGCTTTACAACAGGTGAGAACACATCATTGAAGTCGACTCCTTCTTTCTGAGTGAACCCCCTAGCAACCAGCCTCGCCTTAAAGCGCTTTGACATCACTCCTTCGATTCCTTCCTTGACCTTGAAAATCCACTTACAACTGACTAACCTTGCTCCTGCAGGTTTCTCAATCAGCTCCCAAGTGTCATTATCATGAAGAGATTTCATCTCGTCATCCATGGCTTTTCGCCATTCAGTGTTGTCTAGACTCCTTATAGCTTCCTTGTAATCTCTAGGTTCTTCGTCAAGTACCTCACTTGCAGAGATTAAGGCAAAAGTTATAAGATCTGCATAACCAAGTCTCTGAGGGGGCTTGATGACTCTTCTCGACCTATCTCTTGCCAGTAGGTAGTCATCGACCGTTTCTTCAACCTCATCAGCATCTTGCTCTTCGACTTCATCAGGGATATGCACTTCAGCATCACTATGCTCCACCTCAACAGGCATCTCTACCTATTCCAGCTCCTCTTCAGGGATTTTTGCACTTCGACCAACATCACCAGTTTTCTTGAAAGCCATTTAGACCACATTAAAAACTACATCACGACTTGTGATACATCTTCTGTGACCTGGTTCTAGGCACCACAGCCTATAACCCTTGACTCCCTCAGGATATCCAAGGAACATGCATCTCAGAGCTCTAGGTTCGACCTTGTCTTGCCTAATGTGAGCATAGGCTAAACAGCCAAATACTCTCAGTTTGTCGAGATCTGGTGGATGATTCGACCAAACTTCTTCAAGAGTCTTCATTCCCAGCGCAGTCGAGGGACATCTATTTATCAGATAAGCTGCTGTCGAAACAGCTTCCGCCCAAAACACCTTCTTCAATCCAGCATTAACCAACATCACTACTATGAAAAACCCATTTAACAACTGTTGTAAATGACATATAATGACGGGGGCGAAGGCGTTGTTATGTAGAGTGTTGCTGTATATGAGGTACGTACAATGACGGTCCGAGAATCGTTGTTGTATTCCAGTTTGTGCGCACCATTTCACGACGGTTAGTTTAGTCAACCGTTGTGATATACTAAACTGTGATCTAGTTCGATTCTCAGCAACAACATTTTTTATTTATATTAGCGTTTGGCATACAACTACGGATAGGTTTATAAACGCTGCCAAAAACAGATTGTTTTAAATATAAAATTTATCTGCGTATCAAATTATTCCCATAATTTATCCTGTCAAAACAGCTTCTGTTTACATGCAAACACAATATGTGCATCAAACACAATTCTTCCTATATTGTATCCTTATAAATGAATCACAGAATTTACATCAAAAGAAATTTACATCAAAAGCTAAATGAATCAGAGAATCAAACTGCTAACATTGTTTAAATCAAAAGCCAATATTATTGATTTCATTACGTGCATCAAATGCCCAAACTATTGTTTACATTATGTGCATCAAAAGCAAAAAATATGTGCATAAAAAAATGTTGCTGATATATCATACAGCAGGAGTAGAACCCTTAAGCTGATTGTGGATATACACCCAACGTTTACGAAGATCCACAAAGTCCTCAAGGGGGAATGGGATTTCGTCGTTAAACATCTACATAAGAGCAAAAAATTGAAGATACATCATGCATGATAATAATTCAATAGTCAACTTATATATTAATATATGTAAACATTTTATGGCATATATTACCGTATTCCATGAATCAACAGTGCCGTCAAGGACGATGTTTAACATATGTTTCATGATAAAATACCCACACTCGTAACTCCCACGTTGTTTCCTCGTCTACAAATTACATGAATATAAAAACATGAATACAACCACACATGCATGAATGTAAATGAAATAAACAGGTAATCGGGCCACTTACTTTAGGAGCAAGGTATGTGGGTTTTTTTCTAACATTCCTCAATATATTAACTTGCTCCACAATACTGCACATTGAAAATTGAATTAAACATATTACATGATAAACTAATTACAATTAATGCCAAAGAAAATTATATTAAACAAAGACACTTACGTTAATACAAGATCTTTCATTGGTTTGTGGAGTGGATCGTGCAAGGAACACAGTAATGTCACCTTATTTGTCCTAAACGATATTACGATCATTTGCCAATGACCACTGAATGAACACGAGAATATATATATATATATATATATATATATATATATATATATATATATATATATTATTTGTTACTAAAACAAAACTAAATATAGAATATAGAAATAAATTACAACAATACTAACCTACATAAGAATGGTACAAGGTAACATTCTTTTCCTCCGTCATTTAGCCGACTTTTCAAGTACTTTTCTCTGATATTTTTATCATTATACGCCCAAGCAATAAAACTTGGGTCCAAGATTCCATATGTACTTGATTTATTCAATTCTATACAAACACGGTGAATGTACCTAAATGGTCAAAGAAAATGAATAAATTAAGGGAGAAAATACAAAAAAATTATAATGTTCTATAATGACATGTATATTCGACTATATACTTACGTGCACCAAACTTGCAAAATAGATAAGCCAAGCCACTTATATCCTGCGAGAAAATCCCTCACGTCTTCAGGAGTGTAATACACTAAATCCAATTGTGGGCAATGTTCTAGCGTGAGGGGTTGCGCAAGGTCTGTTGTTGAAATGTAGTAGCATAAACTTGTTATTTCATTTGGACTAGGGTCCAATATCCCATTGCGGTTATCTACAGGTGTGGAGGGGGGGGGGAGGCTGTACAATTAATCCCTTTTGTAGAAGCGTGATTTACGACACTTCTACTTGGAGTTTGATCTTCACCAACGCAACGACGATCTTTATTAGTTCGTTGTTCGAGACTTTCACTTAATCTCTACATCATAACATTCAATTAGAACATAAAACAAAAAAAAAGCATAATATATTCAATTAGAACATATAATATATATCATACAAAAATAAGCGCGATTTACGACACATACCGAATACATCTCTTGTAACCTTTCCACTTCTTTCTCCCTTTTTTCCCTCTCCTCCTCAAACAGCCTCCTTTGCTCCGCCAATTGCTTCTCAACATTATCAATCTTTTATCGTTGAGCAAGAAGTTCAGCGGTTTCGGTGCTTCTTCTTTGAGATCCAAAGTATGACCTCAAGCCGACACCATCTCCAACACCACGGACACAGCCTCCATGCTCAGCTGTTCCGATAGCTTCGACTAATATGTCGTGTCGTTCTTCCGGAACAAATGTGCCTTCACGGGCCGCCACAACCAAGTTATCCTACACAACATGAGCAATTTAATTACATAAGTAAATGCATTTAAATAATAACTCATCATGAGCAATTTACATAAGCAAACACATTTAAACAAAACATATACTTACAATTTTCTCTGCAACTACTCTTGAAGCCTCAGAGGTGTACTCTCCATTAGGTCTTAATCGAGCCCTCTTCCATTTCTCATGTCTTGGAGGTGGAGATGGAATGTCACCATCTCCTCCTTCTTGTAGTTTTTCCTGCAGGATCCTCTTCTCAAGTTTCCTATAACCCCCACGAGACAATCTATGGGGGTACATGTTTTTCGCCTTGTTCTGAATTCCCACTTCGCTTTTAGCCTGTTATTAACATAGTAAAAAATGTGTATGATTAGTATCTATAACTCATTAGCATAACATTATAGGTTACATAAGACTACTAGTACTAACCTTGAATTCCTCAGAAAGGCGTTTCTTCGCAAACTTGTGCCACACCTTCTTCGATAAAAAACTATACCGAATCCATGGAGGTTGAAGACCGCTCTTAGGCTTCGTAATGTAGTCAGTCGTGAGCCGTGACTTAAATCCCCTCCAACGAACACCGGCATAAGTTATCCACTTTCTTTCCAATTTTGAGTCATCGGTAAACTCAAAATTCAACTACATTAAATCAATATATAAGTATGAATTAGAAACTATAGGTAGTGATATCAAATATATGAAAATTATAGTATGAAATACCTTAACGTCTGTCCATAAGCTGTCTTTGACATTACCATCCACTTCTCTCCAATCATCAATCAGTATACTGACTTTGCTACGTGCAAGGAACGCAACATAACTCCTAAAAGTAGCGTAATGTGGACAATCCACTAATCTGTAGTGCGAATCAAACTCGATCGGAATTTTTGCACCAGATGAGTTGCGGACTGATGTGAACTGGGGCATCATTGTGACACCTCTTTGTGATCTTTTCGTTTGACTTTCAGTTGTTTGAGTTTCATTGGCTAACCTTTCATTTGTTTGAGTTTCTTCGCTGGTTTCTGATGAAGAACTCGACAAGGTCGACATCTAAGTTCAAAAACAACAATAACAACATGAACAACAATGGAAAAAGAGTTTACTGTAGATGCATAGGGAAAATCTTTTACGTACCCTAAACGTGACGACGAAGTAAACGATGTTGGTGTTGGTGTTGTTGTTGTCTTCCTTCCTTACGACAACGACGGTGACGATGATGACGACGGTGTTGGTATGTGCGTAATCTTCTATTTTCTTCACTATTGTGATGATGATGACGAAAATGACAACAAATGGATACTGATGATGCAAGCTTGGTGGAATCGTGTATTGTTTCACAGTATTGAAGGTTAGGGTTTAGGGTTGAAATCGTGTAACGTTTCGTCTGGTTTCTATTTTCAATGGAATCGAAATAAGGTTACTGAAGAGACAATGAGACTACCTAGTTTGGAGACTATTGAAATACTACTGCGACGGTAAAAAATTTACACTGTTATGATATATTATTTACATAATGAAATTTCATATTAAAGCGCCAGAGTTATTTTTAGAATTAAAAATTAAAAAAAAACATACAAAATATATCACAACGGTGTATATAAACAACCGTAGTCATAACTTTTAATTTTTTTAATTAGAAGTAAATAAAAAAGTAAATGCACGCTTTAACATAAAAGGAATAATATATATGAATACGCTGAGGTTCGAACACATGAAAGCTTGAAGGTATCACTACGGTTGATTTATCAACCGTTATTATATACAGATAATCACCACGGTTGGTTTATCAACCGTTGTTATATACAGATAAGTTTTATTCAATAAACAAATAAAATACAACCGCGCCTTAGTTTAGATATGTCACAACGGTGTAGGAATGAAGCGTTGTGAGCATGGCGTTGTTGTTTACGCGTTTTGTAGTAGTGCATGCATCTAACCCTTTCAAGGATTGTTCGATTGAATGTCTCAGCTAAGCCATTTTGTTGAGGAGTACCTGCTACAGTCTTATGCCTTGCAGTCCCAGACTCAACACAGTAACTGTCAAACGCTTCGTTGTAGAATTCAAGGCCATTGTCAGTTCTCAACCTCTTAACCTTTCTGCCAGTTTGAGTTTCGACTAGAACCTTTCAACTTTTGAAATTCTCAAAAGTTTCATCCTTCGTCTTCTGAATGAATACCCATAGCTTTCTGGAATAGTCATCAACGATGGATAGAAAATACCTTGCACCTGAGTATGAAGGATTCCTTGCAGGCCCCCAAAGATCAGCATGAATGTAATTAAGGGATCCATGTGTTCTTTGCTTGCCTTTGTTAAACTTCGCCCTACAGGATTTACCAAATACACAAGATTCACAAAACTCCAGCTTTTCGACTTTGTCACCTCCTAGCAGGTTCTGCTTCCCCAATTCGACCAGGCCTCTTTCGCTGACATGGCCCAATCTCATGTGCCATAATTCTATCTTCGACATAGGTTTCGTGGATACAACATTTGTCGAACCACTTACAACCTCAGCCTCAAGGGTATACAAGCCTTGGTTTTTCACGCCTCTCAAGACTTCCTTCGACCCTTTCATGACTTTCAGGATACCTTGCTCTCCTTTGAAAACATATCCCTTTCTGTCGAATTCACCAAGAGAAATTAAATTCCTCTTAAGATCAGGTACATACCTAACGCCAGTCAATAGCTTTAGTGACTCATCATGGAGCTTGAATCTAACAGATCCAATACTTGCAATCTTGCAAGCTTTATTGTTCCCCAGAAACACTGATCCACCATCTTCATCACACAATTCTTCAAACCCATTCTTGTTTGGAGTCATATGCCAAGTACATCCAGAATCCATAATCCACTCTTCGCAAGAGTTGCTGCTCGACACCACAAGGACATCAGATGATTCATAACCATCTTGCACTATAGTTACATTCCCATTGTCCTTACCTCCATGATTATTTAGGCGCTCAGGGCACAGCTTTCTTGTGTGACCCTCCTTCTTGCAATGATAACATTTGATATTAGACATATCACCACCATAAGACTTCTGCTGAAACTTTCCTTTCTTCTTGTCAAACCTACCATCTTTCTTCGACGATCTTCCTTTCACGGACAACCCTTCGCCAACTGATGAAGGTTTCTGCTCCTTTCTTTCGTTCAAGTCCTTTGAATACAAGGCTGCTTGAACTTCTTCAAAGGTGAGGGACTATTTTCCATACAAGAGGGTTTCTTTGAAGTGAGCATGCGATCTAGGCAAAGCACACAACAACAACAATGCTTGATCTTCATCATCAATCTTCACTTCAATGATTTCAAGATAAAAAATCAGCTTGTTGAAAGAATCCAACTGCTCAGCCAAAGCTTTGTCTTCATTCATCTTGAACGAATACAAGGCTTACTTCAGGTAAAGACGATTCACCAACGACTTGGTCATGTACAAGCTTTCAAGCTTCACCCATAATCCCGACACCGTCGTCTCCTTTGACACCTGCCGGAGAACCTTATCACCAAGGCTCAACAATATTGTGTTGTGTGCTTTCTCGATCATTGCCATCTTTTCTCTTTCCGTCAAAGCAGCATCCATGGCTGCCATTCCCTTCAACGCTTCCAAACATCCCTGTTGCTCCAGTAGGGCTTTCATCTTCAAGCGCCACAGACCGAAATCGTTCACTCCGGTGAACTTTTCAATCTCATACTTTGTTGAAGCCATCTTCTCCACGCTCACCGCACCAATTTGTTGTGAAAAATGATATCTTTAAGTAAAGTATAAAACGGTTTCTTGATAATCAAGAACCAAAACAAGGGTTAGGGTTTAACGAAAAAAGAAAAACAAGAAGAAGAAGAAGGAAGAACAACAAGGATTGGGCAAATATAAATTTTGTTTACTATTCACTTTCTCATTAAAGTCACAAATGATTACAAGTGAATATCACAATTTGCCACACTCAACAAACTGAGTGTACTAGCCTATTTATATACTAACTAGGTAACTTGCAGCCCAAGAAACCTAAACAATTGGATCCTTAACACAAGGCCCAATTCGACAGAATAATATTTCGACACTACATATATACTAGAACAGACTTCGACTATAGTATGTAACAATAAGGCATCAACATGTGAACAAGCTTCGACTGCATGCTTGCCTCCTGTCGAAATACACATGAAAGCTTCTCGTTCGACACAACATGAGTTCGACCCAAATCTCAAAAATTGTGACAACACAAAAAGCTAATTAGGGATGGCAAAAAAATATGTGCTCTACTGGATTGTTACTAATTTGCATTCAGTTAGAGAGTATTAAAGAGAATTATAAATGTTTGAACTTACAAAAAAAAGTTTGGTTTAGGCTTTGGGGGTTTGGTTTAAAGTCTTAATCTTAGGATTAGGGACCTTCCTTCCCTTGGGGTTGATTCAAACTGGCTGTTGTTTCATTATTTGTACTAGTTTGTGCATTTTGTTGGATTAAAGGAAGATAGTAGGTGTGAACAAGTGACTAAGTGCAGAAATACATTCTTCTTGAGTTTGAGAAACATGGAATGGAGTGTGGTTGGCAAGAGGAAAAAACCCAAAGGTGGTAGACAATCAAGGTTTTCAATATGGAAAGATAATAGAGGTAAAGACATAAGACATGATGAAAGAATATCATCATTCTTCTTCACGGAGTTTCCGGAGGCTATGGACGCAACAGGAATGTTCGAGGTGTTTAAGGCATACGGATTGGTATCAGAAGTTTTTATCCCGGCAAGATTTGACAAGAGGGGGAGGAGGTACGGCTTTGTACGATTCCGAAAGGTGGTTGACGAGAGGATTTTGGTGGTTAAACTGGATAACATCCAGATTCTGGGGAGGAAACTGCATGCAAATATCCCAAAATTTTAGAGAACTATGGAGGACAAGAAGGAATATGGTGGCCAAGGCAAGAATGCGAATCATCAATTGAAGAGCAGAAACAAGACCATGTCGATTGGTAAATCTTATGCTCAGGTGGTCAGTAATAAATTGTTGCTGCTTGGAAACAAACAGAAGCAAGTTAATTAAAGAAATGGAGGAAAATAAAACCAAACCTATGTTTGCACACATTCGTTCAATGTTGAAAAAGGTAATATGCTAAGGCTTGAAAAAGCACATGTGGGGGAGGTGTTAATATCTGGAAATACATATAACGTCTAGCAAGCTTTGAATGAGGAGGGTTTTTTCACCGTGAAAGCCACTCCTCTTGGAGCTAATTTGTGCTTGCTCAAGGAAAGTAAGGAAGGTGAATTAATCTCAACTATAGAACAAGCTCGTGGATGGATAGAGAAATGGTTTAGCTATATTAGACCATGGAGTCCAAATGATGTTGACAATGAGAGGGTTACATGGTTGAAATGCTATGGTTTACCCTGCTATACGTGGGATAATAGATTGTTCAAGTTGATATCAGGCATGGTAGAAACGTTCTTACAATGTGATGATGATACTGAAAAGAAAGACAATTTGATGTGGCACAGTTCCTTGTTAAAACAAAATTTGCAATCAACTTGAATGAGGTTATGAATGTAGAGATTAATGACAACATATTCAGAATAAAGATTATGGAAGATCACCATGGTCGATTCAGAATTGTCAAGCAAGAAGTAGAAGAGGATATATCGGATACTGATGATTCAAAAACTTCAAGTTCTAATAGAGACGGTGACGCGTGGGATTGATATGAGGATGAAGAAGAAGACATGTTGGATAAACAAAAATATGCAGCAGCAGACCTATAGAAGCAGGTAGGAGGAAAAATTGGTGAGTTTCAAGGTAATCCAGACGAGGGTACTCAAGTAGAGGAAAGTTTGGAGGATGTAAATGATAGCAGTGAGAGCATGTCAGTAAAAGTTATACCTGCACATGAGAGTTCAAAGAACGAGGAGAAGATGAAAAGTTGCTTGGAGCAGAGAGCTTTAAAAGTACCGGAGGACAGAGAAATTTTGCTTGAACAAGTTAACTCAATTAATGAAGGTCAATCAGGAGGTGATAAGTTAACCTTATTTTTAGTTGGTCATGCGCAGAAAGTACTGGCTGAGTCAGTGCTAAAGGAAAAGAAGAAGGTGGGTACTAGTAAGGATCCACTATGCTCTGATCCAATATCAAATAGCCCGGGTGAAGGTATTGGGCTTTCGGCTTGGCCCAAAACAAGAAAAAAGGTATTAGTGAAGGACCTATACCACAAGATCCATATACCATTTTCAGCATCATACTACTCCACTCAGTTACATATCTCAACTGGGAAAATTAAAGGACAGGGTGAAATAGAGACACCATTGAGAATAATACCTATTGATACGCAGGAGGATGAGGAATTGTCAAGATACTCAAGTGGATCTATGTTATGCTGTTACTCTCTGACAGATACAGATGTGGTTTAAAGCAATTTGAGATGCAAAAAGGGTTATGATGATGTTCAAATGAAGGTATGGCATACAATCAAACTATTGGGTATAGAAATGGATGAAGATGAGGAGGTATTTGAAGGTATAATAAGGGACATGGAAACAAGGGATAAAGAAAATTTTATCAAGAAAAGGAATGTAGGGAAAAGGGGGACATGAATTTAGTATCTTTCAATGTACCTGGGTGTTGCAACTCCATCAAAAGAAGGAGGATTAATCAAATTCTGATTAAAGGAGGTGCTGATATTTGTTTGTTACAAGAAACTAAGACTCATTGCATACAACAGGGTATGATTCAGAGCTTATGGGGTCTAGGAGAATGTGAAAGGTCTGAGTCAGAAGCAATAGGTTTGTCAGGAGGAATGTTAACCTTTTGGAAGAAAGGTCTGTTTGAGGCAGTTTCAAGTTTTAGGGGAAAAAGGTACTTGGGTGTCAATTTCCTATGGCGTGCTTTTAACTGCTTTGTGGTCAACATTTATTCACCTTATGACAGCTCTGGTAAGAGGGATCTTTGGAATTTCATAATCAATATTAAATCAAATCTGCCTGAAGGTAAATGGATCATTAGAGGAGATTTTAACTCAGTTAAACTTGTGGAGGAAAGGAAAGGTAGAGGTAATCCTAAATATGCAGAAATAGTGGAATTTAATCATTTCATAGATAGTGTGGAGCTGGTTGATTTGCTTGTAGTAGGATGTAGGTTTTCTTGGTCAAGTGCTAGTGGAAATTTTCGAAGTCGTATTGATAGATTTTTGCTGGCTGTAGAATTGATTAGGGTCTGGAAACTTAAGGTTCAATACGTTGGAGACAAAGATATATCTGACCATCGACCCGTTTAGTTAAAACCAAATAATGTGAATTGGGGTCCAAAACCGTTTAGATTCTTTAACTGTTGGTTAGAGCATAAGGACTTCAAGAATTTTGTAACAGATACTTGGAATATAATTCAAACACGGGGATTTGCTGGGAATTCTCTACACTTGAAATTCAAAGGTCTCAAGGAGAGGTTGAAGTGGTGTAACAGGAATTTATTTGGCTGGATAGATTTACAATTAGAAGAGGCCGTGGCTAGATTAAATGCAGAAGACACCATGGTATTTGAGGCCAATGTGAGTCAGGTTGAGGAGAGTAGGAATGAGTGCCTTATAGCTCAAGAAGAGGTATGGCGTACCTTAAGAATTAAGGAGAGTATGATCCACCAAAAATTAAGGGTGAAGTGGACCTTGGAAAGAGACCTCAATACCAGCTACTTTCATGCTTCCTTAGTTTCTCGTATGAGGCGAAATTCCTTATCATTAATCAAATGGGGTGAATTTGAGTTGGAAGATCCTGCAAGTATCAAAGATTGCGCAATGTAATTTTTCAAGAATAAAATCCAAAGTGTGCAGAGGAGTAGGCCAAGAATGAATTTGGAAGATGTAAATAAAATTGTTAATGCAGACAAGGAGATGCTAGAAGCAATTTTTACCAAACAAGAGGTTCATGAAGCTGTTTTGGACTGTGATAGTAATAAGTGTCCAGGTGTGGAGGGATTCAATTTCAAGTTCCTGAAAAACGGCTGAGATATTGTTGGTGATGATGTATCTAGTGCAGTGCTAGAATTCTTTACTACTGCATCATTACCAAAGGCATTTTCCTCTTCTTTCATTTCCTTAGTACCAAAGGTGGAGAATCCAATCTGTTTTGAGGATTTTTTCGACCAATTAGCTTAATTGGATGTATCTTAAAACTGGTATCTAAAATGTTGTCTAAAAGGTTGAGTAGAGTCATTGGTAAGCTAATCTCACCCTCTCAAACAACCTTCATCCCAGGTCAAAGCTTATTTGATGGAGTTGTTGCTGCTAATGAATGCTTGGATTTTGCAAAAAGAAATAGGAAAAAGTGTTTTCTTTTTAAAGTTGACTTTGCACAGGCCTATGATTGCATGGAATTGGAATTCCTTGATAGAATGATGCAAGCCATGAACTTTGGAACCAAATGGAGAAGTTGGATTAAAGGAGCAGTGCTAATAAATGGAAGCCCATCTAAGGATTTTAAGGCATCACGTGGATTGAAACAAGGGGATCCATTATCACCAATGTTGTTTGCAATTGTGGTTGAAGGCTTGGCAACCTTGGTTAAGAGGGCTATTGAATTGAAGTTATTGACTGGTTTCAAAGTGGAAGACAACATATTTGCAAGCATACTACAGTTTTCTGATGACACACTGCTCCTATGCGATGGAAGCTATTCTAATCTGTGGGCAATAAAGTCGATACTACGGGGATTTGAGATGGTTTTAGGCCTCAAGAGTAACTTCGTGAAAAGCAGTCTGTATGGAGTTGGTATTGAGTCTGATTTCATGTTGGCTGCGAAACACTTCTTATTCTACAAACCAGGTTTTATGCCATTTAAGTTCCTTGGACTCATGGTTGGGGGTAATCAAAGAAGCATTAAATTCTGGCAACTGGTAATAAATTGCTTCAGGGGCAGGTTATCATCTTCGATTGGTAGGAAGCTATCCATTGGTGGAAGAGTGACCATACTCAATTATGTTATTGTTAATTTACCTGTTCACCATCTGTCATTTTTCAAATTGCCAAAACAGGTAGCTAAGGAGATTATAGGCATCCAAAGACACTTTCTTTGGTCTGGTTCAATGGGAAATCGTGGCATCTCGTGGGTTAGTTGGAAAACCTAGTGTAAAGATAAGAAACCAGGGGGTTTAGGGATTAAATACGTGGGTCAATTCAATGTGGCAATGTTATCAAAATAGTTGTGGAAGTTCCGGCATAATGGTAATGAGTTGTGGAAAAATATCATCGAGTTTAGGTATGGTAACTTAGTTAAACGGATATTGTCTGAGCATGAAGAGAGTATGGGGACAAAGGATTCACTGTGGATAAGGGACCTTCTGTCAATCCGTGAGACAAATTCTGGAAGCAGGTTTAATAATTTTGTGTCAGCAAAGCTAGGTAACGGGACCAATATTCCATTCTGGAGGTGCAAATGGATTGGAAACGATGAATTCAGAATTCTGTTCCCAATTTTATTTAATATTTCGCATACAAAAAACTGGGTTGTATCTGATATGGGAAGATGGGAAAATGGTGGGTGGTGAGGCATTGCAGGACCTACAGGACATTCACTGCTGGGAATTTCAACCTTGATAGCTTTGGAGGTCCTTTGGAAAACTAACATCCCGTTGAAGATTAAGGTATTTGCGTGGCGACTGTTCCTTAATAGACTCCCAACTCACAAAAATCTTGCAGACCGGGGAATTATATCTAATAGTCACGAAGAGGTCTGTGTTTTGTGTTTTCATGAAATTGAAGATTCTACACATCTGTTCTTCAACTGTCCTAACTCAAGGTTGGTTTGGTTGAGAGTGTATAGCTGGATTGGTATGGAACGAATAGACGAGGCGTTAAGTTGGGATCACGCATTGGTTTGGTTTTAAAGGTTGTGCGGATTGTGCAAACTAGAAAATGCAAATGCAATATGGTTTATAACTTGTTGGTGCATTTGGAAGAGTAGAAACAACATCATATTCAAAGACGAGATATGCAACATCGAATCTATCTTCCAATCCATTCTTATTTTATCTTGGAGGTGGATGCCAATTTTGTCGAATTTTCAAGAATCTTGTAATTTGTATGAATGGTCGAAATACCCCCTAGATTTCTTATAGGTATATGGGGTATTGTGGGGATGATTTTTTGTAAATGGTTGATGTAAGTTTGGGGTGGAGAACCTTTTATTCTCCTTTAATATAATACTGCTTATCAAAAAAAAAATTGTGGATAAAATCTGTCACAGATATGGGGCGGGTAGTGTAACACCCCAATTCCCATCGCGAAATAAATAACACATAATAAATATCAGAGTAACTAAAATTTTATTTTTCCGACAGAAACAGGGATGCCACATTTAAAGAAATAAAATACAATTCCTGCTCAACATTTTTGATACATAACACAAAGAGAAACTTTTTCCTTACAAAAGGATGGTCAATTATGGAATAAAGCGGAAAGATCCATAACTGACTTGTTTTACAAATAAATGGTTTTAGAACATCAAAATATAAATACAAAATATATTCAACAATTATATACATATAACAAAACGTTCCCCGACTCCCGTGCTACGTATCAGAGCAGACACCACGAACGACAACGGAACGGAGGACTAATCTCCACAAAAGCCTCCAAGCCTCTAAAGCTGACAATCTGCACTATGCCATAAAAAGCATATTCCAGCAGAAGGGTGAGAAATAACAACTATAACAAGATTGCATAATAATATGCCACAACACAGATAAATTCACATATATAATATTTCTCACCAATTACATCACATACTAACACATATAGCATGCCACCAATACAAAACATATCACACATAATAAATCGAATCATGATTTTCCACACATAACACATCCCTTCACAATTCACACCACCATTCAACTCAACTCACTCATATACATCACAATGTATATATCTATACGAAACCAAGCATATAATCATGCATATTCCATTAATTCCATACTTCCACAAAGCATACTTTTCCATAATCATTCATCAATGCAAATATACAAAAGATGATCAATGCATACCATAGAGATCGACCAACGACTCTATATAGATGCAAATGCGGTACCGACTCAATTGGTGATACATTAGTCCCCCAGGAACTCTTGGAATCATCGCTCGTTACATAGAGTAACTCCCCGTCGGGCCTACGATGTTCCCCGTCGCTATAAACCACTATTTCAGGGCGAACGACGTTTATGGATTGCTTTCTACCACTATTTCAGGGCGCACAATCCGATTGCTATAGTCCACTATTTCAGGGCGCACAATCGTCTATAACCACCGCTTTCAGTCCTCAGGCAACGCCTCATATTTTGGAGGCACACGGTGTTATAGAAAATTCCCTCTGGAATCATTCCGTCACTCAGGACGTTTCAACAATGCATATTATGATGTTTGGCATACAAATTACTCATGACATTCACATTGCACCCACATACACATCCATAATCATGCATAAATCAACAATTACCACGTATCGCATTTTCTTGCCGTAAGGCCACAAATCATCATCACAACAATATCACGTGCATATTCATTTCACAACATGTCACCACATGCATTTTCATTACAAACCACAAACCACAACAATTATGCAATCACAATCACTTCCACAAGGAATTCACATATCAAATGCTACTCACAACACATCATTATCGCACATTGAAATCAAAACCCAAAACACACATTTATTCCTCCATAACACCACAAACCATCATCACCAATACTTATCATATATATTCACATCAACACAATTATTGTCATAAAGCCACAAACCATCAACAAAGTATTCCACAACAACCAATTATCATCAAAGAATCATCACACAAGTCATACAATCACTTACCAAAGCATAACCCACAATATTGAAAAATAACACCAAAGTTCATAATTCGTTTTCTCGGAAAAGTCGGCCAAAAATAATATTTTTCATCATCACTAAAAAGTACTCCTAAAGACCTTCGATTCGATATAAAGAACTCTTAAATCCGATAAACGACGAATAAGTTACGAATATTTCCAAATAACGCAAAACATAAACCGGACGCCCGACACTACGAAACGGTTCGTAAAAACTGTACCGATTGGGAAGGATTCAGACCTCAAAACTATTTTTCCTAGAAAAAACATCTCGTTAGCTTCCCAACGCTTCGAACGGGGATCAAAACCGACTTACGGTTCGAGAGATATGAATTTCCGAAAATCGCACGAAACCAGAATTTTCACACTAGCAGTCGTGTCCGTACGACTGCGTGAAAATACACCAGTTCTGGTTCAGCAGTGATTCTTGGGGCGTTTTCGCCCGAAACCCGACCGATTCAATTATTTTCTTCAAACAAAATACATGATAATCCTCCATAAATGTATACGGACGTATTAGAATAAAAAATTACGCGATTCCGCGACTTTTGAAAAACACTATTCCGGAACCTAAAAACGCCAAATTTTCAAATATCAACCGATTTTAACGAAACGAGTTTCTATAATCTCGGTCTAACCTCATACGACTAATCTACGCAATTTATTTTGAAATTCATCCGTGAAAACATCGATTTCTAACCATTTTTACCATTTCGACCTAAAATGAAAACTATATGAAACTATCCAAAACAATCAAGAAAACATACACATATACATACACAAGCAATATATAATTGAAACTTCTCACCCTTACCCGATTATTCGCGCTTGAAACGGAGTTCCCGCGATTTTTTCCCTTTTCTCCTCTTTTCTCTCTTCTTCCTCTTCTTTTCTCTTTTCCTTCTTTCTTTCTCTTTTTCTCTTCCTTACTATTTTTCTCTCTTTTCTTTCTATTTATATAAAAACATAAAACTTACCCAAGCAAAAGACCAAAATACCCCTCAGCTCAAATATCTCTCAAACGCTCTCAAAATGCGATAAAACATCAACAACGATGAAAAATAATATATTGCCAAATAAAAGTCAATAATAAAATAATCAAATAGACTCGATTAACTAAAACTGACAAAAACTGGGGCGTTACAATTCTCCCCCACTTAGACATTTTCGTCCTCGAAAATCTAACCGATACGAACAACTCCGGATACGACTCTCGCATCCGACTAACAAACCAACATGCCAACAAAAGTCACACCACGAATAACACAACTGACAAACCACCTTGCTAACTACCACAACGACACGACAACGACGACAACTACAACGACAAGATGCAAAGCCCATACAATGCACTTGACGACAAACTCACAACTCAAAGAAAAGCCAAGATACCAACACACAGGTTCACTCTAGAACCGAAACACAACAAGATCGTTACCCTACCCTAGGTAACACTCCCCTAATTCCCCACACAGGAATTAGCTACACACACTCGAACCATCACCATGGAAACGAGGCAATCAACACAAACAAGAACATAAAGTTACACGACACCACAAGGTCTCAACAACATCAACAAAACCAGAACACCAACATCCTTGTCACACAGCCATACTACAACAATGCTACGATTCACCAATCGAACATACAATCAAAACATCCATTTACATAGTAGCCCATGAATAATATTCAAACCTTCCACCTAACACTTCCATTCTGAAACGTCCAATAGTCTCACCATTCCTACATGTTCTCAATGTTCAACCTATGAACTCTTACAAGTCTCACACGTAAATACAAAATGTGTCACCTCACGCTTCCGCTGCGCACTCTGATTACTCGCAACCATCAAAACTACCATGTATAAAAACTTCCAACTTAACTTATCCCGCACGACATTAACTTTACCAATAGGATAATCTGAGCCAAATTCATAACTCGTCACGAATTTTAACCATCCTCGCTGTCTCACCCTCTATGCCTTCAGACCAAACCAGTAATCCATATCCTTGTGATTACTAAACACTTCGAATCTGGAACCATAAAGATAATACCTCCAAATATTCCAACACAATACAACCGTGACCAAATCCAAACCCAAAAGAGTATAGATCCTTTTATAAATCCTCAATTGTCATAAAGCATAAGCCACGACTTTACCCCCTTGCATTAACACCTGACCACACTCTTCAGAGACACATCACAATACCTCACAAACGGTTTATTAGGATCACACAGAATCAAAACTGGAGCCGTAGACAACTTCTACTCCAGCTCACCAAAACTTACTCACAACGAACATCCAAACAAACGACTCACCCTTTGTAAGTCAACTGAGATACCAGAAGTACGAACTTAACAAAGTCTTCCATAACCTGTAATAACAACCAACTGAGTCCAAAAGTTTCTAATCTCCTTAACCAATTTCGGAGCCTCTCAATGTAGAACTACATCTACTTCCGATGAATCCCTTACCATACTCTCCTCTGAAATAACATATCCAAGAAAACTAACCTTTTTCAACCCAAATTCTCACTTGAATAACTTAGCATAAAACTTCATCTCTTTTTGACACTTGTAATTCAAATCCCAAACACTCTACCTGTTCTTCCTTTGAGTTTACAACAGATCCGAATATCCTCCATCAAAGCCATTACGAACTTATCCAATTAAATATGGAAGATACGATTCCTCTACTCCATAAGCATTAGAGACGCGTTACTAACACCAAATACCATCACTATACGTTGCAATTCCCAACCAAAATCCAAAAGATATAAATCCTTAAAGCTTTTGCAAAACTTTTCACTGGGTAACTGGTTACTCACATACAAGCTTAACCGAGTAAATAACAACCTATTCCGAGGATAACAAACCTAACCAGTCACATTAAATCGATCAAAGGCTCAACTCACACAATTCACCACTCTTATCAAACATTCCAAACAATTGTAATTCACTCAAACTCAACCAAACCATTCTAGTCATCTGTTCATGAAAGTGGACACTTATTCTCAATCATTACCCTATTCAACTATTAGTAATCCATACCCAATTTCTTCTCCTGACCGTCCAATTCCGCAATTCCAACATGTATCAACAACCAACCAAAAAGAATTCTCAAACACAATGTTACATCCAAAAACACATCTGAAAATTATGCCCAACTGACGGCCCATCACTGCGACTTCCTGCCAATTCCCAGAACACTACCATCACAAACAAAACAAACATATTATTCCCATCTACTAAGAGTTTCCTACTTACTTAGCAGATATAAACCTCAACTATTCACCTTCGTCCAATTAAGTTCAATCTCTACTCTCTGTGAAGCAGTCCTTAAATAAAACCCAATCATTCTTCTCAATGACTTCCCAACTGGACTAACACACCAAAACCTCTAATTCATTTCATCTTCCGATATTAGCATCTTCATCGACTCATCAAAACAATCTGTAATCATCTCCTTAAATTCCAAACAATTCATTTCACACACTATCAAAGCCGGAAAGACCCGCCTATTCCATCCAACATAATTTCCGTCTGCTATCAACAAGAGATTAAGGGTGATCAGTTCCTCAATTTGTCAATAGACAGCCGACAATCACGATGGGGCATAAACCGTCTTTACCAAACTATAATAACATTTCTTACATCCTGTACACAAAACTACCTAAGGCACAAATCCTTAGTTGACATAAACCTTACCTCCGCATCCCCTTCGGAACTGAGAACAACATTGTCCGAACAACACTTACAATCTTGCAATTCACAATACACTGAGCCAACGCTCCACACCTGAAGCAACATGGAGAAGTACCAACTTCTCCCCCACTTATCTCAAACTCAATCCTGAAAACAAAGGATTAGAAAACCCAGAAAGCACTGACAGTGTTTCACACACATATCACGTACTAAGGGACAAACAACAACGACAGTATTCAACTGTCACACCAACTGACTCAATAGCTTGGCCGGACGGACCGACCTGCTCTGATACCACTAATGTAACACCCCAATTCCCATCGCGAAATAAATAACACATAATAAATATCAGAGTAACTAAAATTTTATTTTTCCGACAGAAACAGGGATGCCACATTTAAAGAAATAAAATACAATTCCTGCTCAACATTTTTGATACATAACACAAAGAGAAACTTTTTCCTTACAAAAGGATGGTCAATTATGGAATAAAGCGGAAAGATCCATAACTGACTTGTTTTACAAATAAATGGTTTTAGAACATCAAAATATAAATACAAAATATATTCAACAATTATATACATATAACAAAACGTTCCCCGACTCCCGTGCTACGTATCAGAGCAGACACCACGAACGACAACGGAACGGAGGACTAATCTCCACAAAAGCCTCCAAGCCTCTAAAGCTGACAATCTGCACTATGCCATAAAAAGCATATTCCAGCAGAAGGGTGAGAAATAACAACTATAACAAGATTGCATAATAATATGCCACAACACAGATAAATTCACATATATAATATTTCTCACCAATTACATCACATACTAACACATATAGCATGCCACCAATACAAAACATATCACACATAATAAATCGAATCATGATTTTCCACACATAACACATCCCTTCACAATTCACACCACCATTCAACTCAACTCACTCATATACATCACAATGTATATATCTATACGAAACCAAGCATATAATCATGCATATTCCATTAATTCCATACTTCCACAAAGCATACTTTTCCATAATCATTCATCAATGCAAATATACAAAAGATGATCAATGCATACCATAGAGATCGACCAACGACTCTATATAGATGCAAATGCGGGTACCGACTCAATTGGTGATACATTAGTCCCCCAGGAACTCTTGGAATCATCGCTCGTTACATAGAGTAACTCCCCGTCGGGCCTACGATGTTCCCCGTCGCTATAAACCACTATTTCAGGGCGAACGACGTTTATGGATTGCTTTCTACCACTATTTCAGGGCGCACAATCCGATTGCTATAGTCCACTATTTCAGGGCGCACAATCGTCTATAACCACCGCTTTCAGTCCTCAGGCAACGCCTCATATTTTGGAGGCACACGGTGTTATAGAAAATTCCCTCTGGAATCATTCCGTCACTCAGGACGTTTCAACAATGCATATTATGATGTTTGGCATACAAATTACTCATGACATTCACATTGCACCCACATACACATCCATAATCATGCATAAATCAACAATTACCACGTATCGCATTTTCTTGCCGTAAGGCCACAAATCATCATCACAACAATATCACGTGCATATTCATTTCACAACATGTCACCACATGCATTTTCATTACAAACCACAAACCACAACAATTATGCAATCACAATCACTTCCACAAGGAATTCACATATCAAATGCTACTCACAACACATCATTATCGCACATTGAAATCAAAACCCAAAACACACATTTATTCCTCCATAACACCACAAACCATCATCACCAATACTTATCATATATATTCACATCAACACAATTATTGTCATAAAGCCACAAACCATCAACAAAGTATTCCACAACAACCAATTATCATCAAAGAATCATCACACAAGTCATACAATCACTTACCAAAGCATAACCCACAATATTGAAAAATAACACCAAAGTCCATAATTCGTTTTCTCGGAAAAGTCGGCCAAAAATAATATTTTTCATCATCACTAAAAAGTACTCCTAAAGACCTTCGATTCGATATAAAGAACTCTTAAATCCGATAAACGACGAATAAGTTACGAATATTTCCAAATAACGCAAAACATAAACCGGACGCCCGACACTACGAAACGGTTCGTAAAAACTGTACCGATTGGGAAGGATTCAGACCTCAAAACTATTTTTCCTAGAAAAAACATCTCGTTAGCTTCCCAACTCTTCGAACGGGGATCAAAACCGACTTACGGTTCGAGAGATATGAATTTCCGAAAATCGCACGAAACCAGAATTTTCACACTAGCAGTCGTGTCCGTACGACTGCGTGAAAATACACCAGTTCTGGTTCAGCAGTGATTCTTGGGGCGTTTTCGCCCGAAACCCGACCGATTCAATTATTTTCTTCAAACAAAATACATGATAATCCTCCATAAATGTATACGGACGTATTAGAATAAAAAATTACGCGATTCCGCGACTTTTGAAAAACACTATTCCGGAACCTAAAAACGCCAAATTTTCAAATATCAACCGATTTTAACGAAACGAGTTTCTATAATCTCGGTCTAACCTCATACGACTAATCTACGCAATTTATTTTGAAATTCATCCGTGAAAACATCGATTTCTAACCATTTTTACCATTTCGACCTAAAATGAAAACTATATGAAACTATCCAAAACAATCAAGAAAACATACACATATACATACACAAGCAATATATAATTGAAACTTCTCACCCTTACCCGATTATTCGCGCTTGAAACGGAGTTCCCGCGATTTTTTCCCTTTTCTCCTCTTTTCTCTCTTCTTCCTCTTCTTTTCTCTTTTCCTTCTTTCTTTCTCTTTTTCTCTTCCTTACTATTTTTCTCTCTTTTCTTTCTATTTATATAAAAACATAAAACTTACCCAAGCAAAAGACCAAAATACCCCTCAGCTCAAATATCTCTCAAACGCTCTCAAAATGCGATAAAACATCAACAACGATGAAAAATAATATATTGCCAAATAAAAGTCAATAATAAAATAATCAAATAGACTCGATTAACTAAAACTGACAAAAACTGGGGCGTTACAGGTAGCTTAATGGATATCCATAGATAAAATAAATGGATATTTAAATACTCGTTTGTTAATGGATATTTATATGGCTTTAATGATATCCGTGCCCGCAGATATCCATATCCATTAATAAATTATAAAAATCATTTAAATATCATTAGTTTATTTTACATTATCTTTTCATCTTCTAAAAAAATTAGTCTTCTTATATATATTTTTTTAATTTTCTTTGAAGAAAGCCTTTAACATTTCTATCACATTTTATTATCCATTTCATATTTAAACTCTTAAATACTCCATACCTCACTTCAACAATTTCACAGTCCAACCAACTAGTGTCGTCATTCCTCTCTCGAACCAATGTCTACCTTCCTACTCCTCTACGTCCGCTCTTCCATCATAACTCACAATCACAATATCTTTTATTTGTTTGGTTAAAAATGAAATGTATGGATATTGTGTTTAGATCTAATAATGTTTTGGTGAACAAGAAGAAAAATAATGTGATAAAATTTTATTGTTAAATTAAGATCAAATTGTATGAATTTATGTGATAATAACTTTTTGTGTCTTTAAAAGATGTTAAAAATATATTTTTTTTACAAAAAAAATAATTTTTATAAAAAAATAATTATTCATGGATATCTGTAAATATCCATAGATACCGTAAAATCCACAGATTACCCGCTTAACGGATACCCGCATGGATATGGGCGTATATGGATATCATATTTATCAAACAGGACGGATACAAATATCATAGTATTCGTCCCCATGGATATCCATTTACATCCCTAAAGGTGACAAAGAAGTGTAAAAGAAGTTTGTTAAGTAAGATTTCACTACAACATTTTTGTCCTACGAAAACGAAAGAAAACTTTTGCGAAATCTGAAAAAACCGTTGCTTAGGCTATAATAACGATTTTCAAGCCGTGCTAAATCGATGCGTTGTCTTATCCATTCATAACGGTTTTTGTACCAATGACAATGCCTTATAAGTAACAGTTCTCTTAGGTATCTTTTGGGAACGGTCTTTAGAGTTTTTAATAGCAACAACTTCTCTTGAATATTCCCTTCTTGAAACCCTACAAGCATAAGTCAATAATTTAGAACGATCTTCTAATATTTCTATGACAAATGTGAAAATAAAATACAAGAGACATATATTGAATATCATATCAACTTGTATAGGACTTTTTAAAGATATTTGTTTGAAAACTTAACTCAAGTAATTAACAAAGCATTTATATTATTCTAATTTAAAAGTAACAATAAATGAAATGATATGATTCAATAAATATATTAAACAAAAAAACAAAAAGTTATTTTTTCTAGGGAGTGTTTCAAAATCAAATAAATTTGTGTTATAAATCCAAAAACATAATCTAAAGAAAGATAAGACTGAAACGGCCAGTATGCCACAACATGAAACAACTATTATGCTAAATGCATTCCATTTTTAATGAACAAAATTATTGAATAACTAGCTTCAACTATCTCCATTTTAAATAAAATATATCGAATCAAGAAACGTAAGGTGACAATCCACATTCATCACCTTTTCTCCCCGTTTACTTTTTCCAATTGAGGTAATATTGGTAAATAACAATGATGTCTGACATAATCTAAATATTTTCTTCAACTTTCCAACACCAGTGAATTGAAATGTTGTGAAACTTTTGGCAAGAAAAATTGAAATCTATCTTCAAATTTCATATTCACCAAAATAAACAATCAAATCATCTTCAGGAAAGAAAACAATTGCAGCAAATGATTAGATTGCTAAAAGCACTGCAGTGACATTGTCTAGATTTATATTGACAAAGATTGTGAAATGACGTACAACGAAACGATCACATATTTCTCTCGATGAGAATCAAATCTCTCAATGAAATTGAAATTTTCATTATGAATCAATCCTTAACAAATATGTGAAAAATGAATCCCAAATACAAAGCCGTGAGAAAATAGTAGAGGTTTATGGCGGCATGCTAATTCCAACTCAATTTTCTCAAAGATGGCCGTGATTTGCTAATTCTAACTAACAAGATTAATGCAAAGAACCAACATCCACACATAATTATGAAGCATGAATTGCAAAATATATCAAAAGAAATTTCAAAATGCAAACAAGACTACGTCTAGAAACACTCGCATATCCAAGTGTTAAAGAAAATTAATGAAAGAATCCATAAAATAGAAAAATGGAAAACAATAGAAAAAGAAATTGAAAAGTCGGAGATACTATATCATAAGTGCTCTAATACTGTACAATATATGGACACAAAAATTATCATGTCGTGTTCTAGATCTGAGCCTATATTCTCCTTAAATTCTAAGGAAAAGATGTATCACATCACATCACATGAATTTCTTAGTTTTTGACCTTTTTTTTTTTTTTTTTTTTTTTTTTTTTCTAATTGAATACACGGGTTTCATCATCCTTGGAGGAAAAGCACTTAAGGTAAAAATAAAAGTATACAAATATAAACTATTGTTTTGATTGAATGAGTCAATTGTGAGAGAGTGATAGTTGGTACCTTTATATGACAGGAAGAAACTCAGAATTTAGTGAGGCTTCAATACTACATAGCCATCACAGGAGCAACATGTCTCATATTTTCCTTCTCTATTCAAACATTATCTTCAACCAGAAATTGGTTAGGAGCTTCTGCAATTGTAAAAACAAAGTAGATGCAGCGTCATCTAAGTATAAAAACAGAGTGTTCTGATACACTTAATAAGCAGAAGCATCATCTTTTTCACTAAATCTGTATAATTTTTCAAATAAGAAAAGAGTAGATGAACTTATATATTTATAACGATGTAGATAGTGATGAAACAATTGAGAAATATCTAATCAACACGTTAGATTAAAAAAGAAATAAATATAATTTGCTTCCAATCTATATGAATGCTAAGGAAAAGTAAGTAAATTTGTCCAATTTAAGTTTGAATTCAATTTGATTCCAATATTCATGAATGTTAATAATACTATAAGAGAAATTAAAATACTAGGTAGCAGTAATACTTGAGATTGAAGAATTGTCATTGTGAAGGAAAATTTAACTAGATACTTATCTCTTGGAGACAAATCTGATTGGCATCAATGCAAAAAATTTAGTGCCTTTGTAAGTTGTGAAGGCACTTGAGTAGTTCAACCTCTCTAGTCCTTACTTGATGACTTATCATTCATCAACACTTTTATGGGTGGCTGATTTGCTTAACAACAAGAAAAGAAAGAATTAGCAAGTTCTAAGATAATTAAAAAATGTAGCAACAATCCAAAAGCAATATACCCACTAGTGATGGAATGAACAGTGGTCATGAAAAGTTCAAAAAGTCAAACCAAAGAAATACTATGAAAAAATAGATCTAACATTTACAATTTATTTTTAACTTCGTTATTTTATAGAAGCCATTACTAAAACTTGCACGATCATAAGGATACTTAATACATGGACATAAGTCAAACAATATATTTATTTAAAGAAAAAATAGACAAATAAGGATGGCAATGATACCTCATTAAATCATAACCGGATGACAATGCTACACCACAAAAACAGAACCAGAAGACAAAGGCTTCCTAATGTAGCTAAAATAAACTCCTATTAGTATTATGACTTGAAACAGCATGCATAGCGATTATTGAATATATACTAAGAACGTTCATCCATATAACATTAACACATTGCATCAAAAAGCAATTAGCTAGTCGAAAAGCAAATTCGCATTCCCTACAGATTAGTGACCAATCATTAAGTAAACAGTGAATTGGATTATAGGATCATATACCTTAAGTTGCTTCCTTATGGCATACACATTCTCCTCCTCAACATCAATGTTGTACCCTAATTTCTCTGTGAAGAAATGAAAAGCTGAAGTGTTGCTCTTGAGAATATACACTACCATGTTCTCAAAATTAAACTCTTCCGACTATCACAATAAAAATACACAGAATTATAATAGAATTGTAGAACCAAGAACATGTGATCAATAAACAAAATGTAAGAAATGCACTACCATGTACTTGGTACCAAAGACCTCGTATGGGTATCAACCACGCTTAGGGAAGTGATAATATCATGACACTAACACAATAAAACTAGGGCAGTTCAAAATTTATTTATTCCTACAAGACCAAAGGACAACATTAAGCCGTTATTGACATTGAAAATCAAAAGTTAATTGTACAAAACTGTTATCAGAAATGCAAGCTGTACTCAAATGATATTTTTTATGTCTATTATTTTGGGAATACCTGGATCCGTTGAGAAAGGTCCTGTTGGCGGTAATCTTGAAGGTTTATAGACAAACAACGAATCACCGATGACTTGTGTGGTTCTTCCTCAAACGATACTCTCAATGCCTTGTATACTCATTAAACGGTGATAAGAGATAAACTGACAGTGTACGGTCTATTGTGGATCATAACCTATTTATAGAGTGATGACCAATTAGGATTCCTATTATTCTGAAATGAATCATCCCAACATCCACTCAGATTTGATCTCATACCCAATTAATTAATTTCTAAATGAAATCTAATTAATATTTTAACTTTATATAATCACTTAATTGTTTAAGGCCTTAATTTGACAAAATACCTAATACAATTAAAATATAATTATTTAAATTCACAAGTGTATTAAAGATCTTGGATATTTGCAATATTCAATGTTTAAGGTGACAGCCAAGCAATAATTCCGCCTACATACAAAATAAGTTAAATGATTTGAGTAAAGTTTGTTATTTAACACTTTTTCTGCATACATAAAGATATATATGAATTTGTTTTTTTTTCTTCTCTTATTTTGCATTCAATTTTCTTCTTTTATTTTGCATTCAATTTTTTTTTATATTTTATGTGTCTTTATAATATATATTTATAATAATAAAATGTACATTTTGTTTTTGAATATTGTTTATTAATGTTTCAATTTTTTTAATATATATATATATATATATATATATATATATATATATATATATATATATATATATATATATATTTAACATATATAGTTATGGAAGAATGCCATTTAATTTGTTGCGTGGTGCTATATATAAAAAAGCCTAAATTTAGTATTCCTAAAGTAACTGATATTAATTTGACATTCATTTATATCTATAACGATTTGTATTTTTGTTTGTATTATGGTTTTTTCTAGGTTACCTTGACAACAAGATGGGTAAATTACTAATTATGATATGGATCCACTTATAAGGTGACAAGTGTTTTTTTTTTTAAGCAAGCAATATATTGAAGAGAGTACAAAGGGTACTCCAAACCTGATTACAAAAGACGAAAAAGCCACAACAAGCCAAAGAGATTACCCACCAAATGCGACTTAAGATAAAAATAACAACGGATCCATGTTAAAATCGTACAAATTACATTTGGAAAAAGTAATATCTCCAATGAACGACCATCTCCACACCGTATATTTTATCGACCACACGATATCAACAATATTCCAAGTATTGTTCCGGAATATTATACCATTCCTAGTATTCCAAATGGTCCAACCGCCAACCAAATGTTACCCTCTCTCCCACTTTTCAAATTCTGAGATTTGCAAAAATCGAACCAATCTATAAAACTCCCCTTCAAATCAAAACTATTCGGACACGAAAAACCGATCCAATCTGACACATCTTTCCAAACCAAGGCTACCACAGGACAATACAGCAAAACGTGATGTCTTGATTCGGAAACACCGGAGCGAAAAACACAATTAGAACTTCCAGCAGTGGGAATGATGCCTCTAGCAATAAGCAACTCCCTAGTCGGAATTCTATCTAAGAAACATCGCCAACCGAAAGCTCTAACTTTCAAAGGAACCCCGACTTTCCAAACCAGCCCCAAAACAATATCATTCCTCAGGGCCAGACCAAAAGGAATCCGAAAAGCATCTGTAGCCCGAAAGAAAGAGCTGACCGAGAAAAAATTATCCGCATTAAGACGCCAAGAACAACCATCCTTCTTGTTGTGAATGGGGCTACGAAAGACAATGCGAGACAGCAAATCAAACGCTTCAGCTTCCAAACCGGAATCTGTTACACCAGAACTACCAACCGCCACATTAACAGCTGCAGCAAAGGCGTGTTCAGAAACAGGAACCAAACCCACCTGAGCAGACCGCAGCCTCTAGAAAATGACTGGAGAAGCATCATCATCATCCGCGTCAGCAATGAAGCAAGGGTCGGAATTAAAAACACCCTCCTAGTAGTTTCGCCCTTCAGAACTGTCCAAGGCACTATGCAAAACAGAAACCCCCGCCTGGTTGCCCACATGAGCCCTCCCCCTTGACAGTCCAGTACCTGCATAAAAACTGTTAGAAAAAACCGTGCCATCCAAGCGAAGGTCTCCCCATCTCCACTCTCCATTAGTCCATCCCCCCATTCCCGCCACGACTACATCCTTCAAGCGAGAAATAAAATATAAATGCGGATAAACATATTTCAAGCTTCCAAACCCCGTCCAATTAACATGCCAAAACGGAGTCGCAAACCCATTACCAATAGCAAAGGAACAATTATTCAGAAAAATATCCTCCGGATAACTCTTCGACAAAGAAAGAATGTCCTTCCACCAAATAGAAAGGGAGCTCCATTTGGTTGAAGAACCACCGTCACGGCAAAGATGTAAATTGATATCCCCATAGCGAGCTTTCAAAATTTTGTACCAAAGATCCGCCTAACCATTTAAAATTCTCCATCTCCACTTATGGAGAAGAGCTATATTAAAATCCTTAATTCTCTTCAAATTGAGACCTCCTCTTTCGATAGGCAAACAAAGAGTATCCCAACATATCCAATGGGTTCTTTTCCTCTCCTCCGTACTTCCCCATAAAAAGCCACTTTGGATTTTAATTAAAGCGTTACGGATCTTCACCGGGATCTTGTAAAATGAGAGATAAAAAATAGGTAGGCTACTAAGCACCGCTTTTAGTAAAGTAATTTTATCCCCAAAACTTAGAAATCTACCTTGCCAACAACATAAGCGCTTTTCCACCTTCTTCACCAAGAAAGACCAAGTGGTCACTCTCCTAGGATTGAAACCAATGGGGATACTGAGGAAAAAGAATTATTTTCTCTCCACCCGACAAGATAGGAACAACGCTCCGGCTTCCAAAAAGTTAGGGGGGACACTGATTCCGATAAGTTTACTCTTGTGAAAATTGATACCAAGCCCCAAAACCATCTCTAAACCTCTTAGCACCGCTTTTAAAGCCCACAAATGTCTCCAACTTCCATCTCCAACCAAAAGGGTGTCATCCGCAAATTGAAGGATATCAACCAAAAGTATAGTTTGCGGATATCATTGGATATATGTCAAATGGGTAAATTACGCATGTTTTTAATGGGGCAACCTATGTTTCACTTTGTATTATTACTAATTATATAAATTTTATTTGTATATGAGAGACAACAACCATCAGAATATGAGTGTAGATATTATGTGATAAAACATATGTTGAACATTGTCTCTATTGATATTGTTGATTCGTGAAAGTAGGTAATATATTTATAATTACATATTAATAATTTTTACCCAATGATAGTTTGTTATTACTTTAAGTGTTTTTAGATTTCATTCAATTTATATGTATTTACTGAACGGGCACCATTTTCAGAAGAAGACTTAAATGAAATTCGTATACATTGAACAACTTGCTTTCTTGAGTTTTTGAGTGACTGATTTATGGTCTATTAATCATTTCCTCGTTGGTTGAATATTTGATATGTTTGAGTTTTGTTGTAAAAAATGAATATGTATTATAAGTCACTTTGAATATGTTTGAGTATTCTTGTATGTACGATGTAAACATGTATAGTTTTATTTTGGCTCTGTAGCCATTAAATATATGGTACAAAATGTGTTGTTATTCAAGTTTTGTTATATATATTGTTGTACCCCAAATTTTACCCCTTAGATGTCATATCATTTTGCACTTGCATTTAGATTCAATCATCTATGCATTTGTTAACTAACCACTTCATCTTGCAAGTGTGTTTCTTTTGTGTGAAAGCTAGGATCTACACAAGAAAGAGGGCAAAGTCTCCTAAGCCAAGCTCTCACATGATTCAGGGTCTCCTAAGACACTCTTTGGCCCCATACAACCATCACAAGTGTTCACTAATTGATTGAGAGTGGTATGTGAAGTCATCTGTTCAAGAAAGATAACTGAGGCTCCAAATGCAACCATTTGAACTTACATGCATCCAAGAAGTCTTAGTCAACAAGAAATCAAGTGTGTTTGGCTCCCATCACAAGTACCTTGAGCCACAAATTCACCATACCTCAAACTAGGGTTTTGTCAGGGCAAGTTAGCCAGTGCCTTTGTTGTTGATCAAGGTATGTTCTAAGTTTTGGGACATGATTCTACATGACACTAGACATCCATAGAGGCCATTTACGGGCCTTGGAAGAGATTGAAGAAGTAAGATCATCAGAGATTATCTATGTTGTATTCTTGAGGAATTTGGGTTTTGACTAAGGCTCTGACTTTTGAGATTTTGATCCAAGATGAAGCATTCAAGTCCTTAATCCATCATGACATGTCTAATTGTTGAGTTAGGGCATGAGAAATCAAGTTTTGAGAGGTTTCTTGCAAAGAGGGCAATGTTTGGTCTTTGAAACTTTCTAAGTGTGGAAAATTCACTTCTTGTGCAAAATTGGGGAGGCCATAACTTTCAAACCACACATCCAAATTGAGTGACTCAAAGCTCAAATGAAAGCTCTTTCCATGAACTTCAAAGTGTATTAGAGGACCTTTCTTAAAAAAATGCATGATTCTTAAGTTATGAGACTTGGAAGATAAGTTGCCTTTAGGACTTAGTGAAATATCATGCTTTTCTCTTTTTCTTGCAACCAATTTCAACCTCATTTTGCACTATGATCCAAGTCTTATCTTAATTATCTTTGGCCATGAAAGTTATAGAGGTTGCTTCTAGCTTTCTTTTGAATGCTAGAACTCTCCATTTGGATAGTTGTTCACCAAGTTACAATGTCCCAAAGTTGGTGCCCTGGAAAGTTTAAGTTTCATAACTTAGAATTTTTCAAAGTTTGTTTTTGACATATTCTTGGACAAGTTTTGCTCCTCATTTTTCTCACGGAAATATGCTTTGTTTCAAGTTGAATCAAACATGAAATTTTCTCACACTTCATCCTAGTTTTCGTTGGATCGAAGATTTTGTCATTTGAATCAAAGGTCATGAAGTTAGGTTGATCTAAAGTGGTGCCCACGGTTTGGTTTAGTAACAAGGTACTATGCATAATTCACTTCAGTTGCTATACCTTATGTTATTTTTTTGAGAAATCTGAGATACCTTGTGTGTAATGCACCATTTTTGTGAGTCTCCAACCATTACCTCTTTAAGTTCATCCTCCCATGACATATCCAAATGAGCTTTTTGACATTACTTTGGATTAGTGAAATAAATGATGCAGCATGAAAGACTATCCCATGATGCGCAAGGATCCATGATCCTCAATCCCCAACTATTACCTTTTTAACTCTCTCACATGACACAACAAAAAGAGTTTTTGGAATATATGTTTAAGTGTGAAAACAACAGACCTGCACCCTATCCTCCGTTGCTTTTGTTCAGCAAATGAAGCATTGTGTTCTCCAAGGTTGATTAGGTACAAAGACTGAAGGAAGGTCCATACAAACCCTAATTTTTCTCCTATGGACAAAGCATCTGTCCAGTGTATCTCCAAGAGTCGGACCAAACTTCTCAGGCTATAAAAGGAGAGCACTTCTGTGACACCCCCAATCTATACGACAAGGTCTCAACAACATCAACAAAACCAGAACACCAACCTCATTGTCACACAACCTTATCATATCGATGCCACGATTCACCAATCGTACATATAACCAAAATATCCACCTACTTAGTATCCCATGAATACCATTCAAACCTTTTCCCTAACACTTCCATTCTGAAGCGTCCATTGGTCCCATCATTCCTACAGATTTCCAATGTTCCACACACGCATATACAAAATGCGTAACTATCAAGTCTCCCAATCTCAAGCTCAAAGTCTAACTCTTTCGCATACTCACCAAACCACTGTTCAGTTTTAATATTTCCAACCAGTACACAATATTCTTGTCATTACCAAAGACTTCGAATCCAGAATCATAAAGATAATACTTCCAATATTACAACATAATAGCACTGCCAACAATTCCACAATAGTACTGATCCTTTCACGAATCCTCAAATGTCGCAAACACAAACCACGACTTTACTCTCTTACATTAACACACCAACTATACTCATCAAGATGCATTCCAACCAATCGACTTCACCTTTGCAAGTCAACTAAAGTAACGAAAACACTAATCTTGGAAAACCTTAACTCAAACAAATCACCACTCTTACCAACCATTCCCACAATTGTGATTCTGATCAAACTCAACCAACCCAAAAAGGAACTCTCAAATATTACATCCACCCCTAAGGGTTTCCTCAAGATTTCTATAATCTCCATACCATCAAAGAATTCCAAATCGTTTGCAATTCGTCACAATTCAAAACTTAAGCCATAAAGAACACAACTGCAAGTCCCCATACTATTCACTGGTTAACACGCATCCTCCTACTATCATCTTATTCCTTACCAACCATTAGTAATACCTAATCATTATCCCTCGGAGACATTCCAACTTAATCCACATACTCAAACCTCTAATCCATCTCATCTTCTGATATAAGAATTCTCCTCGACTCAACAACGCAATCTGTAACCAACTCCTTACCTTTCAAGTAATCCATTCCGCAACACTATCAAGGCCGGAAAGGCACGTCCATTCCATCCAACATAATTCCCGTCTGCAATCAACAAGAGATTAAGGGTGATCAGTTCCTCAATTTGTCAATAGACAGCCGACAACCATGATGAGGTATAAACCGTCTCCACCAAACGATAATAGCATTCCTTACATCCTATACACAAAACTACCTAAGGCACAATTCCTTAGTTGACATAATCTTTACCTCCACACCCCTTCTTGAACCAGAAACCAAACTTATAATCTTGCAATTTACAACACACTGAGCCAGCGCTCTACACCTGAAACAACACGGAGAAGTACCAGCTTCTCCCCCACTTATCTCATTCTAATCCTCTCCAACTGTAAACACACCTAATCCATCACAAATCCTTTACCATAAATGGTCAAAGAACAATTTAAACAAACCAAAGAAATAATTACCGACCCCTATGCAGAAATATCGATAACCATCTTACCATCCCAAAAGACCACAACAAATTCAAACGCTTCGCGCACTCAGACGAAATAATGAATGAGTCGCTCCATTACCAATAATAGCAAATAAAGGCGTACTCTTAATAAAACAAGTACCTTTAGTCAAACGATCCGCACTAGTAGTCTCATCTCCTACCAATGCAACAGTCTTCCTACCAGTCTGAGCTTCCTTCGGTTTCGTACACCCCGTGCTTATATGACCTGTTCCACCACAGTTGAAACACTGCACATTAATTCTCTTACAATCCGCTGTGACATGTCCCGAACCTCCACAATTAGAACATTTCAGTTTATTCCTCCTACAATCCAACTTACGATGTCCTACTTCCCCACACTTGTAACACTTAAAGTAACACCTATGAGGACTAGACATTCCTCCTTCACTTGCCTTTTTCTCAAAATTCTCCCTTTGCTTACCCTTTTCAGCTGGTGTGCCATAAGGACCACCACGAGACTGTTGTTTCCCTTTCTTGTCATTCACACTCTTATAGTGAGTAGAACGAGCCCTACAATCCTCCTCGTAAATCCTACAACTGTCCACCAAATCAGAAAACTTTCTAATCCTCTGATAACCGATTACCCTTTTAATCTCCAGACGCAATCCGTTCTCGTACTTCACGCACTTAGAAAATTCAGCAGTCGCTTCCGGATAATGAGGATAGAACTGCACAAGTTCTACAAACCTTGCTGTGTAATCCACAACAGACATATTGCCTTGTTTCAACTCCAAGAACTCAATCTCTTTCTTTTCCTTCACACCCTCAGGATAATACTTCCTCCGAAACTCTCGACCAAATAAATCCCAAGTAACCTCTTCATTATCCACTTCCAACACTTGGCGTAAATTAATCCACCAACCAGCTGCTTCTTCTTTCAGCATGTGAGTACCTAGTCTCACCTTATTCTCTTCAACACAATCTATCACATGGAAGATTCTTTCAACCTCCTCAATCCAAAATTGTGCACCATCAGGATCATATCTTCCCTTGAAGATAGGCAGTTCGTTCTTCCCGAACTCATCATTACCCGTAACATTCAGTACACCCGGCACAGCCCGAGCCATATTCTGTTCATTTCCAATAACAGCAACTATGGTTAAACAAACAGCTCACCGAACCACAAAGACCAACAAAAACTGACACAAACTGACACGGACTGGCTCTGATACCACTTAATGTGACACCCCCAATCTATACCCCCAATTAATATTAAAACAAGTGGCACTTAATAAGATTTTTGTCAGAGTATATCTAAAAACATGGCATAGACGGGAGAATCACATCAACGTGAAACAAAACATACATACAACACCTGCCCATAAAGATATGCAATAGTGGGGTAGCATACATGCAGAGGAAACTCAGTTCCTTACACCCACATTTCAAATCGTTTTTAGAATAAAAGCGGAAAATCTAAAAACTGAATATCCTTTATATATCACATAAAAAGTTGGTCATATTTCAGGTTATACAAGTACAAACCTAACGATACAAATATACATAATACACAAAAGCACAAACGGCCTCCCTAACTACCCGGTGTCACATATCAGAGCCGACCAACAAAAGAGTGAAGACATAAGCTTCACAAAAGACCTCCAGCAACTCTAATCTGCAATGCCTCATAGAGCATTATAAAACGAGCAGAAGGGTGAGAAAAACAACCATAATATAAATGCATATAATTATATATATTAACATACAAATACACATATCCAGTATTCTCACCACAGTTATCACATGCCAACACATAAGGCATATACAGATTATATTCACATAATCACTTATTCACACATCATGCATATGTTTATATACAAAACATATCATTCATAATTCAATGCATTTAACACACATGCACAACAATTCACCATCGCTATCACAAGCTCAATCACACAATGTCTCACACATAATCACAAAATCATGATTTTCCACATATAACCAATGCAATCATAATTCATTACCATTCATCACAATTCACCCATACACATCACAATGTATATATATATATCAACCAAGCATATTCATCATGCATACTTTCACAATATCTAATCCTTCCACATAAACATACACAATTATGTTTATTCACCAATGCATCACTATAAAGATGATAAATGCAAATCATAGACACCGACTCACGACTCTATGCAAATGCAATGCGGTACCGACTCAATCATCTCAAGTTCACTCAGGAACTTTTGCTGGAACCATCGCTCGTTACCAATGTAACTCCCCGTCGGGCCTACGATGTTCACCCATTGCTCACACCCCACATGGGCACACAATGTTTATGGATCGCTCACACCCCACCTGGGCACACGACCCGATCGCTCACACCCCACACGCAAGCACACGATCCGATTGCTCACACCTCACCTAGGCACACAATCCGATTGCTCATACCTCACCTACGCACACAATCGTTTGTAACCATCGCTCACACCTCACATAGGCACACGATGTTACCACTGATTCTCCTTAGAATCGCTCGACACAAGAATGTACTTCATTATGCTTCGCATGCAAAATGACCCAAGACATTCTTGAAATGCATACATATTCACAATATATTCATGCATTCATCTCATACGATCACATACAATCTATATACATTCACATCAATGCACTATTGTATGATTCACATTCAAACACACAGTCAAAACGGTAAAAGTCGCTAAATAGCACTATTCCCGACATTCTGACATAATTAAATCGGCTGACAATTTCCAAAGCCTCATAATCATAAAGTACAGTTCAAAAGCTTTCCAACGACACCAAGAATGTAAAAATCGGATACACGGAGCAAAAGTTACGGACGAAACCGAAAACGACATTTTGAAAAATCCCATTTTTACATTCCTCCTGTCCATACGCGTATCACCCATCTCATACGCGTACTACACTAAATTCTCGCCATTCCCATACGCGTATTGCCAATGCCCATATGCGTATGGGCAGAACCATTTTCCTTCACAAATTCCACATTTCAGACCCCATACGCGTATGCCCAACGTCCATACGCGTATCACCATTTTCATACGCGTAACGACCCAAACACAGGCCAATGTTACGCGTAATGCCGAGTCCCACACGCGTATGGACATGCCCCATACGCGTATGACCAGAGCAAGCCCAAAAAAATTCTGCAGAAACGAGTTATGCGTTTTCCAACCAAAACACACCCAAATTCATCACCTAAATCCAGAAAATTACCAATTTGATTCACAACAACACATACCTATCAAGTATTAACAACAAGGAACACAAAAACATCATTCCCAACTCGATTTAATCGAATTCTAACATTATCTACAAAAATGGGTTTTGTTATATTTTTCATACAATCCAACCAAACAACAATCAAACACATACATAATCATACACATGTATAAGATAATCGAATTTCACACCCTTACCCGATTAAATCGATTCCTAGAAGTGATTTTCTTGAGTTTCCAAGCTTTTCCCCAATTTCTCTCTTTTTCTCCTTTCTCTTTTTTTCTTTCTTCCCTTTTTCTTTTTCTCTCTATTTTTTTTCTCTCCTTTCTATTTCTATCTCTTTTCTTTACTAATTTAGTAAATAATTAGGGAAAAGACTAAAATACCCTTACTCTCAACTATCTCGCAAATGTTCCCAAAACGCGATAAAATATAATAACAGTACAAAACAAAATAGTATCTCACCAAAGTCATAAATAAAAAAAATAATATAATGCTCAGAATAATTAAATCGACTCGATTAAATAAAATGGTCAAAACTGGGGCGTTACAACTTCTCCTTTGTTCATCACCAGAAAATCTCTCAAAAAAATCTCTCTACCTCTCCATTCCATAATCTTGCAAGTAACATTCAAAAAAACTTGCAAGGAACTTACCCAACTTCATTTCCTTTGTGCTAGTCACAAGTAAACACTTCAAACCAACAATCAACATATATATCAGAGTATCCATTACCATTTCCAGAGAAAAACACCACTTGAGTGAAAGAGCTTTTGGAGAGTTGAAGCACGACTGTCTTAAGGAGGAAGAAGCTTGGCTCTGTTGGATTTTCAAACTCTTGGATCAAGAAGGTGCAGTGGACTTATTCCACTAGGTAACCCTTATCCTCTTTTACTCCATGTTCCAAAAATCATGATCATGCTGCTATCATATTGTTTGTTTTGCACTTAAGTCAAATGACCATGTGAATGATATTGTTGAGTTTATGTAGTGTTTTTGGTACTGCCAGTTCTTGATACCATGTTGTTCATGCCAAGTTAAATGCTAGAGGATTACTTTTATTGTACAAATTTCAGTTAAACAACTTTAAAGTTTGCTTGAATATGTGTTGATATGATGAGTGTTTGGTCTCACTCTTTCCCTCTGTACCTATAATTATGTACTCATATGCACAAACATACACTGATATAATATGCACACGTGTGTTTGAGCTTACTTTGGGATCTGTATTGGCATTTTGGCATGGTAAAGTTGTGGTTTCATTTATAAGCCCACGAGTTTTATGTTGTCACTCTCTCTGCTTATGCCATTATCAGGTTTTGTTCATGGTTGAGTGATGTTCTTTGATTTGAGTACTGCACTTTAAGCTTTTATTTCATGAGTTTTGGTTGAGAGATGAGTACAGTATTGATTGAGCAAGAGGGAAGTGTATCATGGTTCTCTTGCTTCTTTGTTTCACGATTTTGTCTGAGTTTTATTGCATGGTGCATGAAAGAGAGGCTTGCGTGGTAGTAAGGAAGTGGGGCAATGAAGCTTTTGTCTGGTAGTGACTAAAAAAGAGTGAGACCGATTGAGACCATTCCTTAAGTGTGCAATATTCTATGTGGTTTATTTTCAAAATAGCATTTTATTCACCTGAAGGTTTAAGTATTTTCAGGGGTGGCATATACATTGGATGTATAGCCACCCTAGTGGTATGAGACACACGTTGTAACCAAGGGGTCTGGGGTTCGAATCCCCCTCGCCCCAAACACCCTTTTTGTTGCTTTTTATTTTATTTTAGTTTTTTCTCTTGTTTTTTCCAACTTGGACCGCTGCTGTTGACACCCCCACCAAAGATCCATGCGCTGCCAAACACACACCTTAGTTCTGATTGATTTTTCTAGTGCACCCCCCACTATTTTGTCTTCTTTTTTTTTTTTTTTTTTTTCTTTTTTTTTTTTTTTTTTTCTTTTTCTTTTCATTTCAATTTTAATTATTTAAAATATTTTTCTTCCACTCAAAAATTCCAAAAAAAATCATAAATATCCTTTAATGTTTAATTTTATTTTTCATAATTTTGATTTCACTTTTATTTTATTTTCACATTAATTTCTAAATTTACAAAAACATGAATAAACTTTTCATTAAAGTCTTGAACTTCTTTTGAGAAATCACTTGATTCTTGGGAGTTTTGTGAGAGTATTTCTTTGATTTGTTCTATGGTTTGAGAGGGTTGTTTGGGAAGGTTTCCTTGACCTTGGATAAGGTTATTCCATTAGGGTTTTGTTTGTGTCTTTTGGTTTTGTTGCTAAGTCTTTTACCTTGGATATTTTGTCTAGAATTTCAAACTTGAAGATGCTAGCTTTATCATACTTATGTATGCTCATTTGTTTATGCTTGTTGTGAATCGTCTCACTATCTCTTGCCATACATAGATGTTTGAAACATACTTTTGAGATTGATCATGCTTAATTGTTGTACATCCCCTTGAGTCCTTGAACTCATATTATTCATGTAATTTCAATCCCTTGTATCCCCTTCCTTCCAAAGGAAAGCCTCTCTATTGACCTCATAGTCATAGGATTCCACCTTGGCCTCCTAAGAGTCACTCCCTACCTTTGACCTCATAGTCATAGGGTTTCTCCTTGGCCTCCTAAGAGTCATTTCCCTCCTCGGCCTCATAATCATAGGATACCTCCTCCCTTGGTCTCTTAGCCACTCAATATCACAACTTAGAATTAAGTTAGAAATCTTGGACTCTATGTGGGACTCATCATCTTGAGTATCTCATTTCTCCCTATCACAACTTAGACTTAGAGAGTTTCTTAAACTCTATATGAGTATCATACTCATTCCCCTTGGAACCTTGGCCATAGTCAATGGTTCCACACCCTTAGTTAGGGGAACTACGAATGCTCTAATTCCATTCCTGTTAGGATACGTAGGCACAAGATGCGATATCTTGGCGAGCATACTTAATGTATATACCCTTAGGTCTTTACCTTTAGCACCTTGGTCTTTACCATAGGTCCTTATCTTAACTTTAGTACATTTTTCTTAGCAAGTAAACACAACATAACACAAATACAAACAAGATGTTCCTGTAGAGTACTACAAATATCTAGGATGCTAATACCTTCCCTTAGTATAACCAACCCCCGATCCCCAATCTCTTAGCTTTGTCTTCACATAGCGCATTTAGGGTTTTCTTCGATCTTTAAACTTTCCTTTTCCTAAATCAAAGCTCGGTGGTGAATTTCAAAGATGTGTGATTCAAGTTAATTAATAGCTTGATATCCGATTCTCACCGCAATATATATATATATATATATATATATATATATATATATATATATATATATATATATATATATATATATATAGCCTTAAAGCCATTTAAATATATGATACAAAATGTGTGTCATTTAAGTTCTATTTAGAGAGAGAGGGTCCAACCTCTCGCTAACTTTCTGGGTTTATTATGTTTTATCTATTTTCCTCTTCATCTTCCCAATCCATTTTTTCATTTTCCGGTATCGATCCCATCCCTATTCTTCTTTAACCTCTTCCGCCTTTGGTCCGTCCCTATTCCCTTGTGTTCCATTTTTCCTTTCGTACCTGTGTGAGATTTCATTTTGTTTAAAGTAGATACTGGGGGGTCTTCTTCCTTATTTTCGGCTTAAATTCCTGGCCTTAGGGCTTAGGGGCCTTGTTAAGGAGTTGGTTTCCTCTGGGTTCTTCTGAGTCATTCGTGATCTTAGGGTGTTGTTAGGTTTTGTTTTTGGGGTGGTGCTTTGGTTCTGTTTCATTGGGGTGGTCTGTTGTTGTTTTGTTTTAGTTTTAGTTTTAGTTAGTTACGCTCAGTTTGAGTGGGTTTTGTCTATTGGGTTTCTCAAGATGGATTAGGTCAAGGTAGGTGGAAAGAGGTGGACACCGAAGGTTGATAGGTTTTCTGTGTGGAAGGAGAACAATAGCAAAGGAGCGGTAGGCAAAAAAATTACTTCTTTCTTTGTCACTGAGTTTCCTGAAGAGATGAGAGCTAAAGATCTCTTTGAGGTGTTCCAAGTCTATGGAGTATTCTCGAAAGTTTACGTTCCGGCGAGAAGAGACAAACGTTGGAAGAGGTTCGGATTTGCAAAGTTCAGGAAGGTTCAAGATCGTCTGATGATGGCGATTAAGCTTGATAACATTTTTCTGAAGGGGAAGAAATTATTTGTCAATGTTCCTCGATTCCATAGGGAAGAGAAGACTTTGGGGCCTGGGGTTGGAAGTCAGGTTGGCATAAGACATGATTTCATCTCTGGTAGGGAAGCATTGAGGGGTGGTAATCCGAAGAATCTTATTCCGGTGACCCATAGTCCTTCGAAGGTTCAAGTTATCATGGAGGATGGAGATAAACTAAGATTTAAGAAAGCGAGGGTTGGCGTAGTGGCTGAAGGAATTAATGTAGTTGATATTCAAAGGATTTTACATGAAGAAGGGTTCTTCAACATTAAGTGTCCCCTTATGTAGCTAAAAAATGTCTTATTGAAGAGATTGCGGAGGGAAGTTTAAACGAATTTATTAGTGAATCTGAAGATTGTATTGGCAAATGGTTTTCTGCACTAAAACCATGGTCTATGGAGGAGGTCGATGATGAACGACTCGTTTGGATTAAGTGTTATAGTCTTCCGTTTGCAACCTGGAATTTTTCTACTTTTCATTTTATTGTAAGCGGGGTGGGTAAGCTATGCCAGATCGATGAGGATACTATTAAGAAGGCTAAGTTGGATGTGGCTCGTATCCAGGTCCTTACTAAACTGCCTATTATTCTGAACAAGAGTGTGGTTGTAATGTGTAACAATTTACCTTTTCAAGTTTCTTTGGTTGAAGATTTCTGCGTATATAAAGTGTTGATTAACAAAACGCTGGATAATGAAGCGGATGGGGTGTATTCCTCATTTGATCTTGTGGACTCATTTGAAGAAGGTGACAGTGATTGGGGTGATACTTTTGAGGAGGAAGTGGTTGAGTCTAGCAACCCTACGCAACTAGCTGGAGACCGCGACGTGTCACAATTTAAGGAGGTGTTAGGTATAGGGGATGGGGGATCGGTTGACATATCTATAGTTGGGGCTACTTTTAAGATAGATGACAAGGTTGGAGGGGCTACTAATGAGACTAATGAACCTGTGGTGGGACCAGACTCTTGTCGTTTAAATCCTTTGTTGGGAGTTGGTTCCTGGTTGAGAAACACTCTATATGTGCTGACAAAGTGGATGTAGGGGATACATAGATGTTAGATAAAGTTGTATTGTCTAAAGAAATACCTATTCAAAAATGCAAGGACAAGACAATAACGGGTGGTAAATTTTTAAATGGAGACTTATGTAATTGGATGGTGGTGGACCTGAATTGCTCTGATCCTATTTCTGGTACTTCGGGTTGCTTAATTGGGTCGTCTAAATGGGTCAAAAACAGGACAAAGAAATTGTTACATGAAGTTTATAATAGTGTTAAAATTCCTTTCTCCCCATCTTACTACTCTTCCCTTCTCCATGCTGCGGTTGAGTTCCCAATTTTTCCCAGTTGTGTTCAATCAATTAGAAAGTCTAAACCCTCTCGACATGGGACTATCCATGAGAGAGATGGACTTAACTCACTTAGATGCAATGAATCCTTAACAGATACTGATGTGTTTAGAGGGAATATTAGATGTAAGAAGGCAATAGATGATGTTCCCTCTAAAGTCTTGAACACTTTGAAAAAGTTAGGGGTGGAGGGAGACATTGAAGATGAGGCTTTTGTATGCATTCTAAGGGAGATGGATGATGAAGAAAAACTAGGTAAAAGAGGTAAGAAGATTGTTGAAAGAGGTGGCCAATGAATATAGTGTCTTTTAATAATCGAGGGTGTTGTAGCACTCTTAAAAGAAGGAGGATCTCCCATATTTTGAGTAAGGGCAAGGCAGATCTATGTCTTCTTCAATAAACCAAGTTGAGACATATAGATGATGGGATTGTTTAAAGAATTTGGAGGTCATCGGGGTACGATTGGTCGGCTACAAACTCTGATGGGAAATCTAGTGGGATTCTTACAATCTGGAAAAAGGAATTGGCTTTCGCCTATTCCACCTTCAGAGGGAAATTTTTTTTAGGTATTCCCTTCATATGAAATAATTCGAACCTGTACGTTGTTAACGTTTACTCGGCGTGTGCTTTATCTGAGAAAATGAGACTTTGGTCGGAGTTGATTGATGTTAAGAATCGACTTCCTAATGGAGGTTGGATTATAGCCGAAGACTTTAATGCTATTAAAGTCAAAGAGGAGAGGAAGGGCAGGAGTAGTGTTAATTATGGAGAGATGTTGGAATTCAATTCTTTCATTGAAAATCTGAATTTGATAGATTTGCCTGTGGTGGGAAGTAAATTTACTTGGTTCAATGCTAATGGGAGTAGTTGTAGAAGACTGGATAGATATCTAGTTAGTGATGTAGTTATTGCTAATTTGGATTTGAAGAGTCAATGGGCGGGGGATCGAGACATTTCCAATCATCGTCCGCTGTGGCTGAAGTCTAAATCTATAAACTGGGGCCCTAAGTCGTTCCAGTTCTTTAACTGTTGGATGGAGCATAAAGGATTTATATATTTTGTGAAAAAGTCTTGGGAGTCTGTGGCAGCCTCGGGTTCTCCCAGCATGGTTTTATGGAATAAATTTAAAGTTCTTAAAAGAGATCTTAGGTGGTGGAATGTCCATGTTTTTGGGTGGCTAGATTTGTAAATTGATGAGAGCATCACAATTTTAAACGAGTTGGAGTTGAATTCGGTTAAGAATGATAACAGCCTAGATGAGGGGACTGTTAAGGAGAGGATGGAGATTCAAGAAGATATATGGAAAAACCTCAAGCTCAAAGAATTGATGATTAAATAGAAGTCCAGAAAAATGTGGGTGAGTGATGGTGATAACAATACGAGATATTTCCATGATTTTCTTAAAGCTAGGTACCGGGCCAATAATATATCTGGTATAAAAGTGGGGAGTACCATGGTGGAGGATCATGTCTTGATAAAGAATGAGGCTATGAACTTCTTTGAGAATAAATTTAAAGATCAGAGTTTGACGGTGTTGCTATTCTTTGTCTGGAAGATAAGGAGTTCTTAGATTCTGAGTTTTTGCAGGATGATGTGAAGGTTGTTGTCTTTGCTAGTGAAGGCAACAAATGTCCTGGTAATGATGGCATTAATTTCAAATTCCTTAAATCTTGTTGGGATATTGTGGGAACTGATATTAGTAACTGCGTTTTGGATTTCTTCCACACTAGTAAGTTGGATAAAGCGTATGTTTCTTCTTTCCTCTCCCTTGTGTCTAAAGTGGATAGCCCTCAAAAGTTTGAAGATTTTAGACCTATTTGCTTAATAGGTTGTTTTGTAAAAATCATTTCTAAAATGCTTGCTAGAAGATTAAGCTCTGTGATAGGAAAATTGATTTCGCCTACTCAAATGGCTTTTATTCCAAGTCGTCAACTCTTGGACGAGGTCCTTGTGGCTAATGAAACCATAGAGTTTGTTAGAAGAAAAAAAGAAGAAGTGCCTTTTATTCAAGGTGGACTTTGCTCAAGCGTACGATTGTGTGGACTGGAAATTTCTGGAATCTATGTTGATTAACATGGGGTTTGGTACCAATTGGTTGAAGTGGATACGTGGTTCATTGTTTAATAATTATCTTTCGGTCTTAATTAATGGTAGCCCTTCAAAAGATTTCAAGGCGACGAGAGGTTTAAAGCAAGGAGATCCCCTATCTCCTTTCTTGTTTGCGATTGTTGGGGAGGGATTGGCTTGCTTAGTGAGGAGGGTTTCCTCCCTCAGTGTTCTGAACGAATTTAAATTCAGTAATGTCGCTTCGGTCAATATACTTCAGTTTGCGGATGATACCCCCCAATTTGGAGATGGTTCCATATCGAATATCTGGGCTTTCAAATCAATATTACGAGGGTTCGAAGTCACCTCTAGTCTAAAGATTAACTATTCTAAGAGCTGCTTGTATGGTGTTGTTATTGATCCAGAGCTGTTGGCTGATGCTGAGAACTTCCTCCATTGTAAGTCGGGTTCTATGCCATTTAAATTCCTTGGCCTTGGAGTTGGAGGCAACCATAGGAGTATTTCTTTTTGGCGACATGTTGTGGATTGTATGAGGGCTAGATTATCCAACTGGATAAGCCGTAATTCATCGATTGGAGGGCGGGTGACCCTTATTAATACTGTGCTAGCGAACCTTTCGATCCATCACCTTTCCTTCTTTAAGGTTCCTAAAAAGGTTGTGAAAGACATCATAGCAATTCAAAGGAGTTTCTTATGGGCGGCATCTCGAGCAGTCGGTATATTTCTTGGGCTAGTTGGAATACGGTGTGTAAACCGAAAAATTGCGGTGGTCTCGGAATTAAACATGTTGGCCTCTTCAATAAAGCCCTCCTTGCTAAATGGCTGTGGAAGTTCAGTAACGAAGGTAATGAAATCTGGCGTCCTATTCTCGTAAGTAGGTATGGTAATTTAAGTCGTAAAGTTCAGCTTTATAGTGTTATTGGTAATATGCATACTGACTCTGCTTGGTTGAAGGATATTCTTTCTGTTTCTAATCCTGCTCCTCAGATTTATTTCAATGACTATTTAAAAGATGAAGTCGGCAATGGGAAGGGAGTGCTCTTTTGGCATTTGGTTTGGTGTGGAGATAAGCCCTTATCGGTTTGGTGTGGAGATAAGCCCTTAAAAGATTCCTTTAATAATTTGTTTCAGTTGTGTAACAGTAAATCCTGTACTATCTCAGAATTGGGTGAGTGGGTGGATGACATTTGGACCTGGAATGTTTCTGCTTTAGTCACTATCAATACTCAGCAGACGAACTGTGACTTGGAGGGGCTGCTGCAGGTTATTGAACCTATTCTGTTGCAGGCCAATGTCCATGATAACTGGCTTTGGAAGTTGGACGTTAACGATGGGTTTTCGGTTAAGTTCATCTTTGACAGCATTTCATCGCAGGAGGCGTTGGTTTCGGTTGATGAAAACTCGATTAGGCTGTTGGATTTTTTGTGGAAGTTGGTTATTCCAATGAAAGTCAAAGTGTTTACTTGGACATTAGTTATCGATAGGCTGCCAACCCGATCGAATTTGGTAGCGAGAAGTATTTTAGATAATCCACATGATATAGTTTGTATGTTTTTCTTCAAGTCTAATGAAGAATCTTCTCACCTCTTCTTTATGTGCCATAAATCTGTTTTGGTTTGGAACTTGGTATGTGATTGGATTGGCATTGATCGGATTTCAGATTTGGATTGCTGTTCCCACGCTTTGGCTTGGCTACATAGATTAAAAGGTATATATAAGGAGGGTCTAATCTATTCTATTTGGTTTATTTCTTGTTGGAATATTTGGAGATTTAGGAATAATATTTTGTTTAGGGACGAGGTTTGTAATGTCGAATCCTTTTTTAACGCTATTGTTGCGACTTCCTGGAATTGGTTGGTGTTTGGTAAGCGTATTAGGCAGTGTTGTAGCCTTTACGATTGGACCAAATTTCCCATAGATTTTTTGTAGTTGGGTTGTCCTGTTGGGTTTCTTTGGGGTTTTCCCGAATTTTCGGTTGTATTCCCTGTGCTATGGTCTGAGATTTCCTTAATCTCATTTTATTGATGTTTGCCTATAAAAAAAAGGATTTCACATTTGTTACTCTAGAGAACCAATGTGAAAAGCCATCCCTTAATCCCCTATTCCCTCGGTTATAACTTACAAGCTGATTTGAGGTGAAAAGTGAAAGTTCATCGCATTGATTACAAGTCTGGCCAGAGGTTAAAAGTGAAGTGTATCACCTTGGTTACATGCATGTTTGATGTTAAAACTAAGTGAAGGCTATTTTTAGATATCTCTTCGGTTCATTTATTGATCATGACTAAAGTGATAAATTGTCTTTTACATCAGTAAACCGCCCGATTTAAAATATAACAAACTTACCATAACACTCTACATTACTTTGGAAAGTCAACCGAAGTGAAATCTTCTTTCCAAACGATGAGATAAGTATTTTATGGTGTAGTGCCAAAACCTAAAAACTGAAAATAAGAACAAATAAGTAATGCTTTATGCACTTTTGGAGGCCTGAGACTATTGTGTGGCTTATCTTTGTGCTGATACATTTATAAAGGCTCTTTGAATTTCGAGAATGCTCTAATCTTAATGAGTTTTTGGAATCTAAATCAGCTAAACCATCATAAAAAAGAAATTGTGTAATTAACTCTGCTTATTTTAGGATGAATGAATTAGTGTAACTTATTCTCCTAGAAAGTCACAACTAAGAGCAATGTTTTATGGGAAATTCATAATTATAATGCTCTTTATGGGATGCTGAAGCTCGTCGATATATGAATGTCAACTACCAATCGCATTTTTAATGTTTATAATAATCACATTTTAACGTGGTTTAATTCCAATGGTAGGAGTAGGAGTAGGCTGGATAGATTTTTGGTGGATGACCTCGCTATATCCATTTTGTCTTTAAAGAATCAAGAGGTTGGCGATAGAGATGTTTCGGACCATCGGCCAGTGTGGTTGAAAACTAATAAGGTCAATTGGGGTCCTAAGCCTTTCAGGACCTTCAATTGTTGGTTGTCTCATAAGGAGTTTTTGCCTTTCATCAAACAAAATTGGAACTCTTATCATTTTTCCAGTGCTTATTCTAATATCCTGCTTAAGAAGTTTCAAGCTCTCAAAGTTGATCTTAGAAGTTGGAACATTAATGTGTTTGGGTGGCTGGATTTAACTATTGAAGATGGAGTCCAGAAATTAAACCAGATTGAGTTGGATTCAGACTTGGATTCTGGTAGTAATAGTGAAGAGGTCAGAAGGGATAGGCTGAAAATCCAAGAGGATATTTGGAAGAACTTGAGATTCAAAGAAAGTATGTTGGCTCAGAAGTCCCGTATGAAGTGGGTGCAAGATGGTGATCTCAACACCAAATTCTTCCATAGTTCTCTGAAAGTGAGGAAACGTTCGAATCATATTTCTGCTATTAAAGTAGGAGGTGTTCTTGTGGAAGATCCGGAGGAGTTAAAATCAGAAGCTTGCAGATTTTTCAGGAACAGGTATCAACAACAGACTCTGTGCAAGGTGAGTTGTAATTCTGAGTTTATTTCTCGGATGGATGATATGGACAGAATCTTCCTTGATTCCGAGTTTGGAGTGGATGATGTTAAAGTAGCAGTTTTTAGTTGCAACGGTGACAAATGCCCTGGTGTAGACGGTTTCAATTTCAAGTTCATTAAGTCATGTTAGGATGTTATAGGAGTTGATTTCTCTAACTGTATCATGGAATTCTTCAATACTGGCCATCTTCCTAAAATGTTTGCTTCCTCTTTCATCTCCTTGGTTCCAAAAGTTGAGAACCCGCAACATTTTGACGACTTCAGGCCTATTAGATATTTGATGGTATTCTGCTTGCTAATGAAGTTGATGACTATGCCAAAAAATTCAAGAAGGATTGTTTGTTTTTTAAAGTTGATTTTTCTAAGGCATACGACTGCGTGGATTGGGCGTATCTTGAAGGTATGATGGTCAAGATGGGATTTGGGTGTAATTGGCTGAAATGGATTCGCGGCTCTGTTTTCAATAGTTTCACGTCGATCTTAATCAACGGGAGCCCTTAGAGGGATTTCAAGGTGGGGAGGGGGTTAAAGCAAGGTGACCCGTTAGCTCCTTACTTATTTGCTATAGTTGCTGAGGGATTGGCAAGTCTTACAAGAGCTACTTCTTCTAATTCTATGCTTTCAGAGTTTAAGATTAAAGATATACCCATTGTTAGTATTTTGCAGTTTGCCGACGATACCCTCCTTATTGGAGATGGTTCAGCCACTAATATCTGGGCTTTTAAATCAATTCTGCGTGCGTTTAAATTGGTTTCTGGGCTCAAAATTAACTATCATAAAAGCTGTTTATTTGGGATGGGAGTTGAAACAGATTTTCTGGCTGCTGCTGAGGCATTTCTGAACTGTAAAACTGGAAGACTTCCTTTTAAATTTCTGGGTTTGACAGTCGGAGGGAATCCTCGTCGGTACTCCTTTTGGAAACCGACTATTACGAGCTTTAGGAACAGGCTCTCTTGCTGGACAGGGAGGAATTTGTCTATTGGAGGTAGAGTGTCCCTTATTAACTCGGTCCTGGTTAGCTTGCCTATCCATGCCCTGGCGTTTTTTAAGGCCCCAAAGAAGGTTGTGAACGAGATTATCGGTATTCAGCGTCGGTTCCTTTGGGTTGGCGCCTCTACCAACAATTATATTCCTTGGATTTCGTGGAATTCAGTTTGTAAACCAAAGGAATTCGGTGGTCTTGGAATCAAACACTTAGGGCGGTTTAATCGTGCATTGCTTGCTAAATGGTTGTGGAAGTTTACTATTGGCGGCAATGAATTATGGAGGAAAACTCTTGTTACCAGATATGGTAATTTGAGTATTAAAGTTCAGACCTACAAGGATGTTGGCAGATTGAAGTCAGATTCTCCTTGGATGACTGATATTCTGTCGATCGCAGTCTCCGAGCCTCAAGAAAATTTCTGCGATTTCCTGGATTGTTCCATAGGTGGAGGGGAAGATGTTGCTTTCTGGCAGTCGTCTTGGACAGGGAATTTGGCGTTGAAATTACAATTTCCTTCCCTGTTTGATAACTGCGGAAACAAGGCAATGTCTGTTAGTAATATGGGAGCCTGGGAAGGAACGCAATGGCAGTGGAAAAAGGCTTCATTCATGGATAGTACTAATTCTGGAAATTCTGAGCTTGAAAGGAGGACTTGCAATTGTGTTTTGGAAAATTTCTTAGCTGTTAAAGATGCTCCTGATAAATGGCAATGGTCGCTTGAGGATTCTAAAGAGTATTCGGTTAATTCCTTCTACCATTTCTTGAATTCGTTTTTATTAGTTGAGCTCCAGCCTGATATTGCAGATGCGCTGGGGTTACTATGGAAGACGATGATGCCGTCGAAAGTCCATGTTTTTGGTTGGAGATTGGTGCTTGATAGGCTCTCGACGAGAAGTAACTTGGAGAAAAGAGGTGTTATCGATAATGAGCATGATAAGGTTTGCGTGCTTTGCTTCCATAATATTGAGGATAACGCCCACCTTTTCTTCTCGTGTCCTGTCTCTGTATTGGTGTGGGGCAAGATTTGTGATTGGGTTGGTATTAGTAGAATCTTGGAAGACTCTTACAATCTGCATTTGAAGGCTTGGAACAATAAACTTAAAGGTCGAGGTAAAGTGGGTAAGACAAACTCTATTTGGTTTATGTCTTGTTAGAGCCTTTGGAAGGCTAGAAATGATATAATGTTTAATGATGCTTTGTATAATGTGGATGATATTGTTATCCTTATTAAAGTAGAATCGTGGAATTGGTTGATTTTAGGTCATGAAGTGAGTAGAAATTGTAGTCTGTACGAATGGCATAAATTCCCGTTCGATTTCATGTAATTGCCCTCCTTGAACATGGAGGTGTTGTTTTGGTTTGAGATTCCATTAATCTCCTATTAATGAATTGCTTATAAAAAAAAAAATAATCACATTTTAGGCAACTTCATATCTCAAATAATTGATAGAAACAAAAGAGATTCAAGGTCGTCTACGTTAAAGGGTATATGTTATTTTGTTAATGTAATATTAGTGGGTTGGGTGGTAGGATCAAGAGAAGGAAGGTGAAAGAGTTTATTTTTGCTCATTATTTGGATTTCATGGCCATCCAAGAGTCTAAACTCTCTACGGTGTCTGATTCCCTAGTTCAGTCCCTTTGGAGAAATTCATTATGCGAGTGGAGTTTTCAATCTCCAATAGGTAATAGTGGTGGCCTTCTTTCATGTGGGTGTAGTTCGAAAGGAAGATCACTCATCACATTCTGAGGTTCGAGCTTGGAGTTTGTTTTGAGTGAGGTTCCTCGAACATGATTTGCTTTGTGGTCAATGTCTATTGTAAGATCTTATTGGTTGAGAAAATATGTATGTGAGATGATATTTGTATGTGCAATCTAAATTTGGAGGTATGTATCATATGTGATTTCAATTCGACCTGCCATCCTAGTGACTCACTAAGTTATGGTGAGTGTGTCTATTTTTCCTCCTTTATCTCTCAGATGGAGTTGTTAGATCATCCTCTATTTGTTTTTAAGGTTATTTAGTTACAAAACTAATGGAATGACTGTTAGTAAACTCAATCAGATTCTGATTTATGTTGTTGGTGGTATTGTTAAGGCACAGTTGCTTAGTTGACTATTCCTAGAGACATTTCAAATCATTGCTCTATCATTCAAAAGTATCACAATTAGCTTCAGAGGCCCACACTATATCAGTTCAAAACTCATTGGTTTTTTCACCTATATTTTCCTAATTTGGTCTTAATTCTGGGTACCCTTTTCCCAATCAAAGTTAGAAGGCCTTTGTTCTTATGAGAAAAATTAGATTTCTTAAAGTTACTCTTAAAAGTTAGAATGTTAGGAAGCAAAATGCTAACCCTAACAAGATTTACAAAACTAAGAGAAGCAAGTAAACAAACTAAGAAAATAGAGATAAAAGATAACTTGATTTTTCATTGATTAGTTCCAAATGTCTCTAAGGACTACATATATAGTAATCATAGTGATACTAAACTATAAGGCCCAAATGAAAAGCCCAATTCAACAAAACATTCAAAATAAAATAACAACTAACATAATAGTATTACTAATTTAAATATCTAATTGCACCTCATATCATTGCCGCAGGGTTCACTTGAACCTTGTCCTCAAGGTTCTAAAATCAATATCGGAATACATATATTGTTCCTGGATCCCATTTGATTTACATTTATGGTATGCAACTTCACTAGTCTTGAACATTATGGAAACAACCTCTTCTTTTAGCATCAAGAACCACATTTCTTCAAACAGAATCACTATGGATTAAAGTAGATGCATTCCCCAATATCCAAAGACAATATCTAGCCATGGTTATAGCCACATTCGCTCTTTGTCTGTTTGAAAGAAAACCTACATTACCACTCCCATTAGATCTCACGGTAGAAATTATTCTAATATCTTCTTCACCTCCTTGGAAACCATCCACATAACGAACATTAATAGAGAAGCCAGAATTAGAAGCCCAAGTGTACTGCTTTACTTTCTCTTGGATTTCATAAACTTGAGCATTATACGAAGACATTATTCCTCTGCTAACTTTCTTTTTTGTCCTCATGAACACTTTATTAAGGCTTTTAATTATCTCCGAGATAACAGCACCCTCAACCATGTTCTTTAGACTTTTTCCTTGTCCATGTTTTTCTTTACCCTTAGCTATGTTAATAAACGAATAAGAAGAAAACATTTCTCCTTGAAGGGAAAGCTTGTTATAGCTTTCTTCCCTGACAACAGGAGCATAAAAAAGCTTTTCATCATAGAACTCGTTGCATGGGAACAAGCTGATGGAAGGATGCATTATGTATTGAACATTAAGCATATGCCTCTTGTATCCTAAAATTACCAACCTCTCAAACATACTTCGTCCAAATTCACACTTATCTGCAATCTTGCTTTTTACCAATGCAGGAAGTTGTCTCTTGTCTCCTATCAAGATGCAATGGTGGAGACCTGTCAGTTGTAATGGAATTGTTGATTCACATTTTTTTAGTTGTGCGGCTTCATCGATTACTAAAATTTCCACTGGTTTCACCATTGCTGAGTAGTACATTTTAACAGAACTTGATGTAGTGCACAAAATTAGGCAAGCATTTGACAAGCCAAAATCTCCTACATCAACTCTCATGTTACCTCTCTGGTAAAATTCAGGAATGGAAACTGTGTGAGAAAGTGAACTTAGTATGCTAAGGCACTCATCTCATCTGACATATAATGTTTGAAAGTAAGCAGGAAGGCTTCCATCTTTATTACTCTTAAATTTGACTTGCCACATAGAAATTCCGAGAGAATATAGCAAATCAAGAGTTTGAAGCATTTTCTTCACCGCTTCAAGAAAAATGCATGATTTTGGCATGTGTGTGCATAAGCTTTGCATCAAGAACTTGAGCTTCTTTGTTTGTTCACCAAATCTCCACCTGTATGCGAATACAACCTTGTTTTTTTCTTAGCGAATTCCTCCATGGAATTGAGCAACCGTATCATGGATAACAAGTTAGTCTTCCATCCAGTATTTGGATCAAAATACTGCATGAGATTCTGGACCCAGTTATCAAGAAAGATATCTTCAAGGTCTGGATGAGAACTTAACTTCATCCTATTACTATTGCCAAATAGCACAATGTCACCCAAACTATATCTATCATGCTCAAGTGAATCCATAACCAACTCATTCAAACGAATTGCAACTTGCAACACTGCAGTATTAGTTGGTGCCCAAGTCAAAGTTCTTGTTTTTAACTTTAGTAGAGAAAATAGCAAGCATGCGACTGTCTTTGTATTTCCTGTCCCTGGAGGTCCCCATATAAGTTTGATCTCTGCTTGGTCACAATTCATCATATCAATACTGCTCAAAACAACATCTTGTTGGCATTCATTAAGTTTTTGAGAACAGATTATCATGTCTTCTTTGATGAGTGAAGCTTGACTATTTTCTTCCGAAAGACAATTTTGACAGTTTTCTCCACTCGATTCGTCTGCGAGCTGGGTCTTCCTTAATGTTGGGTTAAATCTTAGAGCGGACTTCACAACTCTGTAATTTCCAAACCCTTCTTTGTATCCATCTTTGTCTAACTTCTGTATAACACCAAGGGATTGCAACACAAGCTGGGTTGTGGAGGTGAGAAACTCGATTTGGTTGTTAGTCATAGAACCAGTAGAGTCGTGCAACTCCATTGAGATCGAACGTTGTTGATCATTTGAATCAACAATATCATTCTGAACCTCATTATGAACTTTGCTCTCAGACATTTATGTCTGTATAATGTCTACTGGTGTGGGTACCTGAACAGAATTAGGAGATTGTGGTGGTACTAATACTATCGCATTAATTTCAGAACATGTATCATCAATCAGGGTATTAATATCAGAACCTGTTGGGTCGTCGGCGAGAACATCCATCTCCACTTCCACTTCAGAACTTCCGTCTTCAAAAGGAATTTGCCGATTTGATTGGAGAGACTGTGAGGCCCTTCCTTCAGTAAAGACATCATGTTCTTGTTCAATTTCGCCGACTCCATGAGATTCGAACAGGGTGTAGTCGGTGGCAGTTTCATGGAGAGTAGATGGAAGAGGTATTTCATCAGACATGTGGTGGGCATCATATGAGTATGTAGCAGGAATAACAATATCACCACACTACTACGAAAAACCCATTTAACAACGGTTGGGAATAACATATAATGACGCGGGCGAAGGCGTTGTTATGTAGATTGTTGTTGTATCTTCGATGTTTCTACAACGGTCTGAAAACCGTTGTTGTATTCTGGAAAACGTGCTATATATTGCAACGGTTAGTTGTATCAACCGTTGTGAAACATATTATTAATCACAACGGATATTAGTTTCAACCGTTGTGAAATATATTATCAATCACAACGGATATTAGTTTCAACCGTTGTTACATGTACCCTTAGTTTATTATATACAAATGTATATTGCTTGTTTTACCATACACCTAGTTAAAGAAATACAACCATTAAATTGGTACGGAAATGTATAATCTGAAAATTAAAATATTCTTGAAAACCAACTTAAACACACCACTGTTTTTCGAATTGCATCCATTTCATTCAGCATATTGAATGTTCCTTAACACCTAATATACGATTCAATGGTCTGATTCACTCTACTCATCGATATTTTTAATTATATAGTTTACCTCTCCATCGCCCAAAATCATCGTGATTTTATCATCATAACAATCATGATCATAAAAACCACGATGATTTTTGGCGATGAAAAGGTAAACTATATAATATAAAAGATATCGATGTGTAGAAGGAATCAGACCGTTGAATCGTATATTATCGTTAAGGAACATTCAATGTGCTGAATGAAATGGCTGCTATTTGAAAAACATTGACATGATAATGGTTGATTTTCAAATACATCTTAATTTTCAGATTATAAGTTTCGATACCAGTTTAACAGATTGCATTTTCATTAAAAGGATAGTAAAACAAACAATATACATAGTATATAATAAACTAAATTTCATATGTACAATATCAGAATAATAAACTAAATTTCATATGTATAATATCAGAATAATAAACTAAATCTCATATGTACAATATCACAATGAATTCATATATATGTACCTTATTAGAATGAATTCATATATATATGTACCACCATCATCATCACCATGTGAAACAAACCTAAGAAGTGGGAAAGCAATGAAGGAAATTAGTTATTATTCAAAACAAAACAAGAAAAATTAGAAACAAACCCTAAGAAGTGGGAAGCAATGAAGAAAATTAGTTAGTATTCAAAACAAAACAAGGAAAAGTTGAAAGAAAACGCTAAGAAGTGGGACCGTACCTTAACAATGAAGTTCACCTTGCATGTGAAGCATTGAAGTCGAATCTGCGCAAAAAGAGAACAATCAACAAAAACATCATGAAGCAAACGAGATAATGAGTACTATCTAACAAAAAGATTGAAGTGGAAGAATACCTTATCTTCCATAAATAATATATACATTACGCTTGCTACACCAGCATCATCACCATGTTCATCTAGTTTTAGACTCTGCAAGAAGGAATTCAAGGAGGAAAAAGCTTAAATCAAAGCTTCATACTTCTTGAATTTCTTTTCGCAGATTCTAAAAAAAGATGAAGTTTGGGTGCTAGGGTTTCGCTGTGAAGGAAACGGCGCGACTGTCAAAAAGGGAAAGTTAATTCCCTTATATAGGTAAATGTTTCACAACGGTTTTCTTAAATAATTGTTATGATAGATTATATATTAATTTAATAATATCACAACGGTTAGTTATAATAACCGTAGCGATACCCCTTATACGTGGTACAAGGTTCGACACCAGGCAACAACATTTTCCTAAAGTTACGCCTGGATTATAAGTGATATCGCTACGGTCATTACTTATAACCGTCGTGATATTATTAACCGTTGCACTTCCCAACATATGAACGGTTTACAAGAAAATATAGTTCCAGAGTATGAACGGTTTACAAGTTATCATCATTACAAACATTACACTATTAGTCTTTTCATCTTCAACCTCATCTATAAATAGACAATTTTACATATCTAAATAATATATTCTTCGTAACAATGAGTTCAACAAATGAGAATCCTAGAAACCTCAATGAGGAACGTCGGGCGCCAATCCAGGAGGTCGTTCAACCAGCAACTGCCAACTTCAGGGATGCCTTAAGGGTAAGGAAGGATAAGAAGAAGAAGAAGAAGAAGAAGAAGAAGAAGAAGTCGAAGAAGAAGAAGATAAAGAAGAAAAGGATGCCTGTATATTATGATTCCGATGAGGGGAGTGAGGAGAGATGTCTAGATTATGAAGATGCATTTTATGCTATGGGCTCTGACAATGATCTCGATATGTAATATGTTTATCAATGTACTCTCAATGGAATATTAAAATAAAATTATGTCTATATATGTTCACCCCTTACAGTTTTATTTTGGGTTAAATAGTATTTACCCCCCTGCCATATAGGCGTGTTTTGATTTACCCCCCCTTAAGAATTTTTTTTTTATTCCCCCCTCAACTTTCCCAGATTCCATTTACATACACCCTCATACACCCATTGGTCAAAGATTCTGCTGACTGGGCACTTGGTCTTGCTGACTGGGCCGTTGGTTGACTGCCACGTGTGATAAGTGAATTATATTAACATGAAAAGAATTTTTTCAAAAATCATTTCTGCATCTACCCCCTAGAATAATTAGGGTTTATTCAGTCCCAGAATTAGGAAGGAAGACGAAGAGGCGATGAAGAAGAGCCGTAAGCAACGGAAACAAGGGAAGCAATCAAAGAAAATCCGAGAACCCACTGAAGCCACCGTCGCCAACCAATGTGTGGAACCTGAGAAGCACAATGAAGGCGATGGCGTTTCTCAAGCTAAAGCTGACAAGGTTCGTATTTTTTCAAACCTTCCAATGTCGTGTCTGATATCTTATGGTTTTGTTAGGGTATTTAGCTCGTTTGTTTTGATTTTCAGAACATGCAAGTGTTCAAAGCCGTATTTCACCATGGAGGTGAATTTGTAAAGTTAAGTGGTGGGGTTACCATTTACAGGGGAGGTGTATCCACATTAGTGTCTGGGTTAGAAATTGATAAATGGAGAATGGATTGTGTTCATAGGTTGGTGACCGGGTGGGGTTATGTTGTAGGGAGTTATAGAACATGGACAAAGATTATTGAAATTGATGAAAACTTTTTCCAGCTTAAGAACGATGATGACTGCTACGATTTTGCAGCATATGCTTGTGCAACCCAAGTAGAAGGGGAAATGTTTGTTGAGCATGATGTAGTTGATATAAGCGACTCAGTAAGGTATCCTAGGTGTGTCAATGAGATTGTCGAACTGGAGGTTTGTGATGAAGAGGCAGTGGAAAGACTAGATGATAGTGAGGATGAACGAGCAACTGCAAATCTGGATGGCTTTGAAGGTATTGATGTCACTGTACCTATTAATGCATCACCCTCAATTGGTGGATTTATTAGTGGCTCCAATAAGAAGAAATGGGAGGAGGATGATGAGTATGTGAGTGATGAGCTTGATAGCTCTGATCCTGATATAAGTGATGATGAGAAAGGGCCAAGGTTTGAAAAGTTTAGAAAGGAGCATTTGAATAAGAATTTTAAATTTGAGTGGGGTATGGAATTTAATACCCTTGATGATTTTAGAGAAGCAATACGTGAGTGGTCCGTATTAAATGGGAGGGAAATAAATTTCATTAAAAATGAGTCATACAGAGTTAGGGTTGAGTGTAGGGCCAAGTGTGGTTTTTTGGTACTTTGCTCTAAAGTGGGCCACAAGCACACATTTGCTATTAAAACCATAGTGGACAAACATACATGTGCTAGGGTTTTGGAAAAAAAATCTGCCAACTCTAGGTGGGTGGCTAAGGCTGTATTGAAGAAGATGCAAACATCAGAAAATGTTAGGATCTGTGACATAGTTTAGGATATGCGACAAAACTATTCTGTGGGAATCACTGTGGGGAGGGCATGGAAGGCTAAACTCATAGCAAAGAAGATCTTAGAGGGAGATGCTGACAAACAGTATGCAAATCTGAGAAGATATGTGGCTGAGTTACATAGAGTGAATCCTGGCAACACTCTAAGTGTCACAGTGGAGAGACCAAGTGCTTCCATTCAACCAAGGTTTGGTGCTTTCTATTTCTGCTTTGATGGTTGTAAAAAGGGGTTCATTAATGGTTGTAGACCTTTTGTGGGAGTGGATGGCTGTCATCTGAAAACAAATTATGGAGGTCAGTTATTGATTGCTGTGGGAAGGGATCCTAATGATCAATACTTTCCATTGGCCTTTGGAGTTGTTGAGACAGAAACAAAGGACAACTGGAGGTGGTTTCTTGAGTTGTTAATGGCAGATATTGGACAAGACAAGAGATATGTTTTTATCTCTGATCAACAAAAGGTAACATAACTCTATCAGTTTTTATTTAATCCTATTAACATGTTTATGTTTGCTGATATGTATTCATGATGCAGGGCTTGGTAGCTGTTTTTGAGGAAATGTTTGAAACAATTGAACATAGGCTATGTCTAAGGCATCTTTATTCAAATTTCAAAAAAATATTTGGTGGTGGCAGTTTAATTAGAGATCTGATGATGGGGGCTGCAAAATCAACTTACTACCAAGGGTGGTTGCAAAAGATGACTGAGCTAAAACAAGTTGATCCTAAAGCATGGGCTTGGTTAATGGGAATTCCTCCAAAAAGTTGGTGTAAGCATGCTTTCTCTTTCTACCCTAAATGTGATGTTCTTATGAACAATATAGCTGAATCCTTTAATGCCACAATCTTAGTTGCTAGGGACAAGCCTATTTTGTCTATGTGTGAGTGGATAAGAAAGTATCTAATGAATAGGTGCTCCACATCTACCCTAAAACTAGACAAGTGGCACCATAAAGTTATGCCTATTCCTAGGAAGAGACTTGATAATGAGGTTGTATTGAGTGGCCATTGGCTGCCCACTTGGGCAATGGATGAGAAATTTCAAGTCACCCATTCTTCCAACACTCAAGAGTTCATAGTAGACATTGCTAAAAAATCTTGTAGTTGTAATTTCTGGGAGTTGGTTGGGATTCCATGTAGGCATGCTATAGCAGCTCTTGGGTTTAGGCAACAAAATCCAGAGGAATTTGTTGATGAGTGTTATTCAAGGGAGAAGTATGCAATGTGTTATGGTTTTGCTGTCAGTCCAATTAATGGCCAGGAAATGTGGCCAGAAGTTGAGGGTGAGGAACTGTTACCACCTAAATACAAGAAAGGACCAGGTAGGCCTAAAAAGTTGAGGATTAGAGAGAGTGGTGAAGATGGTGCTAGAAGGAGGTTGCCTGGTGTGTCCTACAGGTGTACAAGGTGTGACAAGTTTGGTCACAATGTTCAAACATGCAAGAGCCCAACACAAGATCCAAAAGGGCTAAAAAGAAAGGTATGTCATGCTGTCTGATATGGTATCTGTCTTGGTATATGTCTTGGTATGGTATATGTCTGATATGGTATATGTCTTGTTTTGCAGAAAAAAGTCAAGGCATCTAATGCTGCAACAGAGCAAAATGATGCTCCCACTGTACCAGATAATGCTCAAGGTGATGCTCCCACTGTACCACAAAATGATAAACCAGGTGACTATTTTGGTGACATTTCTGATGAGCTTATTTCAAGCATACCTGATGTAACTCAGACACACCCACCTGCTGCAAGTCAAAGTGAGGTGATTCAAGGAAATGCACCTGCTGCCAAGGGTAAAGTTAGGAAGAAGGGGAAAGAGATCATGTCAATCAAGAAGAGGTCAAGTGAAAGAATCAAGCTGAAGTGGTTTCAGAAACCAATCATAGGACCTGGTTCAAATTCTAACCAGCCTATCTGTGTACCAGAACAAGAGGGAGGGGTTTTAACACAAGAAGAAGGTGGTTCTTCTAGAGGCAAGAAGAAATTGAGGAAATAGTTTCAGGGCTGTTTTGATGGTTGCAGTCTAGGACTTAGTTATTAGTTATTAGTTATCTTGGAACCTTTAAGTTAGGACAATGCCAATTTGTTATGGCCTTTTTATGTAATGACAACATTATTTTGTTATGGCTAGTGCCTTTTTGTATTGACAATGCCATTTTGTTATGGCCTATTTTGAAAGACATGAAATCCAATGTTTTGGGAAAACAATTTGTACACATTACCTAAAATGAAGCTTTACTAATTTAACTCAAGATTTCATTACATAAAATGAAGCTTCTTAGTACATGGCTGCAACCAATTCATACACTGATACAAACAACTAAAATCCTATAGCACATACTAATGACAGTACATAAAATCAGACCAATCCAGGAACAACTACAAATACATGGCCTTGTAAACTGCTGCGAACATAATCACAGACACCCAAATGGCCAATTTCAGTTGCCAATTTTTCCTCTTCAAGACAGCTATCTTCAACTTGGCTTTTTGGAGCTTATTTGCAGTCATATCCAACTTCAAATGTACCACATCACAGTTTTTGCAACAGCTACCATTGTTTGACAAGCCATTCATGGAGTTGTCTATTTCATCATCCCAAATAAATAGCTCGCAGCTACCACCCATCTGCAAATACCAACAACATTAATGAAGCATTATCCAAAAAGAAGAACAAACCGTGTTTCGAGGAATTCCACTCACCCCTGTGTTTCGACACTTCCAAAACCTCCTATTGCGGTTTTGTATGGTCTTCGCCACCAACATCTTCATCGGACGACCACAGCCACACAAAGGACCGGTTGGGTTTTCACACGAATTGATGCTATCAACGCTTTGAGTTCTATCCATTTAGGTTTACGGTTTGAGTTCAAGTGGAACAACGAAGAAGGAGAAGAGCAACTGTTAGGAACGATGAAGAAGAAGAAGAAGATGGTGTTGTCACGAATGAAGAAGAAGAAGAATATGGTGCTACTTACACGAAGAAGATGATGGTGCTACTTTAACCTAATTATGAATCACACGTGGCAGTCAACCAACGGCCCAGTCAGCAAGACCAAGTGCCCAGTCAGCAGAATCTTTGACCAATGGGTGTATGAGGGTGTATGTAAATGGAATCTGGGAAAGTTGAGGGGGGAATAAAAAAAAAATTTCTTAAGGGGGGGTAAATCAAAACACGCCTATATGGCAGGGGGGTAAATACTATTTAACCCTTTTATTTTTAAAGTTATATATATACTCTATTGCACTTAAAAATACTAAAGAATACATTGCTGTGAATCGAAGCATGATACATGTAGTACAACGGTCTTCTAATACAAGCGTGTTAAAATGTAAAAATATGGAGAAAAAAAATATAGAGCTGGGAATCGAAGCTTGTTACACAGCTTGTATTACAACAGTTATGTAGCACAACCGTCGTTAAATATGGCGTTATAAATTTTTAATCCTGTTACAATGGTGGGATACGAAACTGTGGTAAAGTTGGCGTCGTTAAATGGGGTTTTCATAGTAGTCCCAGCAATGCTAGCAGATACGATTTGTGCAACAGTATATTTGTTGGTAAATCGAGCAACAAAACGGTACTTCGAGGTGTTGTACTTGTTCTTATCCAGATTGATCAACCAAATCTGAGCTCGGTAATCGGTCTTACCCTCTCTCATTCTCTTAAACTTGACTTGGTATCTCTTGAAGTAAGCCTTCGACTTCCGAAATTTCGCAAAAACTATTGTTGCAGAAGTTTGATCTACAAGAGTGATTCGAGAGTGAGAACCAGAGTGTCGCAGTATAGCTGGATCGATAAAATAAAATTGTTGATAGCCATGATTGTTGTTCCATTCTTGCGAATAAGGTTGGGGAATGTGAGAGTGAGGTTGGAACAGAGGATAAGGAGGGAACTGCCTGGGATGATAGTAATAAGGATTTTAAGGAGGAGGAGTCTGAGGTGGAGGCCACTGTTGTGGAGGAGTAGGATGCTGGTACTGAAATTGAGGTGTGAACCAGGGGCCTTGAGGCGATATCTGATGATGATATTGGTGGTGTTGTTGATAAAATGGAGTGGTGAAAGATGAGGGATAGGAGTATGCCATAGGTAGAGATTGATGTTCAAGAATGAAAGCACCAATTGTTAGGAAGCAAAATGCTAACCCTAACAAGATTTACAAAACTAAAAGAAGCAAGTAAACAAACTAAGAAAATAGAGATAAAAAATAACTTGATTTTTCATTGATTAGTTCCAAATGTCTCTAAGGACTACATATATAGTAATCATAGTGATACTAAACTAGAAGGCCCAAATGAAAAGCCTAATTCAACAAAACATTCAAAATAAAATAACAACTAACATAATAGTATTACTAATTAAAATATCTAATTGCACCTCCTATCATAGAACATGTAGGTTTTCGGTAATTGGATTTTCAAATTGATTCTTGTAGAGTTGTGGTTTGTAATCTGGATTTGTAGGCCAATCAAAGGGATTTATTTGATGCGGAAGTGTGAACTAGTTCTAAAACCACACTTGATATTTGGGCTTTACTTATGGAAAGGGATTCCCAATTGTCTCAAATATCGAGAGTTTGATGGCCCAGTGAAAGATATGCTAATTTGAGTTTTTTTTCATGCTTTAATTATGAGCAGAAGCAGAAGCAATTCAATCTTAGCTCTCAAGATAAATGATAGTTTGATTGAAGAGGTGGATGAGATCTGTCATGATGTCTTTAATCATTTCTCTGAGCGGCTTAAAGACCCGATGATTAACTAGACTCGACTAAACATGGTGCCTTTTCAGTTCATCCCCTTGGAACATAATTTGACCTTAACCTCTCCCTTCTTCCTAGAGGAGCTTGATGGTGTTGTGTCTCAGTGTGACGGGAACTAGAGTCCTAGCCCTAATGGTTTTAAAATCTCTTTTTTTTTCAAAAGATTTTTGAATTTGATGAGGGAAGATATGGGCTCTATATTTTCTAAGTTTCACCTCTTTGCATCACTACATCATAGCTTTTCTTCCTATTTTGTAACTCTTATCCCTAAGTTTAAAAATCCTTCTCTATTGGGAAATTCACGCCCTATTTCTCTTACAAGATCTCTTTATAAGTTAGTAGTCAATGTTCTAGCCAACAAACTGGGTGTGGTTATGGATAAGTTAATATCTCCTAATTAGTTTTCTTTTTTAAACGGGAGAATATTAGTTGGTGGATTTTTGGATGTTAATAAGGAATTTGATTTTGCAAAGCCCTATACAAGGGTGTGTCTTATCTTTAAAGTTTACTTTGAGAAAATAGATGATTAGGTTAGTTGCAGCTTTCTGGAATACATGCTTATCATATTTGGCTTTAGTGATATGTGGGGGTCCTGGATTAGAACCCGTGTAGTGTTGGTTAATGGCTCTCTAATTCAAAAGATCAAGATTCGAAGAGGGCTGAAACAAGGTTACCTTTTAACTCCTTTTCTCTTTCTCTTTTTGGCAGAGGGTCTTAGTGGTTTAGTTAGGAGTCCAATTGAGCTATCTTTCCTATATGGCTTTAATGTTGGTACCTCAATTTTGGAAATATCCCATCTCATGTATGCCAATGATACATTATTTTTGGAAGATCCATCCATAAGGAATTTTTGGGTCATTAAATCTATCTTAAGAAGTTTTAAGCTTGTTTCAGGTCTTGGGGTTAGTTTTCATACAAGTAGTTTGATTGGGAATAATGTTGACCCCTTTTTATTATACTACGGCATTTTTTACTTTAGGCAACAGAAGAATAGGCAACGGCTTGAAAAGCATTGTCTAAAGGATCATAGGCTGCAGTTTTTTACCCGTTGATAATTTTCTAGATTTTGAGTTAAAACCGTTGTGTAAACATTTTATGCTACGGTTTTAAAAATGTTGGTGTAACAAAATTGTCGCTTATATACATTAAACTACAGTTTTAAAGTTTTGGTCATTTCTTATCTTAAAGGAAACGGCTGGGAATCATAGTCTAATACTAAAGAGGACGGTTTTGATAAAGAAATCTTGTGAATTTAAAATAAAAAAGCTTAAAAGTTTTCCCACTGCGGGATTCAAACCCCTGTACGACACCTGTTTTGCCAAAGCCACTTTTAGCTACTTATACAAACTTATATGCTCATAAAATATTTTTATTCTCATATACATAATTGCTATTTTGTTACAATACATTAATTGTTATTTATTATTGGACGAAAAAATTTTACACCGTTACACATTTCAATTAATCATATGGAAAACTTTAAACGTTTTTATGATAAATCAAATACATTTAAAAACGTAACATTTGTGATTAATTAAAAGTATGAAAAAAAATCAATTTTTTAATATTAAAAAGTTTATTAAATAAAAATTATATTAAAATTTATTCTAAAATAAATAAGAATTAAAAAAGAAAAAACCTTATTTCACGATAATATCTTTTTAAAATAGATAAAAATTACAATTAAATAAAAAATTTGTTGTAAATTTGATAGGTTTTGTAAATAATATCTATAATATTTTTTTATATGGTCATAATTATAAAACAAGAGCTGCACAAAAATAAAATAAAATTAGAAATTTGAGATTTTGTGCAATTGAATGGAATACCTTCCATATTTTCTCAAAATATATTTATACAAGAAAAATAATAAAAATTACAAATTTACTAATATTAAAGTAACATTCAGTACAAAATGTTTTCTTTACAATTTGAAGACTTCTCTTTACTAATTTGTTTTTGAAAAATTAGAAAAGATTTGTTACATGGTATAAAAAAGTATTTTTATAAAAATAAAAGTTTCCTTTTGACTAATTTGATTTTTTTTTACAATATAAAAAAAAACACTCTTTTTATTTAATACTTTACAAAATAATTCATTCAAGAGATAAATATAAGAGAACAAAAATTATATTTAAACCAAAATAAAATATCAAACAAATATTAAAATGAAACGATTTGATTTGATTATGTGTAAAATACAGAGTTCATTTTTTTTTCTTTCAAAGAAAAATATATCGCTTCAAAGCCCAAAACGGTCCTTCTTCTATCAAACCTAATTTTCCATCTTGTGTTGTCTTCTCACCCAAACCCTCAATTCTAAATTTTTTTTTCTCACCTGCAGACTAAAGTTAATCGAGGTTAATCCTCTCGTCTCCATCTCTGTTTTCGTCCTCCATATATTTCAAAATAGGGTCGATTTCTCATAAGCGGCAAGGAAGTCCGAAAAGCAAACAAAATCATACTGTCTCTTGCCATCTAAGATCCATAAAGATTTCGGCTTCATTCAAAAAGGTATTTTTCATTTTCAATCTATTTTTTAAGAATTTCAATTTTAATTGTTTGGTTTTTTATCGTTCCATATTTTAAATAAATCATCTCTCTATTCATAGATTTCAAGAGGTAGAAATTTCTGAGATTAAGAAGGTTTATGGACCAAAAAAAAATTTGACTAGTTGTTATGACTTACAGTAGTGCTACGTAGTCTTCTGGTTAAATATTAAATTTCATAGGGGCAAATGAATCAGACGGTTGTCGCGTATCTCAGGGCTGCTGAACTTCTTCTTTGGGGCAAGACAGTACTAAACAGCTATTGATATGTGGTTACTTACTATCAAGGTTTTGATGCAGTCTCACTGATTTGTTAGGACTCATTGGGTGTTGTCAACTTATAAAATCTGACCGAGAAATTTATTTAAGTGTTATAGTATTGTTGGCAACTTTTCTTATTGTTCCAATCAGTACTTCTAATGTTATGCTTCTAATGTTATGTTGAAATTTTGATTGCAGGGACAATTTCTGCTTTTTTTATTGTTTAGATGGGACAATTGAAATGAAGGTTAGTATTGTGTACTCAAATGAAATTGAGAGCTAAAGCACCAACATAACTAAATTTTATATTCTTATTTCATGATTTTGTTGACTCTAACATTATGTATAAAGGAATACGTCAGACTTAACCAAAAATAATTGGTTAGAATTTAATGAATTAGTGCATTTGTTGTTTTATTATTTAGCTTTATATTATAGTGGAATTTTTTTAATGTAAATTTATCATTATTTAGACATATTTTCTTATTTTAACAATGTAATTTTCGCATTGAAATTTATCATTAATTTAACCTAGTTTCTTTTGATATAATTTCTAATTGCTAAATTTAAAAAAATATTTCTAATTAAAATAAAAATGTTGTGGTATGAAGACAAAGCAAAGGTTTTACAAATGTAGCTAAAACAACTATAGGTTAAAGTTGCAAAAAAACTGTGGAATAATGAATAGACTACGGTTGTATAGGTGTAGCTAAATCAAAACCGCGGTCTAAAAATAGTTCAAAAACTGCGGCCTATTCACGTATTATAGGCGACGATTTTTGTTTTAGTGGGCGAAAGTGCAAAAACCGTAGTCTATGAGAAAAGGCAACGGTCGTAGATTCCACGCTTGGATAACCGTAGCCTAACGTCTTAGACTACGGTTTTTATATATATATAGCCACGGATTTTGAACGTTGCCTAAACGCATTTTTGTTGTAGTTAGAGGCTACTGAGAGTTTTCTTCATTGCAAGATTGAGTCCCTCCCTTTCAAATATCTAGGGTTTCCAGTAGGAGTCAACCCTCTGTTGAAATCTACTTGGGAACCTTTATTTAATTTGGTGAGGAAAAGACTTCTTTCTTAGAATCATAGGTATGTTACCCTAGGGGGAGAGTTACTCTTCTTAATTCTGTGTTGAATTCTCTTCCTATTTTCTTCATTTGATAACTAAAGATGCCCCCACATAGTTTGTAAGAATTTAGTCACGATTTAGAGGATATTCCTTTAGGATGGTGTGAAAGGAGACACAAAAATTTATTAGGTAAAATGGTCTGATGTCTACAAATCTAAGAACAATGAGGGCTTAGGCCTTAGCTCCTTGTGGGGAGGTAAGGATTTGAGCCTTAGCTCACTTTCCTTGTGGTGGAGGGGAATCTTCCTCCTTTTGCCCAAAAAATATTATCCTAATAATTGGTTTGAGATTGAGTCATTCAAGAGGGTCGGGTCTGGACTCCACACATCTTTTTGGGAGTTTCTTTGTATTGGGGATATATCATTGAATGTTTGGTTTCTCAGGCTCAAGATGGTAAGGTGGGTGAGTTAGGAAAGTGGGAAGATGGTAGGATCATTAGGGATATTAGGTGGAGGATATCGTTCTACGTTCATGAAGAACTCTTGGTCTCTGTGTTTTGCTCTGTCCTCACTTAATTACAATTTATGAAAGAGACTGATACGTGGTTCTGGAAGCATAATAGTGAAGGTATTTTTTCAACGGTGTCTACCTACTCAGTCCAAGTAGAGCTCAGTACCCTATCTGATTTCAACCTTATGAAGGATATCTCATCACTTCCTCGTATTTGGATGGTTTGACTCCTTCTAAAGTTGTGGTGTTCTCTTGGCAATTTTTACCTGATAGGTTCCCTTCTAGAGAGAATTTGTTCAAGCGTAAGGTAATTGTTGGCCTAGATGGTCTTTCTTTTATGTTGTATGGGGACCATCTCGAGTCTGCCTCTCATTTGTGTTAGATCTTGTGTAGGGGGTCTGTTTCAAAATTTGAGTAAGAAGAAGATGAAGATGTTATGATGAAAGTTGCACAAAATAAATTCCAAAGCGTGTGTTTACACTAAGCTTTAGGTTCGATTCGCCTCCACCAATTTAGGGAAATTGGATGCAAATGAGCTATCCGACAAATCTCCTTCAGCATACTTTGGAAACCTTAACATGAATTGCACATTCACATTAAGCATATCGATCAACGATATTTTACATAATAAAGTTCTCTCATTTATTCTCGTGCACTAGAAAATTTAAAGAATGACTTAGATATAATTTTTGGTACTTGAAACAAATAAGTTTTATATGTTTTTTATGCCTAACAAGTATTTCTATTTATAGAAAAACTTGTACCAATTGGTGAAGAGAAACAATGTTTCAATGGTTTCAACTTGACCATTCGTCAACCATTGTATATCAATAGCAACCAAATTTTTCATGAAAAGTTGTGTTGATATGGTGGTTGCACCTTATGACCACGCACCCAATCATTATAGGGTCTTTGGTTCTATTCTAGACAGTTGCAACCTTTGGCCATTTTTTTGTTAATTTAACCATTATTATTTATCAATTTAATATTTTGGAATTTTCTCCAACAATCCCCCAACATTTTCAAAATATATCGAAATTCATTATTTAGGAAATTTCATGGTTTCAGATAAAGGTTTGTTACGATTTGAACCATTACTTAGTTAGTTAAGTTTTCACTCATCCCCGAATAGATTGGTAGACAAGCTTTGAACCAATTATTCATTAGAACAACGTGCATAACTCACGCATGAAATCTCGGTATCATTGATCAAATTATTAATATTACACATTTAATAAGGTCATGTGTCTCATATCCTTTTCATAAGAATTTAAGAGTCAAGCCCTTGAACTCTATGAAGCGGCACCACCTCATTCTCATATAGGTAGACTATATAAAAAATGCACCCATAATTATGCATTCCAGCAAACATATGCTATATGTCCATTAAAAGGAAAACCTCATCCTACCATATTTATTTTATGGTCCAAGTACTTTTACTCCTTGGGATGTATCTATTGTCAAGTACTTTAATCACTCTAATAGTGTACTTTCATCATTGAACTTAAGACTTAACATTAATCAAGTGTGAGTTGAGTTTCCACTATTGATGATTAATTAGATATGAGCTTGTTCCACATCCCTAATTATGCCTTAAATTTCTTCAATTATATCGAAAGACATCATATCTTTGTCAATCCTTTCGTCAAAGAATTGCAAGATTTTCGAAACTTTAATAAACTTTGAATATTTACTATTTCAAATAGAAAATAGTCATATATGATTATTTTATATACTCTTGATAGTATTTACAACTATCATCAACACATGACATTTTTGTCATTGTACTACAATTATCACATACAAAATAGATCTATATTCTTGATAGTTTTGATAAACTATCATCATGACACTTTTGTCAATTATTTTGTCATATACACAAATTTTATGTCATTTTTCATTTGCTAGCCCTTTTAAATTGTAGTTTTATTACTTCCACTTAAATATATACAAAATATATTTAATGCATTAACCATTTTGACAACCATGATCATACAAATTTGTGATGACTAACTTTTATTTCATACAGTAGGTTCAAACATGTGATTCGTAAAGTCCATATAAAAATAACACCATAAAATTTATTTCTATTCTTTTTAAAATAAATAATTTTCTTGCATGACCAACATAAGCATAACAAATTCTATGTGTTAAATCTATATTTCATAGATAACAATGTTTTAGGGTATATCCAAATAAGAATCACAAAATGAACAATAAACCAACATCACTAATATTTCTTGTAACATTTCTCGATGAACACTTATCAACTTACAACAAGATAAAATATATCCAAATTACTTTTAATATCAATATAAATAACAAATAATACTTTCATATTATGATGCACATATAATATAAGATAAATCATTTTAACATGTTATTTACATCATTTTATGCTACCAATAAATTTACCATATATTCAAATTCATGATTTTATTTCTTTTAATTATTACCAAATAATATCATCCCGAAATAATGCATTATTAATTGAACGAAAGAAAAATATTTAACATACATTTTACATTCAAGTTTATAACATAAACCAAACATATTCATAATTATTTCATTTCACACATTTGAATAGTTTATAACTCATGCATATATAAATTTAATATCACATGTTAAATTTAACATAAATACAAATTTTTTTCATCATAAAATATTATACATGAATTTAAAACATTATATGAATATATTTCAATGTAATCGAATTATTATGTATCTTTCACCATGGTTATGAATAAGAGAGCATAAATCCATTTCTCCATCAAAGTTGCAACCATAAATTAATCACAAAAATTAAATTCGAACTTAAAGATTGTTAGTTATTTTGGTTGTTGGAAAATATGCAACAACATTTGAACAAATAAGGTGTTGATGAAGATTGCACTCGAAAAATTCAAAGCGTGTGAATTTCACACTAACCTTTAAGTTCAGTTCGTCCCTACCAATTATTATATTATGGATGCAATAAGGATAAACGACGAATTCCCTTCAGGATACTTGGAAACCATAACATGAATTGCACATTCACATTAAGCATATCGATCAATGATATTTTACAGAATAAAGTTCACTCATTTATTCTCGTGCACTAGAAAAATAAAAGAATGACTTAGATATAATTTTTGGCACTTGAAACAAATAATTTTTATGTGTTTTTTATGCCTAACAAGTATTTCTATTTATAGAAAAACTTGTACCAATTGGTGAAGAGAAACAATAATTCAATGGTTTTAACATGACCATTCGTGAACCATTGTATATCAATAGCAACAAACTTTTTCATGAAAACTTGTGTTGATATGGTGTTGCACCTTTTTTTTAAGCACAAAAAGAGAATACTCCCATTAAAAGGATACAAAACAGGGTATCCAGGCCAAATACAAGCAACTCAACAATCCAAGCGATAACTACAAAAACTCGCAAGGAAAATTGGTCCAATCATAGTAATTACAGGTATATTGAGTATTAACTTTCTTCCCTATCCATCACCAAGTGAACAAAATAATCCTATTTACTACTAAATCTCCATCCCAAAATCATCTTTGAATAATATATTATTTCTACTTAACCACACACACCAACCAATTGATAACCATAGTGCTGAAGGAATAGGTTCTTCTATAATATACCAAGCTTTTTAGAGAGAGAAGCTCTCCCTTCTCTCTAGAGAGTCTCTACATTACCAAGCTCTTCCACCGTCGGCCATCTTCAACGTGATAATGTATCAAGTTCATTAATCGTTTTAAAGTTTAACTTTGTGCAGATCCAGTCTCTATCAGTGGGAACTAGTTTAGGCTTTCAGGTTTTGGTTTAAAGTCCTAATTTTCGAATTAGGGACCTTCCTCCCTGGGGGTCTTCACAGCTGGTTTTCCATTGTAGATCCTGTCTATTTGCGTGTTTAATTTTTTCAGTTGACTGTGTGGGTATCGTTTTAAATCCACAACTGATGGCTAGTGATAAGGGCTGGAAGGAGGTCAGAAAGGCCAAAACGTTAACGAAACCTTTAGTTAGAGGTTCAGTATGGAGGGCAGCTGGGAACAAGTTGAAGGAACAAGCTTCAAACGCAACATTTTATTTTTTCTTCACAGAATTTCCTGATTCTTTTGAGGCAAGAGAAATGTTCACGGTGTTCAAAGAGTATGGTTTGGTAACAGAAGTATTCATATCGGCCAGATTAGACAAACGTGGGAAAAGATTTGGTTTCGTTCGGTTTAAACAGGTTTCTGATGAACATCTCCTTGCCATTCAGCTTGACAACATTGTCCTAAATGGCAGGAAGATATTTACAAACACACCGAGATTTCAGAGAGGCGACAATTTGAATGGTGGACAATATCAGAGGGCAAGGTTAGAGGAGTCGAGGGGGATCTGGAAGGCTGAGGGTAGTTCGAAAGTCAGACAAGGGTTTGGACTCAATAAGAAATCATTTGTCGAAGTCATTTGCGGGAATCAGAAACAGTACCACTCTGATAAAATTCTCATGAATGATAAACCAAAATTTGCTCATCTCAGCTTTGATGTAAAGGATGAGGATTTGGAACGTTTTCAACAAGCGTTCGTAGGGAAAATGGAAATTCCGGGCCAAACATATGAAATACAGGAGGCGTTACGCATGGAAGGGTTCTTTAGAATCAAAGCTACCCCAATGGGTGCGAACTTGGTCTTATTAGAAGAAGAGGTAACTGGAGATATAAAGAAAATGATTGAAGAAGACAAGGATTGGGTGGAGAAATGGTTCGCTGACATACACCCATGGTCGCCTGAGGATGTTGACTGTGAAAGGTTAACCTGGATCAACATTTTTGGTTTGCCTTGCCCTGTATGGAGAGACAGTTTCTTTAGTTTTCTAGCTGGAACAGTTGGTACCTTTGTCAAAGCGGATTCTGAAACTCAAAAACATGAAAAATTGGATGTTGCAAGAATTCTAGTTAGGACAAAATTTTCTATGAGCTTAAATGAGGTCTTTAATATTGAGGTCAACAATCATTGTTATCGTATCAAGCTGGTAGAAGAAGCTGTGGTAAGGTATTCAAAGAAGTCCTGCAATGTATTTGAGGATAGTTCAGAAGAGAGCTCTGAGGAAACATTGTCGGATACGGAGGATGATGGAAAGGCACAAATGGAGGGAGAGTATACTGATAGTGAGGTGGAAGAAACAGATCAAGAAGGAAGTGATAGGCTTGGTAATAACCACAAGGCAATACCAAATGCCAAGGTAGCTGGTGATAGGCACCAGACTGAGAAGGTAGACGGGTGTTTCGATAAAGGTGCAGATTATAATAATAATGGTACAAGTTCCCATGGGAAGCACGTTTCTGAGACTAGTAAAAAAATAGCAGAGGTTAGGCATGAGCAGGTGGGGCCCCTAATTGTGAACAATGAAGTAATTGGTTCTCTTTCCAAGGTGGGTAGTATGCAAAAAGACGATATTAGGGTGGACCAGACGTCTCAAAGCCCAATGTTAAATGGAGATGTTAGAGTAAAAGAAACACTTTTCAGTATTGAGGGGGTCCAAGGGCGTGAAAATGCGAAGAAAAAGTCATTGGATGATATTTGTAGGAATATAAAAATTCCTTATAAACCATCCTACTATGCGTCGCTTTTATTAGCAGATAGGCCAAAGTCCAAACAGGTGGGTAATGGTGGAAGTAAGCCTTACTTAGAGGCAGCAGATTCTATTTCTAGTTTTTCTGAGAAGTCATCCAAAGGGAGCTCTGGTTTTACTGGTTCCATTGGTGATTCAGAGATCAACCAGAGCAATTCTAGAATTAAGAAGAAGTTGAGTGAGCTACCTAAAAGAGTATGGACTACCATTAAGAAATTGGGTATAGAAGCTGTAGAGGATGAGGAGGTGTTTGAATCTGTAATTCGTAAACTGGAAATGGATGAGAGGAATACCAGTATAACATCGAAGGTGGTAGCTACTAGTTTTCAATGAATATAGTAACATACATTGTTAGAGGATGTGGGAGTCTAATTAAGAAAATGAAACTTCGTGAAATATTGAACAAAGGAGGGGCGGATATTGTCTTTATTCAAGAAACCAAATGTGAATCAATGAAGGATGAGATTGTTCATAAGATATGGGGAAATGATCAGTGTCTATGGTCAGCATCAAATTTTGTTGGATTATCAGGAGGTATACTCACAATTTGGAGGAAACAGATTCTTATTCCAATTTGTAGTTTTAGTGGTAAAGGTTACCTTGGTGTGAAAGCCATTTGGAAGAACAAGTTATGTTATTTTTTCAATATATATTCATCATGTTCTAATGTTGAGAAAAGGGAACTTTGGAGTAAATTATTGAGTATCAAAGCTAGGCAAGAGGAAGGAGAATGGATCATTGGTGGAGATTTTAATGCCATCAAGAATGCAAGAGAAAAGAAAGGTAGAGGAGGGTATAACAAAAAATTAATGACAGAATTTGAAGATTTTATACAATTGACTGGTTGCATTGATTTGAAGACTTCAGGGAACAAATTCACATGGTATAACTCAGGAGGTGATGTTTGTAGCAAAATAGATAGATTTTTAATATCGCTGGGTTTGTTAAACGAATGGAATGTGGCTGCACAACGAGTGGGAGCAAGAGACATCTCTACCCATAGGCCGGTATGGTTATCAGTTAGGAACATTGGCTGGGGGCCCAAACCATTCAGATCTCTCCAATGCTGGTTTCAACATCCTCAATTCATGTCATTCA